>JAACJT020000034.1:13710249-13730276 GCA_009936485.2 Gymnarchus niloticus
CATGAAATATCTTGGGTTCATACTGTCTGCAATGAAATAAAAGTCAAAGTAAATTTAAGAATCACTGCGTTGTTTTTTATTTGCATTTTCCATACCATCACATCTTTTTCTGATTTGGGGTCATATGTATGTGTGTGTATGTATATATATACATACACACACACAGGGAAAAATGAAGAGAATTCAAATGAGCAGTTAGTGGGGAGCGGGAAGTAAAAAGTAAATCACCTGAAAATGTTTGGCACACCCGTTTTTTTCCCCCGCCCTGTTACCATTGGGGTGCTCCACAGAGAATTGCTGGTAAAAAAGTCAGAGTAAAATCAGGGGAGAAGAATATTCCAGAAGATCAAGTCAAAATGTTATAACAAATCTGAGCTATGAAATAGAACTGCTAATGTGTAAAAAATAAATAAATATAAATAAATAACAAACACAACATGCATTTACACTAGGAGATGCCCAAATTACAGTATTTTGAGGCGGTAGAGGGTTAACTTCCAATAGGTAGTTAAAAGGGGAGGTGGGGGGGTGGGACAGCTTTGGAAGCAGAGCATGGCTGACATGTGAGAGGCAGGGGCCCAACTAAAGAAGGGCGGCGGCCCGGCATGATTCAAACCCTCCCCTGTCCCCAAGCACCCTCTGGGTCGGATCTTGGTCCGCGGTTGTGAAACCCACCTGTTCCGAACCCACCTGTTCCTGCAGCTCAGCGAGCCGGGTGGCGCGCTCCTCCTCTGAGTCGGAGCTGTCCGAACTGGAGGTGTCGCCGCTGCTCTCACTGGTCTCCGTGCTCTTGCTCACCACAGCAGAGGTGGGTGGCCCTGAGGGCGGGGCCGACTCTGCTGGCTCATCCGGCATCTTGGCGAAGCGCATCTCGAAGACGTCCTAAAGGAAATGGAGGTGGTCTGTCATGTTTTCGGCAAGAATCAGCTGTGCGCACATAATTCCTGCATCCAGTCTGCACAGCATGAGTGTTTACTGCCATTTTACCCCTGACCCTTACAACAGATCAGGACTGTGTTAATTAATCCAAATCAAATGCAATATATTAAATCAGTTGTATTCAATGCTATATGGATAAAAGCCACAGAGGCCAAAATTAAAAAGGTGAGGTTGAATAAAAGTGGAATTTTGAGACATACCTGTAGCTTCCTAGCCATGGCTACCACCTCATGATCTGGTGGGTTGTACTTGTAACAATTTGAGAACATTAACCGGATGTCAGCAGCAAAACTCTGGGCGTCCTGGTACTCACGACTGTCCATCTTTTTCTGCAGGCGAACAACAACTCACATCAGAACCCAGCAGTTTGCGACTGGAAGGGCTAGACTGCCTGTCAGCCGATTAAGCAGCAGTTAGAAACAAAATCTACAGCACCGGAGAAGGAAAAAAATGGTTTGGATTAACCACCCACCTTAAGATATCACCCTAAATTTTGCTTCTTCTACACTGGATCATTCAGAATACAGAACTTACTAGCAGATATAAAGGCAATTTACTAGACAGTCAAAGACAGCGTACCAATATCTCAAAATGAGCCAATTAATCTGAATATTCAATTAACAATATAAATTATGTACATCTAAATAATAAATACTGTTGGACCTGGTACACTGAGAACACATTACATACTGCCAACAAAACACATCATAAATGCAAAATTTAACCTTCACATCATGGTGTGCACTATATTATGAAATGAAGATGTTTTAAATATAAAAAAAAATCCAACAATGAACAGAGAAAAACATAGATACAGTACAGTCATGAGCAGAAAAGGTCCAAAAGTAAAAAAAAAAAAAAAAACAAAAAAAAAAAACAAAAGGAGATACGATGCAAACCGCCATCTCATGACTGCAAAAAAATACACAGAATTGTAAGCAAACTGAAAGAGGATTTAATAAAGGATTTCAGAATATTTTCAACTGCAGTCATCCTGATCATCTTCTTCATCGTCTGAGGAATTAAAACAAAGTCCACCTGATCCATGAGAAAATGTGCATAAGTAGCAGCCAGTAGTTACATACCACTGGAAAATTAGGATCTGTGCAAGCAACTGGGCTGTGCTTCTCTCCATTAATCATCCGATTTTGTGACATATTCAATAAGGATATGGTAAATTAACCTTTTTAAGTGAAAACACTGTAGCTATCAAGAAGTAATTCCATATATTCTCCAAAAAAAATAATGGAACCCTATGTCTGGGCATCACAGAAGCTGCTTTGTCATTAGTGTAGAAATGATTTAAAGGGAGACCTGCAGAACAAGCACTAATGGAGTGTTCAGCAGCACCGGACTGCATGCTGCCACCAAGGGCCAGCCTGAGGGTTACCCACAAGCATGCTCCACCCAGCAGCCAATCTAAGGCTTGTTAATCTTGCCAACTTCTAGCAGACCCACAGGGTGGGGCGTTGGATGACCACGGCCAGCTCTGCAGCCTTGGCGGACGTACTTTTACGGTGCTCAGGTCCATGGGATGCTTGATTATTTCGTGGTAGTCATGCAGTTCCAGGGCCTCCGCATCTACAGGCTTGTAGAAAGGCCAGGCGTAGGCCGCGTGCTTCTTGGAGAGCATCTCCTTCAGGATACTGTCGCAGTATTTCAGGTGCTCGCTCAGCTTGCCCTTCTTGCCCGCATGCTGAGGGACTTCACCGTCCTCCAGGTCTTTCTTGGGTGGTTTGATAGGACGGCCTGTGCTCTCCCTCCGGGACACCACCTTGCCCTGCTTGGGCTCCAGGAGAGGGGTTGGTGACTCGCTTCTGCTTGCTGTGATTGCCGAGGTGGTTGGAGTCGTTGTGTCTGCCTTTCGCTTCACGCCCTTCCTCTGCAAGTCAAGTCAAACTATTTGGTCAAAACATCCATACAGAGGTCTACAGCAGTATGAGATAACATTCAAATCAGACTGCGGTACAACATACAGATAGAAAGTCACACATGGGCCAAAAGGAGAGGCACACATTATGGAAAGAGAAAGAACTGGCTCAAACAATACAACAGTCTCCCTGAAGAACACGACTAAATTAGTCAAAGTATGTCTGAGCAAATTCTGTTCTGAAATAGGACCATATCAACTGTAAGAGCTTGCGGAATGGCCTGCAGTACATTCTCTCCGGCGTGTCCATGCCAGCCAAGCGCCATCATGACAGACCCGGATGCTGGGACCTACTTTGACGACAGGCTGTGCGGTGGAAACAACGGGCATCATGGGGGCGGAGGGTGGGGTGGCTTGGACCGGCGCCACATTGGTGGTGATGGCTGGCACGGGCGTAGCTGCGATGACGGGGGTCTGGGACACCTGCGTGGTGGGCGTGTTGGGGAAGGATGACGGCGGGGAAGCAGAGCTAACCGCCAATACTTGTTGGCCTCCTGCGGATGGACCCCGGAAGGGGAAACAGTGAGAAGTGGTATGGTGACACTGCAATGCTACGCTCATTCAACTCGAAATCTGAACAGTAAATGGCTGCTAGTTGTTGACCACAGCACCAAACACTTAAATACCACCACAGTTAGTTGCTATTCAGCCAGTATAATAGTAGAAAGAGTAAAGTTTAATTTTGCCCAGTGTGTCATCAAGAGCGCAGAAGTCCTCAATTCCCCACATTGTAATCACCCATTGCAGCTGAATAGGCACCATGTAGAATTCTGTCCAGTCTGGCTGTACATTACCTATGCCAGGCTCCCCTACGGGTTTGCGGCCCTTGTTTTTTGGGGCAGGTGGTAGCAGTTCCACCTCCTCCTGGGGCATCTGGGCCACTTTTTGCAGGAAGATCTTTTCAAGGGCTTGAGCCATCAAGACGATGTCATCTGTGGGCTTCACAGAGAAAAGATTCATCAGCAGAAGGGACAAACCAGCACTGCTAAGTGAAATGTGCTACAAAATCTCAACATAAATAATGCCCACACTCTACACATAAGCTCATAAAAGTTATTCACAGAACTATTGTTCATCGGGGGTCTTGTCAGCCTGAAAAATTGCTTACTTAACAGCAGCTGAGGATTTTGATTGTTTAGAGATAAATTGCGACAAAAGCCATATTAATGATCACAAATATATAGTCTGACAGGGTGTTTTGGTATTAATCCAAACTAAAACTAGAGGAAGTAAAGGTTTATTAACTGTAAGCCAAGATCAGATACATTTTGAAAGGGACAGAAACACATCCTGGAGAGAGCTGTAGTGGAGAACAGCATTTCTCAACAAGACTGGTACAAAGCATGAAGCCTGAAGGTCAATTATGGTTTGTCTGCTCAAGGACATACCTTGTTGTAGATGTAACAGTTGGTAAACATTGTATTGAAGTCCTGCATGCACTCGCTAGCGCTCCAGTAGTAATTGTTCTCCAGTCTCTTCTTGATGGTTCCCATGTCCATTGGGTTCTTGATTATTTTGTGGTAATCCTGCAAAACAGCAGCCTGACTTACTCCCATGTCACAATATGCTTGGTGATGGCCATTCTAGACCCTCAAGTGTCAGCTACAGAATATTGTTTCAGATTTGGCAGCAGCAGAGTGACCAACTTTTAGCTTAATTAAATGTGCAAAGTATAACTACAGTCATAATTTGGAAATTTAGGACATTATCCCAAGAATTGGTTGGAATGAGAATCTCGACTGAATCATCCTGAATATTGCACGCAAGACATATAGGAAACCACACTATGGTGCATTAAAATTCCCTTGGCAAACTGTATAACAGCAGGCCAAAGAAGACCAGGACCTACAACTTATTACAGTGATTTAGTTATCGCTTGCTTTCAAAGGGAAAGTCTATGATGTGCTGACATTTCAGTTACTAAAAACCAATTATTCAGAATTTCCATCTTGGGACGAGTAAAGTACATCCTTCAATCCATCTTAAAAAGACAAAGGTTATCCTCACTGGAAGACTTAATTTGATGGCGTCCACAGGCTGATAGAAGGGCCATGCAAACTGGTGTTTCCAAAGTGTCTTCACCACCACATTCTGCATGTACTGCAGCTGATTGGTCTTCCGGCCTGGCTTATTTGGATTGGTGACTTCCGGCGGAGGCGGGTTGACCCCTGGAGGCGGGGCTTGGATTGCCGAGGGAACTGCTGACATGCTAGCAAGGGGAAAAGGGGCAGTGTAGCCTTTGGAATGCTCTCCTCGTGGGGGGCTATTTTGCGTCTTCAGTGAGTATGGTGTTCCGTTTTCTGGTCTTCACTCTCTTTGGGGGACCGATATCCCATTTCAGGGCTGATCTGGTAAGCTGTACAGAAAAAAAAAAAAGAATTATAAATCAGAAAGCCAAAATTACATTTTCTTCATTACCAGAAAATTTTAGACAAAGTGAAAGCATACCAGACATACCACAAATAGAATCTGAGTTTTACCAAAAGTCTCACTGCAACATTTTTAGAACAATTTTAATGCATTTACGATTTGTGATAATTAAAAAAAAAGTTTGTAATCTACTTCAATGTTATGCAAAGCTAACACAATTATGGCAAGATGCTGAACTGCATAAAACTATTGCACACTATGACCTACATGGAAAAAAATGTAACTAACTGTAGGCATGATTTTTAAAAAATGCAAAACTAAATATGCATTATTTGGCATAAGTTCTGACCACAATATTCATAACGCCTGAGAATTTTGCCCGAAGTGGTCACCAGCAGAGTAATGTTCAGACAGGGATATTAGTGGAGAAAAGGTGCAAGACAAACAGCAACAAGAGTAAACAAATCAAAAAACAAGCAAAACAGGCTAGACTTGATTGTTTTTCTATTACAAAAAACTTGGGCTTATGTGACAGCAACAGAAAAAACAAAATAATCTTACGGAGACTTGTAACTGGCCTAGTTAAAATTTTTGATTAGCTGCTGCAGCACTAACTGAAATAACTGCCACAGAATATAACTGACCTAGCTGAAGGTGGTCTCTGTTCCGGACAGACAAGGGAACAAAAACTTTACCATCGTTCATGGAAAAGGTAACAGGTGTCTAACAGAACTGGAAAAACCAACTGAGAACCTGAATTTCAATGTATTCAAGTACAACACAATAGTGGGGGAAAAAAAACAAAAAAACAAACAAACAAACCATTCAGTCTAATAACCATAGCCCTAGTAGCTCAAAAATGTATAGCAGTAGTTACAAAACAATGAAAGATCTATTCCTTTAAGACATGGGCAGATCTTTTAACACCTACCTATTAGTTGTGAAGGGATAAGGACTAGCAGAAAAACTTGAACTGAAACTACAGAATAGGTCTGAGGACATTGTAGAAGGTATATAAAAAGTATGAAAAGCTCATTATGTACATTATAAAAGACAGCTCCAGAACTTGGGAACATAGGCAACTTCTAGTAAGTGAGGAGGAGCACGGGGAAAACTAGATCTTTAAAACGAGTATGAAATCTTAAAGCATTCCGGAAATCCATGGTGATATGAACATATACTCCAAAGAAAAACAATTAAATTTTAACACGCTAATCAGGGTTATTATCGTTCACGAAAATGAAATGACGAAAACAAAATGTGGGGAAAACATTTTCGTCAACTGAAATAAAAATAAAAACGAGGCATTGGGAAAAAAAACGATAACCAACAAACTGTATTGTATGTTTACAAAATAAACTAAAATTACAGAGAAAATGTCTTCAGTTTTCGTTTCGCACCGCTGACAAATACCTTGTATTACAAAAAACTAAAACTAACACAAACTAATTAAAACTAAAAACTAAGCATTTTCAAAAAAAATGAAACTGAACTAAACTAGCAACCTCACTTTAAAAACTAATAAAAATTAAACTGAAATTGAAAACCAAAAGTAAAAACGAAATAAAAACTAATGAAAAATGCAAAACTATTATAACCTCGATGCTAACCTATTGATACGACGGATTTTAAAACAAACGGAACTCGCTAAATATTCTACACACTATACCAAACAAATCTTCCCAAAGGACACCTTTGCCCCCAGACTTGCAGAGTCACAAAAATAGCAATATATTATAGCAATATTTTATATGTGGACATATAAAAGCTCGGGAAAGCTTGTGTCATACAGGCCTATTCCAGCTTGGATGCTAAGTATGACGACCGAGTTCAGACTGAGAGACAAGTGTGACTGGCAACTAGGAACGAAGACGTAAAAAAGCGGCAACTCCAAAAAAAACTCCTGGAAAATAGTAATATTAATTATCACTTCCTGGTGACTGAAAAGCTTAGCATGATGGCAAAAGGGGTAAAAATAACAGCCAAGGTCCTCCACGGATTCTACGGGTGGCTCTCTCATCCCTATCCAAAGTGCCAAATTTATAAAATCAAGTAGCTACAAAAGCAGCATTCCGTAAAACATCGTAAAATACACTTTGTAGTCAAGTCAATCCGCTTTGGTTACCAACAAAACGGAGAAAGTACACTAGGGACAGAAGGTAGCAGGCAGGCGACTAACTTAAAGCTATTTACTTAAATGCCAAAAGAGCGCCTGCCTGCTACAGTAACTCTGAGACAGGTACTTAAGCAAAATTGCTCCAGTAAAAAAAAAAAAAAAAAAAAAAAGGCAGCATTATATGACTGAATACCAATTTTCCATCTCCAAAACCGCTAACACAACCGGTGGAGTTAAGGCTGTTCGATAACAGACTGTTCTGATGGTCTGTTTGTTTCGGCTGACATTTTTAAGCCATTCGTATGTTATATGTAATATAGCCACCTAAAAACATGCGCAAACTGAAAGTATTCTAATCCCCTAAAGGAATAATTGCGAAACAAAATGCTGCCTTGGCAACATGAATCGAGGTGAGCCCGTGCATCATGTTGTTTTCTATTTTTTCCGATAACCGATCCAGTGTTTTTGGTCCATATAGCACCCATACTGAATATCGGACAAGTACACACCCATATACTGTATATACAAAGATACAGGGAACAGCAGCAGGAAAGTAGAAACAACCACATAATATAAGTGAGACCTTTCAAGGTCACATCATTCTCCCCGCAATTCTGAGGCGTTTACCGATATTTAACCGATATGTGGGGCTGCAGCAAACATGCAGCTTTCGCCGTCCTTTTACATACTTGCGGCTGCTATGTTGTCAAAGGCACGCGGTGGCACAGATGCCACAGGGACAACTCTGCCAACAAGAACACAGTGAGGAGCCATGTCCAGCAGCTGTGACATGGTCTTCAAGAACAGATGCCCCCTACAAAAAAGGGCACAAACGATCCGACTCACAGGAACTGGTACCCATGTAGAAGCAGCACTGCGAGTAACCAATAGGGGGCAGCAGTCCACACTCAAAAACAACTTGTCATAATAACTCAAAAGCAGCCCTCGAGCGACAGCCTAGGGGAACACCGAAAACCCAAGAAGCAGCAGGCAACGCTATTTTAAAAGCATAAGAGAATGAAAACCAAAACTGCACCATAATATACAGTCTGCAAGCAAAAGAAAAAAATCACCCAATGCACAGCTACAGATGTTTAACGGGTTAATTGAAGCGTCAGCTAATCAGTAAACAAGTCAAACAGAAAGTCAGTCATGACATTTGCTTTAAGGTATGCTTGCTTGAGATGAAAGGCAAAGCTGATGGATCAGTACTGTACCAATTATTTTGAGAAAACTCAGACAACACGTACTGCTGTACTGCACAAAGCGATCGGCTCGGCAACTTGACTGTTTCTGTAGATTCATGTTACTGTTAAGGACTACATATACATCTACATAAAAGACATTTAAAACTTTTGTGTGCCAATAACTGTATTGTTATAGGAAGCCAGCACAAAATGCTGAGAAGCATGCATGTCGCTGTCTTTAGGGTCCACAGATGAAAGCTCCATCAGTGCATGCATCTATATGATAGAGCCTTACAAAGTAATGACTTTGCAAGTGCAGAATCAACACGTTCAGATCATTGTCCATCAGACAGTGAAGTGACTGAAAAATTAATTTACACTTAAAGCAAATACTGATAAACAGTTCTAATCTTAGTATTTCATTTGATAGAGGAGTGTTAACCTGTAATATGAGGTTGAGTTGCAATGCATCTGTGCTAACTTTGCTACTTGGAAGATTCGTCATAATTACGATGTATTCCAATTCTTATTGAAAAGCTAAATTTCTTTGTCATTTTAGTATCCAAGTTGCCACTGGCTCTATTTAATGCTCTTTTCTATTCAGCATCTACTGGAAGTACCATGCTATGTAGTGGAAATATGGGTGGATATGTCGCACTGTAATCTTTAAGCCTCATTTCACAACATGTTGATGTAAGCATGATGGATGTAGCAGAAACATTTAGCTTGTTTAGCAAACCACACAGTGGATTTGTTTTTATTTATTCCTAAACAAAGGTGTCAGTGAAAACTGTAGTATTGCCATCAGATCTTAGTCATTAAACAAAAAAGTTTGATTCAAATAACAGCATAAGCTTTCACTTGACATTCACTATTTAAGAGATCCATCAATGCAAAATTAAGTAGAGAATACTTTTAACGCACTTTTCCCATTGCCTTGTATAAATTTGTAGCAAGAGAAAATGTATTGATATACCAGCAATATTCGTAACAGTTTGAAGAACTAAGACAGGCCACAGAAAAAGCCAACTGAAGTGTACTGGAAATCAACAGGTCGATGCAAAGACCATTAAGTCACAATTATTGCCAGCAGTGACAGCAGATATGTATACAAAACACCTTCTCTGCTCTGTCCAGGAGACTGAATGAAATGGTTCAGGTTAATAGCTAATTAATATTTATATAGTATACAGTAGGTAAGAATGCACCTACCCAGTATTTAGGTATTTTCAAAGGACACTCGTTCACATATTAGTGCTTGGTTCTTAAGATCAAAAACTTCGAACGCACATGTCATTCACTGAAACTGCAAAGTGACTAACGAATTCCACTGAATCACACCTGGTTTGCCAATTCATGCAAATATTAAAAATAATTTAAAAAGTGTTAAAGCATACCAATACACGTACGCAAAAATATTTACGTGCTTAAAATTCATTTTCGACTTATTCTCGAACTTCAGAGTGACAGTATAACAAAACGAATCAAACTTGCTCAAAGATACGATATTAACGCGCGATCACGATTCATAATCAAATTAAGATCTAAATATTGCACTGTGGGCTTCCAAAGCACAGAGATACCATGCTGCATTAAAATATTTAATCTTACAGAAGTTTCGAAGTGAAAAAGTTACGACAAAAGCAACGTCCGCAAAACACAAACCACACGAGACGCCAGTGTCGATTAATCATTTACAGAACATGAATATTAATATTCTTATATAAAGAGAAAACATGCGGATTCAGTCCACCATTACGACTTCTTTGAAGTATCACTATAAAGTAGTGACGATGATGGCATTTTATGTAAGGCAGTTTATATTTCCAAACCAGTAGACATGACTATGGCCATGCGAGCTGATCATTTAGCAGACATGGAGACAAATTTATGAATGGGACGTCAGCCCCGCACGCTGAGAGGCTAACAAACCACACAACAGCGTCACAATTTATTAGTCCAGCGGGACAAACTCGCCACGCAGAGTAAGTCCCTACACGAGAAATGCATGTTAAGAAAAAAGGCGAGGTGTAAAACGTAAAAAAAAAAAACACCATTAGAGACATTTAGGCTGAACGACGGGAGTAAAGAGGGGAGCACGCGAGAATGGCTAATTAATCCGAAAGGCACGCGCCCGGCCGCGTGCGCCATTTCCACACAAATTTGCTAATTGTGCGAAAAAGGGAAAGAAAACAAATGGCGCAAAGACCGGACGCGGGCGAGACCTGTCCTTTTTGGAGGGGGGGGGGGATGTGCCCCACTCTACACATTCTCCTTTAAAAGATGGCGGGCAGGGTAGAGATACGGTACAGTGAGAAATGCAGCCGATCTTATTTAGCTGCCCTCCCCGGAGCGCTGCCACAGTAGCAGAGGCACAGTGTACACACGACATGCACACAGCAACAAGCAGAGCAACGCTGCGATCGGCGACATCAAATCGGCCCATTCGCCAGCAGACTCGAAATTTTCTCCAGCGAAACTTCACGCGCAACATATTAACCCCCTGCGTTAACGAAAGCAGGCTTTGTTACATTGTTGCAAAGCGCACAGATAACGTTAGCATTACCGAAACACATAGCAAACATCAGAGGTTCGCTTTGTGTTCTAAATAATACAATAAACTCACATAGCTAACTAAACGGATCTTTATTTAACAAGCAATAATGATTAAAGAGAAATAGTTTATTACTTTTTCCCCCCTCTGCGGCTCCAACAGCGTTTCGCTTGAAGTCGTCCTAGCTGCTCCTTTATTTCAACGAAGCAGCATAATAGACGAGGTAACACCAACCCCCTGCTCATGCGCAATAACGAGAGGCCTTATGGTCTTTGTAGTTCTATTATAGACACTGCTAGGTAGCAATACTTAATATTCATAACATCAGTACTACGCTTCCCAAAATGCAGTATAAAAGAAAGCGTTGGTATTTTGGCCCTTTCAGCGCGTCGTCTGCGAGGGTTAAGAGATCAAAGGAAATTTTGATGTAATATTCACATTGTCGAAGTCAGTATGTGGGGTTATATGCATACTGTATATGCCAGTGGTTTACCATTTCTCATTTTGGTAAAAACGTATTGCCGATAGACTCGTAGACCGCGAGACACAAGCTAACATCAGCTCATAGGTAGCCATACGTCACTGCACCGTGGCTCAGTGGTAAGTCTGGAAAGACGTATCAAAACAACGAGAGAAATACGAGGTTCTGCTTTCAAAGGCACGGGAATACGTAGCTGGTGAATATAGTGACGTTTCCGAGCTCTTTTAATTGATCTAAAATGAATTTCAAAAATATTCTTCAAATGAGGGGACAAGGTGCCTTGGGGATTAGCCGTGTCGCCTCGCACCTTTATGGTTGGGCATTCGAGTCCCTGCTATGTGTCCGTGGAGCTTGCATGTTCTCCCCGTGCTTTGCGGGCACCCCCCTAGGTACTCAGGTTTTCTCCCGCAGTCCAAACACATGCGTTGTAGGCTATTTGGGGTGACTAAATTGGCCATAGTCTGTGATTTACTGCGTGCGTGACTGTGCCCGGCGATGTGTTGGCACCCCATCCGGGGTGTCCCCCGCCTTGTGCCCTAAGGCTGCGTGGGATAGACTCCAGCCCAACGACCGTGAATAGAAGTAAACGGTTTAGAAAAGAACGTGGCGCAACATACGGCTATGGTCAATCACAGTGTTTCTCAGCAAAATTCACTATGGGGAACCACGTAACATGCAGTTACTCGTCATGTACAGCATAACATTTAGTACGATTGTAATAATAATGCCATTTTAAATTGTCCGAGTTCTTTACAATTTATAAATGTACTGTAAATGGTAATATAATTGAATTAAGGATACACTGCATAAGTGGAAATAACAGTAATTATGGCCATAGCACTAATATAACTGGTAGTTTTATTATCCCTATCTGCTTTTAATTTAATAAAGTCAGTGTATACTAGGTATGAGTTGAACTTTTAATATCTTCTAAAGTGGATAGATATTGCTGAGAATGTAAGTGAATTTAATGTTAAAAACAATTGTAGCTCTGAATATATTTGCACCTGTGTGATTTTGAGCTATTTACAGTTTACTAAGTTATATATCCATCCATCTTCCAACTACTCAATCTTATTTAGGGTCATAGGGGCTTGGAGTCTATCACAGGCAGCCTAGGGCACAAGGCAGGGGACACCCTGGATGGGGTACCAGCCCATTGCAAGGCACACACACACACACACACACACAAACAAACAAAATTTAGACATACCGATTAGCCTGCAACACATGTCTTTAGACCGTGGAAGAAAACCTGTGAAGCATGAGGAGAACATACAAACTCCAAGCACACAGAGGTGGAGGTGAATGTCGAACCCCCAACCCCAGCTATCATGCTCCCTATATACACACATTATATAAAAAGCATATATAATATATAAAAACCTGTGTATATAAATGTATATAAAGTATAATTCAGGAGCATTACACAGTTTTATATGAAATATTAATGCAATTATTGTTATCCTAATATGCCCTTATAACAATACTCGTGGTGGTCACCTTATCTCATAACTCAGTTCAGCTACGTGATAGTTATACCAAAATCACATATATAACAATTAAATAGAGTGCTGACATTAGTTGTGTAAAAAATGCATATAATGCACATCAAGTGGATTCCTTTAGAGAAGAACTGGAATATTGCTCAAAGGGGTTCCCCTTAAGCTATAAGGAGAGTATGTGTACACTGAAAATTAACAGGAATTTATTTAAAAAACAGAATAAAACATAACTAATATCATGGTAAGATTCCATCAAATAAGCACAGAATGTTTAACCCCCCTGTCCACCAATAAATTGAGAACAATGAGATGCATTTGTATAGCTTTAATTTCTGGGGCTTTTTGAAAGGCAATAGTGAAAGGAGGAGACACAATACTGATGGATATTGTATGCTTATAAAAGTTGTAATAAATAATTAAAAACAGTAGTGAGGTGGCTCAGCAATTAACATTTTATCTTTGCTCCTACAGAGGTATATATTTGAGATTCACCACAGCTCTGTATACACATGGGGGGTTTGCAAAATTCTTTGGTTGGTTGTGTGGGTTCCCTGAAGTTACACAGGATTCATCTCACAGTCAAAAGACAACAGCATGTACAATGTGACTGGAATATTGTTAAAGGTGTGTTGTGTCCTTGTAAATCATTCAGGTTTGCTGTGGCCCTGCAATGGATAATTTGAACAATAATTCAGATAATTTGTGAGCGCATAGATAGAAAAAGGTAGTGATGCTATCGCCAGCATTGATTGGTTATTTTAGGATCCTCCCACCCAGCACAGGCCTCATTTATCCCATCACTAGAAAGGAGGTTTTATCGGCATAATAACAAGGGGAAGGAAGGAAATATTGGAGTAAAATAGACTGAAGTCCTTAAGTCATTTGAAAATGTCAAATGCTAAAAATGACTGTTGCTTTCTTTTTGAGTGGAAGCCTGTTCCATAACCACATTTGTTAATCCCATCATAAATAATATTTGAGTGTAACTTGTAAAACTTTGCAAAGTACTAATTTGAGTCTGAAGATGTTAAAATATGAAAACGTATTATTAAACAATACTATTGAGTGGTATTGTCATTTAAGTCAAGTCAGTCGTCTAGTACAATATAAAATTGAAATTTAAGACCTCAATTTGAAGGCATATTTTCCTTGAATTTTAAGAGACTTGTCTTTCTGCAGAATTGTTGAGTGCATTTTCTCTAGACAAACCAGTTTCAAAAAGTGAATTCATAATAAAAATCATTACATAATAAACTGCAATATCGCATAATGTAGATATTCATCTAAATAGCATGTGCACCAAGCAACCGGTAACTTCCCAGAATAACACTTCAGCCATGTCCCTTCTTGAATGCCGTATATCAGCCTTACGGTTTCCGCACATGCGCGTTGGCGGCTAAGTGCCACATTACCCGCCAGACCATCGAAAGGAATATTTGTCGTATTGATACTAGTAGTTAACAAGAAAGAAGGTGTACCATTTATCTTGGAATAATAGCAAAGATCGCCGTTTTAGACGGCATATAGTGACAACAGATCGAAGTACGCACGGTGAGTACCTTTAGCTTGCGATTGGTAAACTAAGTATATTGTTTGAATGGGTTGATGTTAGCTTGCTAACGTGCTAACAGCAACAGCCAGCAGGTTTAATTGAACGGGGAAAAAAGATGCGGACAAGATAAACGACAAACAAGCACATTTGCTATTATAAAGTTGATCATATTCAAAAAAACATGTTGCCGTTAGCTAACTAGCTAGGTTGGCATTATTAATTTGACGATCCAGCATGGACGTGCATCATGGCCAGATACATTGTCACTTGGTCATTTATTTCTCGCAAGGCCTTAGCTGGCATGTACTGAGATGTCAGGAGAACAGTCACGTCGTATACTGTCAGCGGGAAGTTTGTCCATCCACGCATTAAATAAACCTATTTCACGGGGTTTTATGCGGCTGTCCACCAAGATGGTGGATTTCTTATTAAAATGAAATACCCACTTTGGTCCAAAAGGACAGGAGTAATTCAATTTCATTGCTTTTATGGAGACCGTGATCCAGAGGGGCTGGCTGAGTGTCATCGCTGCTCTTCGTCTCCTTGGACAGCTGACTAGCCGTCAGGGTAGTCAGTCAGTTCTCAGATCCTGTTGCAAATGTCCATTTCTTTCTGAATGTTTGCAAAGTGCCATCAGAAGTTTATCTTTTTGCTTAGCATCTTCGGAGTTCACGGGTAATTGTGGCAAATTCTTCAGGTAAGTTCTAGCTGAGGAAAAATCTAATAATCCTCTATAACGGGGGTCTACAACCCTTCACCTGGTGAACTACGCTCCTGAAAAGCTTAGATCCAACTCAAGTACAGCACACTTGATTCAGTTAATTAGTGCCCTCATAGATCTTCATTTACCTCCAGCAGATGTGTTTTACATTTTGATTGGATTAAGCTTTTCAGGGGCAATAATTAACTGAATTGGGGGCCTGTTCCATAAATCTTGCAGTCAAATGTGAGCTCTGATTGGAGAAAACTGAAAGCCTGACTTCAGGATTTGTCGATTCCCAGAATCTCACCGAATTTAGGTTTGTCTATAGGCTTTAAGCCCACTTTCTGGAACAGGCACTAGGTGCATTGTATTTGGGGAGGAGCTAGACTTTCCTGGAGCGTAGCTTGCCAGGAGGAGGGTTGAAGACCCCTGTTCTAGAGTGAGTCTGTAGCGTAAGAGACAGCAGAGGAAGGAGAAGTTTAGGACAGGTAAAGAGCTTGGTAAACAATTATTTAATGTTGTCATACCTAGGATGAAAACTGACCCATTAGAGGGCCTTGGTGTGAAAGATTCTAGTAAAGAGAATCACACAGAGAACCATAACAAGTGCATTTAAGAGACCATGTTAATACATGTGGACTGCTTTGCCGTGAATGTTGACTTTTTTTAGGTTTGTTTTGTATGAGACTCATTTCTATTGACACAATACTATTGATGAAAAGGTTTTTGAAGGAATTGTATGCTATGCAGCAAGACCCATATGTATGTCATCTCAGTTTTCATTTCCGTCATGTTTCGTCCAGTGTAAATTTTAGTCTACTTGTCAGCTAATGATGACGGTTGACTGTCATGCTAATGTTTATTTTCATGGTTATGTTCTTGGCAGTGCTCTGCTGGCCCACATTTCCACCCTTGTGATTCACTCCTTGTGCAACCATGGCAACAGAAGAGAAAAAACCTGAAACTGAAGCTGCTAAAACACAGTCTGCATCATCGGCCTCAGCGAGTCAAAGCAAGGTAGCCACGGTGATTCTAAGTGGCTTGAGTGACTCCATACATGGCGAGTGAATGTGATGCAAAATTGCAATGCATTTGATAGACAGTTTCTAGACTGTACTCTCGGTGCCGTCCATCCCCAAGATATTTTTTCTTCTTAATTTTGCAGCTTTAAACTGCAGAATCCATCAAGTTGAGAGGCAATTTTGTTCATTTTGTATCATATCATGATTTTGTGATTTTCATGTCTTTCAATCCCCCTAGTCTACACCAGTAAAGCCAAACTACACACTGAAGTTCACACTTGCTGGCCATACAAAGGCAGTGTCTTCTGTCAAATTCAGCCCAAGTGGAGAGTGGCTGGCAAGTTCCTGTAAGCATTCTTTTGACCCCCCCCCCCATGCTGGTGTTCATTATGAACTTTACAATTACCAGACTGATAAGAGGGTGGCACATGTTAACTTATTCACTTTTAGAAGGTTGCTGGTTCAAATCCCACAGCTGGGAAATAGTGCTCATAACCCCATTGGGTCCTTGAGGAAGGCCCTTTGGACAGAAGCATCTACTAAATGTAAATTTAACACGCATGTTTTGAAATTGCCCTTAATCTGTAATCATGTGCTTTGTGATTGACTGGCTTTCCTTCCAGTGTATGCCTTTGTGGGATTTGGTCTAGGCTCACAAAGGCACTACACTATGTCAGCAGCTATGACGAATAGATGAATAGATGGAAGGAGGACAGTGCATCTTGTTTTTTATTAAGCCCCATTTGATGTGCTAAAATGAACTGATTTTAACTTAAGGAGTATTCTGGATGTGTAATGTAGTTTGACTTTTCTCGTGTTTCAGCTGCTGATAAGCTGATCAAAATATGGGGAGCCTATGATGGAAAGTTTGAGAAAACAATATCTGGACACAAACTAGTGAGTTTATGCGTATCAATCACATAATTGCATTTTGCAAGAAGGCAAGTTCTTTGTCAGTCTGTCTGATAATTTGAATTTGGTATTAAATTGGGTTAAGTTTGCATGAACTTTGTAAAAACTCCAAATGAGATTTTTACTTGCACCCAAATAAGTTCCAGAGGTCTTAGGATTCATATAAATGGAGAGTGTTTTTGTTTTTTAAAACATTGGAATGGTGGAAACAAGTTCACTAGTGTGAATGTGAAATGTCATGTGTGAAGTCACTGCTCTGAGTAATCGATCGATTTTTTTTTTTTTTTTTTTTTTATAAAGGGAATCTCTGATGTGGCCTGGTCCTCAGACTCTAATCTCCTGGTCTCGGCATCAGATGACAAGACCCTAAAGATATGGGATGTCAGCTCGGTGAGAGCCTTTTTGAGCATGGCTTCATTTGTTGTTTTTCTTTTGTGGAAGTGTGTGGGGAGCTCCTTTGGACAGGACCTATGTCAACATTGATTATAAAGTATGTGGGGGTTTTCGACTGTTACAGTACTAGTGATGGGACAAATGAGACTTCAGAACTGTGGTGGGTGGGAGTATTTTGGATTACCCATCAATGCGGCCACTAAATGAGGCTTCAAAACTGTGGTAGTGTCCTGTACTAGATAGCCAGCATAGTTCAGGATACTTCCACCCACTATGGGTTTTGAAGCCTCAATTGTTCCATCCTGCTCTCTTTGTTCACGTCAACTAGGAATTGTTGATGTTAGCCACAGTTTCTCTGCTTTAAGAACAAGTCTAATGTCCTGTTGCATTCATCTAAATTGCTTTTTTCTCAAAGGGAAAATGTTTGAAAACATTGAAGGGTCACAGCAACTACGTCTTCTGTTGTAACTTCAACCCCCAGTCGAACCTCATTGTGTCTGGATCAGTAAGTCCATATTCAGGGATGGATCATGGGATGCCGTATTGGGTCATTTTTTACTGCTCCTTCGTGGTCTGCTGTGAAAAAGAATATTCTCTCTAACTTCATATCAGTGGCCAAACTTGAATTTAAAGTTGTTGCACCACACTAATATTAAAACTGTGCTGATGGATGCTTGAATTGCAGTCTTCGATTCCAGGTCTATCAGGTAATGCTGGATGTCTTTGCAGTTTGATGAGAGTGTGCGGATATGGGATGTGAAGACTGGAAAGTGTTTGAAGACCCTGCCAGCTCATTCAGATCCAGTTTCTGCGGTTAGTAATAAAACCAGAATCAGTTTCCTGGAGTACAAGTAATTGTATGGAAATGATATGAAATTCAAGCAGTGTTTGCTTTGCAGGCAGGTGTCTCTGTCTGTGACAGGAATGTCACTTGAGTCCCATGACCTGCAAAGTGCCTTTATCACAGGGTTAAATGGGTGACACTGTGCTCTGATACCAAACAGGTGTGTGTGTGTGTGTGTGTGTGTATATATATATATTATAATGGAGAGTAAGAATATCTCAAATTCCAATGTATTTTTACTTGTAACAATGATTCATAGTGTAATTTCATATCGCACCTGTCACAGCATTGTGGAAACATTTGAATTGATGATACTGTTTTTTAGCATTTTTATTTCAAGGCAGTGCATGTGAATTCTGGTACGTAGGAATTCTTTGATTTTTTTTTCAGATATCCCTTCTTGATCTCCATGATACAGATGTATAAAAATGACAGTAAAACTTGGGGTTGGAATGCAGGACCAGCCATTTATCCTGCGCTTTAGAGCAGTTGTGGAGTTTTCCACCTTGCTCAAGGTACCCCTGGCAGTATGATGACTCAGCCATGGGATTCGAACCTGTGACCCTCCTGACACAGCCATGTATAGTGCTAATCCGTCAAGGGTGTTTTAAAAATGGTTTAATTTCTTCTAGGTTCATTTTAACAGAGATGGCTCTCTGATCGTGTCTAGCAGTTACGATGGCCTCTGGTAAGCGCTCATGCCTGTCTGTTAGTGGAGAATTGCTGCCTTATTTGACTTCCTCTTCTCTTTCACTGTGCCCTTCTCCTTTGTATCCTTTACTGTCTTCAGTGTTTCCCAGTATTAATGTGAAGAACATTCTATTTTTCAGTCGAATCTGGGACACGGCATCAGGACAGTGCCTTAAAACACTCATAGGTAAATCTTCTGCATCATTTCTACTGCAAAAAGTATGACCTATCCACCAATATATGTGCAGTCATTCAGATTGTGGGTTCTGTATGACATCTAAGTGGGTTGTTTGTGCAGTGAGATTTTTTCCCCCTATACAGCAGGTTTTGTGGTGGTTTGTGTAAAAGCATCTCTATATTGGTTACGTATGAAATATCGGGCTACATTTTAGACTAGTGTTAACCTGCGGGATTAACATCACAAATTAACATTCCGTTCAGGAATTTTGCGAGACGCCGAGTAGGTTGGCATTTGAGGAACCATTCAGTTTGGAGCAGTACAGTGGATGAAGTCTATGGATTTGACCTCTAGATCTTGCAAGGCTGAAGTCTGTTCTCTTTCACCTCTGACAGATGATGACAATCCTCCTGTGTCATTTGTGAAGTTCTCCCCCAATGGAAAGTACATCTTAGCGGCCACCTTGGATAAGTGAGTCTGACAGCCTGTCCAAACTTGCATTTTGTATCATGATTAGTGGAAGCTTATGTAGAGGGATGAACCTGTGGGATGACAGAAGGTCATTGCCCATAAAGCGCTGAAAACTGAAAGACGGCTTAGGAAGATGTTCTGTAGCTGTGACTCTCCCGGGGAATCCCCCCCCCCCCCGGC
>JAACJT020000034.1:13730376-13741005 GCA_009936485.2 Gymnarchus niloticus
AGAACCTGGGGGATGGAAGAAGGGCATTGCCCATAAAGCGCGGAAAAATGAAAGACGGCTTAGGAAGATGTTTTGTTGCTGTGTCTCCCCCGGGGGAACCCCCCCCCCCCCCCCCCCCACCATTTCATGAGATGCTTTCCAAGTCTGGCTCTGGAAATTGCTCTTAATGTTAAAGGCTCAATACATAACAAAATGTTTCTTTTTCAGCACCCTGAAGCTTTGGGATTACAGTAAAGGAAAGGTGTGTATGATTGTTACTGTCTCTCCAAAGCAGCAAGTACTGTACCAGCTCTGAGATAACTTTGGGCATTTCAACCCTCCTTTTGTTTTCAGTGCCTAAAGACCTATACTGGCCATAAAAATGAGAAGTACTGTGTATTCGCCAACTTCTCTGTAACTGGCGGTAAGGTAGGTGGAACACCACATATAATAGAGTAGATTGTGTTAGTGATGCCCAATGTCAGTTGTACATATTGAAATGTCATTTTTGAGAGGAAGGCCTCGGGGTATGCTCAGATTTATCTATTGATGGCTGTTTTAAATAACCTACTCCCAGGATATCTGTATTGCCCACATGGCTAAACGATAAAGGTGGCGTTGTTCTCTGGAGCCAAGATGGGCTGGTTGTTTAGCTCCTAGTATGGCCCTGTTTTCAGCTGGTATTAACATGCGTTCTGGGTGATCCGGTCACAAGTGGACAGCGCTACTTACAGGTGTGAACGCACCCAGGACGCATTGAGATCCGATCACTCAGACCACATTCATAGGTGGTCGCACATGACCACATTCTTATAACAGTGTGAATGCGAATGTGTCCTGGGCCGAATTGAAGGACTGCCTACTCAACTGATGTCCCCGTGTGAGCAGAAATACGGACATAGTTTCAAAAAGCCCAAAAAGATATAGTGTGAGCCTAAACTTGTTATACATTTGAAAATCCTTGTCTCTTTGTTGTGTATTGTTTTCATTGTTCATGTTATAAGCAATTTAAAAAAAAAGTACGAGTGCCTCAAACATCTTGGGCAGTTTGATTACCCTGGAATGCACCAATAGCGTTTGATTTCTTCTTTTCCTCCTTTTAATGTTTGGCAGACTTGGCACAGGAAGTCAATGCTGACTCCCGCCGGTAAAAATCAATGCATTTGACCTCTGCATACGGAAGTGATTTACATGCTTATTTAAATAAGTGCAGTGAGATTCCATTACAAACGGTCGGTCAAGACGCATGAGGAGACGCAAGTTAATGCCAGGTGTAAATGGACGTACTTAACGTTATCCACTTGTGATCGGATCACCGTGGACGCATGTTAATACCAGGTGTGAACAGGGTCTGTGAGCTCCCTGATCCTTGGGCACTTGCCGAGATGGGGCTATTGCATGCTTCTGTGTCACCTGTCCTTCACTTTGTCATTCTGCTGCTTCTCTTCTCTTCTTCCAGTGGATCGTCTCCGGCTCTGAAGACAGCATGGTGTATATCTGGAACCTCCAGACCAAAGAGATTGTACAGAAACTGCCAGGACACATGGGTAAGGAGGGCACGTGAACCACGTGGCCAGCGCTAAGCTGGATTTGTGCCGTCGTCCTTCCTGCAGCTTGTTGGCTGTGCCGTTCCGCTGGCACGTGAAAAGGGGAATCACAGGCATGTCTAATGAAAGGGTCGTAGCTGCGCAGAGAGTGATCTCAGCTATGTCCTCTCCTGCAGATGTCGTCATCTCCACCGCCTGCCACCCCACAGAGAACATCATCGCATCTGCAGCGCTGGAGAACGACAAGACCATCAAACTGTGGAAGAGCGATTGCTAAGCACCAGGATGCCTGGGGTTTTGCCGCTTCTGAGCTTCGAAAAGAAACCTTTTAGTGAGAAGGTGCCGGGTTCAGTCGAGGCCCTTGAAGGAGGAGACTGGATCATGTGAAGTGGGACTGTGATTGGCCAGACCAGGCCAGCAGCGCAGTCTGAAACACATTCGAACCCCTGTCCCAAGGGCCGCTCCGTCTCCTTTCAAGGCCTTATTTTAACATTGTGAATTCAGTGCTCTGTTTCATTCATCAAATGCTGTCAGCAGACTTGCTGAAAATCAGTTAGCTTCCTAATTAGTCCGTTACCAGTTAGCTGGTTGTGATCACGTCGGTAGTTTGATCTCTAGATTTGCTAGAGTGAAAGCCTGCTCATCTCAGCAGTTCTTGGCACCTCCCTTTCAACTTAGCTGTACATAAACAATTTTTTTATATGAACTATATATATACTGTAGTTAATATATAGCTTTGCAGTCCTGTGCTTCTGCGGTGAATCCTGACATGGCTGGTAGGTCCCTGGCATCAAACAGCTGCTACTTTGGTGTTTAATTGTGCTAAGTCGCGTGCCGATTTGGTCAATGTCTGGAATTTTATGGCATAGTAACATATGGTAATTCTTGGAGAGAGGAGCTGTTTGACTACAGTCTGGGCAAAGTCTGCCTGGTTTTTACACTTTGTCACGCTACTGTGTTTATCGCAGATGTCACAGCTCAGCATATGTATGTGATTATTCATCAAGATGTGTTACTTTTGGTGTGTAATATGACTTTCTTTTAATGGCAAGTAAACTCCAGATCTTTCCTTCATGTTCCTGTGTGCCGCTTTTCAAGAGAATAGGCGGAGAAATACCTCTTGCAACAAACGTAACTTAAAACACGCCGTCGGATTTGAATGAGGTTTCAAATCTTTTTTTTTTTTTTTTTGTCTGCCTAACATAGTATATGGTGTACATTTTATTTATAGGTTGTGCAAGGTTTCAAGATTGCTTTTCTTCTATGGTTTTTTGCTGGTTCTGTTGTGCAGCAGTGATCCCATTTTTGGCTAAAAATGTTTGATGTTTAAAAGAAAAACTTTGATTAAAATCCTTTTGTATAAAGTGGTCACTATACTGTGGTTTTCTTTTTCATATTAGGGGAAAATACTGAATAGTTGTGCATGTGGGTAGTATACTTTCCAGCTAATTATTAGTTTTACATTGAGTGTACAGCTTGTTTTCTATACATTTTCTGTGCTGTTTAAAATGCTCCAACTTGCCAGATTCTGGAGTGTAATTCATTTTTCCATTCATCCATCTTCTAGTATTGTCATCCTATTCCTGTAATCTCAGGAGCTTTTGAAGGTGTCTTTTTGCACCCATTGACCATTAATAAGCCCTTATTAAACCAGTGAACAAGAAAACAAGTGCTTCTATATGAATGTTTTTGTTTGCCAATGACTTGTTTTCTTGTTCTTTTTTCTCCACAAGTGGGCAATAATGTCTGACGCCGTTAAGCTTCCGGTGAGACTTAGAAAAACTTGAATAAAACGTTCACAAGCCTTCTGATTTTAATCTTTAAACAGAACATCAAAGAACAACCCACAAAGCATGACTTTTTCCATTTTTTTTCTAAAAAAAAGTAAACAATAGAAAGGACAA
Source organism: Gymnarchus niloticus (assembly GCA_009936485.2). Classification (NCBI taxonomy): domain Eukaryota; kingdom Metazoa; phylum Chordata; class Actinopteri; order Osteoglossiformes; family Gymnarchidae; genus Gymnarchus; species Gymnarchus niloticus. The sequence goes on from JAACJT020000034.1 coordinate 13,733,807, forward strand.
CTGAATTTTCAAGTGAACCAAAAAAAAAAATATTGTGAATGTACATGGCAAAGGGTTTTGGGTGTCAGAGCACCCCACAACTTTTGAAGGTTATTTTCCATTTAAAATGAACATTTATACAATTCATGTAAATAACATTCCATAGAATGAAGGTAACCATCAGAAATATATAACCAAGGGATAAAATTACATTTGTACAAAAATAGACTTTTTCCTTAGATGTACATTTTTTTTTTCCTCTCGTTTTGCTAAACTGCTACAACAAATGCAGTGATTGTTGGGGTTTCACCTGATCTGTACTTAAGTGAATTAACCAAAAGGACAAACCAAAACAAACTTTTTTTTCCCCCCAAATATCTAATGTTGGGCATCTAACAAAGAACGCAGCCCCCACTACTGAGCTTGAACCAGCATCCAGACGTTCACGTTTGCCGCTTCCCTAACAGGCACAATGTGGGATTTGTATATACGCTTCTCAGACTTCCACTCACTGTCACTGCCAACTGAACGTCTGGCAGAACGATTCTGACTAACGTTTGAAGTTCCTGAGTAACCCAGCTAGTATTAAGTACTCTACCTGTGCAGTCTGGTTTCTGGTTATGCCACCTGACTACTATGACTATGAGTGATGTCATTTTCCATTTCCTCAGTTCCTGCACTCAAATCCCACTCCATGACCCTGTCGTCCACTGCCTAGAATGCTGTGCCATGTCGATGTGAAAGATGTGCCATTAGTATAGTCAGCTCTCCTTCTCTCACCCTAACATTTTGAACACAACTGCAACCATTCTCATGAATCAAAATGTGATTTCCATTCCTAACTGATAAACATTTACTATGTACAGTATATCTTAATCCATCTTCTAACTGCTTATGACCAGTACAGGGTCATGGGGCATGTATATTTTAAGTCAAATCTTGTTTTGTGCCTGCTTATTAAAAAAAGTGACTTTTTAAATTGTAGCTTTCAGATATCATGTTGTGTTCTGAAATATCACATTGTCTAAAAGGTTATAGAAGCATCTACCCGGCTATCATTTGTGTGTTGTATGTGGAGACAAGACAGTTCAACTTTCAGACCCCAATGTGTCCCCGCTACAAACCTATTGCATGCTCAAATTAAATACAGATCTTTTTCCTTTAAATGCATTAAAGAAGTGAGCTGAGAGATGGAATTTGGCCCCAGAGCTGTGCAGAAGTGGGAATATACTGGCATTGTTTTTCCTGAAGGGAAGATCATACATACTTGTACACACTCGGGCAGCTACCTGCACTCTAACAGGTACCTGCACTCCTACAGCTAACTGCACTCCAACAGGTACCTGCACTCCTACAGCTAACTGCACTCCAACAGGTACCTGCACTCCTACAGATACCTGCACTCCTACAGCTAACTGCACTCCAACAGGTACCTGCACTCCTACAGATACCTGCACTCCTACAGCTAACTGCACTCCAACAGGTACCTGCACTCCTTGAAATACCTGCACTCCTACAGCTAACTGCACTCCAACAGGTACCTGCACTCCCACAGCAACCGGCTAGTCACAGTACACCTCAGATTCATGCTGGCCCTCTTCAGCAGCCCAACGTGACCTGAGGGAAGTCATTTGCGTACCTTCCAGCAGGAGCACTGCAAACCTAAATATTGGACACATCAAAATTGGTTGGCCACTTGGGCATGGGGTTTCAGGAGTGGCTATGTGGTCGTTTCTCGGGGTTAAATCCTGTATGTAAAATTTACAGACTGCTGGCTTTACTTTGTAGAAGAGAACAAACACAAAGTAATCTCAAACGAGGCCGAACAACAAAGGCCACAAACAGAAACACAGGTGAGTAAAGACTCTGCAAAATACATCACCATGAATGCTGCAATTCTCTCCCCATTGCTAGTATATACGTTATTTAACACTTAGATTTCTATATAAATATACACACATACATATAGACAAAATAGCTTTGTGCATGTATAAAGCATATTTATGAATTCTTTTCTTTCATCGTCTCTTTCAGAAGTTGAGCTCCTGTTTTATTTTCTACCATTATGACATACATGTGTATGGCTTTTTAACCTGTGGCTAAACCATCATAAGAACTGCTGAGTTTTGTAACATTTGTTATGTGTCTGTTTATTCACATGAAAAAAATGAAACAGATCATTAAAAAATGAGCAATCCGATTGGTTGAATCTGCGTTTAGTCAACATGGTTACAAACTGTTAATAATTAGTGCTTTTTGATAATGAAAGGCTAGTGACATCTATAGAATGAACCCGACACACAAAATTTAGGGAGATTACATGAACCCACTATTTGCAATCTACTGATTTCAAAAATATACTTGTACCTCCCTCTGAATTTCTGGCTGGTGAGTACTGCCAATCAAAGTAAACATTGATAGGATGTAATGACTCAGAAGTCATACTGTTGTATTTAAAGAGCAATAATTCATACTCACTGCAGAGCTAAACTGTAAATCAAGTCTGTAAACTGCCAATTATCAAATTTATAATTTCACATTTTAATGGAAAATTTCAAAATACATTAAAAACAAAATTCTGACAAGATCCATTTTAAAAGAGAAAAGGACAAGATATTCTTAAAATAACTTTAGAAACCATTTTTCTGTTGTATATACCTGAGGTAAAACTGTTTGATTTGCCAAAGCTTTGCAACGTTTCCAACTGTGAGACCGCTGAATTATATTTATTTAATTTTACAGCTGTTTTACTTGGAGTAAAGTTGCATTGTTCATTCTATTCCACTAGAGGGCAGTAAAAGCTCTCTGTTTCCTGAAATTTCCCTGAGCCCAGTCAGTTTTCATTGAATACTGCCTTGATGCACAGTTTCACAGCTGAGCACTCCTAAGCTTGTTGTGTTAGATAAAAGCTACACCATGGATGATCTTTGGAAATGACAGATGCATAGTTTTGCCACAGCAGCACAAAAGTGAATAACATGGTCAGAGACAAAACAATCACCTTTTTCAGTGGGTCTCAGACTCCACCTTAAGCATTGCCAGCCACTCCTTATACTTGCTACCTTTCACCTCCAGTGCAGGTTGTGCACCTGATTATGGGCTTGAAGATGAGTTGATTGGTTCCATCATCACATTGTCTGGTGGTAAAAGCAGAAGAAACATACTGAACGGCTGGAGATGCTTTGGGAGAGGCTTGGGCGCCACCGGCCTACAAACAAATCATCTTTACAAAACAGCTCTAATAGTCTTATCCAGAGAAGTCCCTGCGCTTTGTTCCCCTGAGCTGAGAGGGGCCAGCCACTCACTCAATTCTGCTCTGTCACGAATGCTTGTGTTCCTGATCTACCTACCTACTCCTGCATGCTGACTACACGGTGCTGTCCTTATTTAAATACACAGAGTTAAGTGCTGAGAATATAAAGCTTTTCTTCTGATGAGCAGAAGTTCCACTGGTCGTCCCTCTTCTCACTACCGACTCACAGAGATCAGGTAAACGCACGTCTGCTGGTCGACGGGGAGGGAATTTCATTCCTGCCAAACATGCACATCCAATACTGTTTCTGGCTGCAATGTGCGACTCATTAGAAGTTACAGTGTAGCGAGGCTCCTGTGTCTTATGCTGCGCTGTGCAGAGGCAGAGGAGAGAGCACAGCGAGGAATTCGGAGGTTAGCGGTCACAGCATGAGTCTATTGAGGTACCATGGAGTTTTGATCTTGCAGAGTGAAGGGGGACGAATCTGCTCCACTATAAATGTAGGCAGTGGCTCATGGTTAAAGGGCAGAGAAAGTGCGTGAACGTCGAAAGCCTGCTGGATTGTGCATGGCAACGCTGTGAGTCAGCTACCACGGCAACGTCTCTCCCTGGAAACCAAGGCGATGGCGCTTGCGTCTTTAGCTCAGGGGATGAATCCACCTGACAGGAGACTTGCAGGTTGCGGTTACTGTGACACAGGTCTGGTGCCCCGTCACACCTGTTAGGATCGCTCAGTCAGGACGGTACGCCTCCCTGAGGTCGGGCTGGTCAGCGGCCCTCTCTCTTTAAAGGTCCAGTCTGAGTGTTTGGAAATGAGAGCCGACCATCTGCTCTTGCAAAGTTTGATTGGCCTGCAGAGAAGCTCACGGTCTATGGCCGTCATGTTAGACGTACCAGTCTGTCGCAAAGAGAGCGTCACTTTAACACTTCCTGTAAATAACAAGATTGTCCAAACACTGGATATCCTACTTTGAACTTGGGATCACTGCACACATTTTCCATCCTATGTAATACGTCTTTCTACTCTGCAACTTTTACATTTTTAAATAAAAAAGGGTGTGAGATATTTTAATTTGCATCCCCTGTCAGATTTGAATCCCTTGTTCTCATTTTTCACGAGTTATATAATCTTACATCTATTTATTTGTACAATGTAAAAAACAGACCCAAAAATGTAAGGAGCTCTGCTGAAACACATGAAAAAACGGTAAGTGAGATCCAGCGTATTTTCATCGTCCGCTCTTGTGCAGGGGAGCCTAGGTGCCAGGCCCTCTCTCCATTTTATGTCATTTGGTGCGGTGCTTCCAGCATCTCCATTAGAAAGGTGTCGATGGGTGTGTCCCCTATTAGCTTGAAGAAGAACAGGTGCTCCAGACACTTGAGGCCAATGGAGCGCAGGGCAGGGAGGCGCAGGAGGAGTTTGGCAAACCTGGCCGAGGTGCAACAGGCAATACAGATGTTAATGACACCAGAGCAGCCCAGGGGAAGGCCATGCATGATGATGCATCTAAGATGCCATATGAAGAAGAAAATAATAGCACCTCAAGTCAACTAATTAACAAATGTGATAAAATAAAGAATCACTCTGACAAATCTAATTAAACTTTTGTAATGAGAAAGTACAATTCTGGGATTGCAGAATTGTTCATGAATAGGTACTTGGGTTCTGCTATAAGATTCTATGTACCTCTTTAATATTTATCACTACATACATTTGCTGAACTGTAGGCTGGAAAAAAAAATAGCTACCATTACGTATGTACTGGCAGGTTAAAGTTAAAGTTTGCATTAGGCATCGTTTGCATGAAACAGATCCAGGCACAGTCTGCTGACCCAAAGAGCAGAATTCATGACCCAAAGACCAGAACGCATGACCCAAACACCAGAATGCATGACCCAAAGAACAGAACGCATGACCCCAAGAGCAGGATATCTGACCCAAAAAACAGAATTGGCAACACCAAGAGCAGAACCCACCTCCCGGGCTGGTCTGGGTACTTCTGTTTACAGTAGGCTTCCAGCGAAGCATACACCTTCTCCCTCAGTGCCTCCACCTCGCCAGGGTTTGACAGACCTTTGGAGTCTACATAACAGATTGGACAAGCCGCACACTTCTCAGCATGTGAAATTTATATTTTCCTACCAAGCTTTTTAAAAAACATGACTGACAGAAAATGCTTACTGGTTATGACATATTCCTTTGTTACCATGCAAAGGAGTTAATAATTAACCAGTACACTGACAAGACTGAGGAGAGAAAGAAACTTTATCAATGGTTGCTACCCTTGCTGTGGAACTTTAATTTGATGTAATCGGTTTAATTGTCCTTAAAAAAAGATGGACTATAAAGAATTAGACCATTATATTGTAAAGCTATATAACACACAAATCTATGTAAAAGGATAACAGACACATTAAAACATTTCTGCCAAATGATATGCACACACACAAAACCTCATTTCAATATTGTGTCAAATGTAAATCAGCTATTTGTTTGCACTGATTTTGCATCACTCATGACCAGTTTATAGAAAAGAAACATTTTGTAAATGAGTATACAGTATAATGGCACAGTAAATATACAAGACTACTGTAAAGGGTAAATATAAACACTATATAATTGCAGTGAAAATCATTTTCCATTTAAGCTCCATGCCTAAAGCACTCTCTGTTTTACTCAGCACGCACTGTTAATGCATACAGAGTAAGTGACTGGTGACTCATCTCACCACAATCTGAGGTGCCTTTCACAAACCTGCAGTATGTGAATAGACTTTGCAAGTATAACCATAAATAAAAGCAAGAAAGGTTACTCTAATCTGTGAATGTCATATTTCTAAGTCTGGGAAATTTCTGCTTTTGGTGATGTTTTCAGAGTTGCCTGGCTGGACACATCTGGTAATGTTAATGAGCTCTGTATTTGTATAACTCCTGTCGAAAGCACTGGACACAGACCTGTGTGCTTGGATGAAACACAAAGACAAATTACATGCAAAGCAGGCCTTGGGTGCCTTTCGGATTCAAATATAAACTTTTCTTACCTATAGAAACAAAGGAAATTAGGAGTCAGACAGTAGGCTCACAACGTGGAAAAGCATAATTCAGCAGGGTGAAGAGCGGGTGCTGAATGATCATAATGGAAGCTGCACAATGTCTCCGCGGACACGCCAAACCAAAGCTCTCTGGCGGACGGCTGGGAACGGCTTATCTGGCATTAAAACAGGCTTTGAGGGAGGCTTTATTCAAGAAGTAGACCATCAAAATCAATTTCACTCAAAAGTACGATCAAAAGGGAAAGAACAGGCGCCCATCTTCTAAGAACACTCCTGGCATAACAAACACTTCGGTGTGCCACCCTCGCCAGCACGGCCCGTCCTGCCGAGTATCCCAGAGGGGTTTGCTCTAAGGGACCACCTGTTAGGCACCAGAGTGCGGTGCCACATCGCCGGTACTAAGGTTGCTTTGTTATGCTAACATATGCTAACACGGGACGATTTGCAGACCAGTTATGAGAATCACACCCTCCTGCTCTCATACGCCTTTCTTTCTCTTTTGTGGGATGTTTGGATGATTTAAAAACCCTAAGGATGGGCAGGAATTTAACAGGCTTTAGAAGTGGGACAAGGACGGGGGCGGGGTGGTATTGTGCTTAAGGAATAAAGCTTGTATCCTGAAGGTCAGTAATCTGAGCTGCTGTGGCTATAAATCATAAGAAACTGAACCACTGAATATTTATTTACAGATCTGGGGGGTGACATTAAGTGGTCACGTGGGAATGGATTGGTGTGCAGTTGTCTTTGACTGAACATTTGCTGGAGGGATCACACAGCCATGGAGGCAGTGCCGAGGATCTCCTGTCTGGATGTAATAAACAGTGAAGGATAGAGAGAGATCACACAGCTGAAGTTTCAGGACTGAGGATGTCCTGTCTGGACGTAATAAACAGTGAAGGATAGAGAGAGATCAC
>JAACJT020000034.1:13756027-13778507 GCA_009936485.2 Gymnarchus niloticus
GCTGGAAAGGTGAGGGACTAGGGCTCATGAAGGGAGACTAGGGGCACCGCCCTGTGAGCTATAAAGGTAGGGTGCTGGGGCTCATGAAGTAAGACACTGAGCACCGCCCCATGGGCTGGAAATGTGAGGTGTACTGGGGCTCATGAAGGGAGACTAGGGGCACCGCTTCATAAGCTATAAAGGTAGGGTGCTGGGGCTCATGAAGTAAGACACTGAGCATCGCCCCATGGGCTGGAAATGTGAGGTGTACTGGGGCTCATGAAGCGGGAATCTGGTGACTGCCCCATGGACTGGAAACTCCTACCTGGGGTCAAACACTGTACAGTGTTTTACAGTGACCCAGGGGACAGATTTATTTGCCACCCTTCAAGCCCTGTGGTCAGCATTTTTGTAGCTCATCCTAATGCAGGCTCCTAAGGCCTCCCCTAGTGCGTCGGAATGTGATATATGGGGTCCAGCAGACCTTTATATACGACCCGGGTTTTATTTCGAGATGTAGATCTGTGTGAGATATGACCCAAGTCTCCAACTGGATCCTTGGGAAAAAGAAAAGTTTTGGCCATCTTTATGCCTTGTGTTAGGTTTTATTTCTTGTTATTTTTCATTTTTAATGATTACGAGATGAGATAACATGTCCAACATAAGCATCAAAAGCCATGCTAGACAAGCCATAATGTTTTCTCATAGCTGTTCTTCCTGTTCCACATATATATGGAATGTGTAATAAACGACTGCATATCTTAGAAATGTCTTGCAGGATTAAAACAAAAAGAACATTAGATTATTAGATTTGAAAATAGTAAGAACAATTGATACCCAACTCCCAAAACCTACATTAGAAATTTTTGCTTCCATTTTATTAGACCACAATTTTCTCAATCTACAATATCTTGGTTACCTGTGATTTTTTGTTTGTTTTTGCAAAATCGTAAATGTCCTGAAATTCATGGGAGAAGCACTGACACACGTGCATGCATTTACACGGACCTGCGCTACACGCTAGGAAAAAAAAAAAAAAAACACTCCATTCTTAAGGACGGTCATACAAAGGCACAAAACAAAGCACAACCAATACGCTAGAAAATTCCATATTTTCTGACCCAAAGAACAAAGACAGTCCCAACACTACTGAAGAGGACACTCTGCTTGTGATAACAGATGGGGATCCATGTCCTTACATCCCATCCCCCTTGGCAAAACATTTAGAGTAGCACTGATGCTTAATCCCGGCTTATACGTGTTGAGTCCTTCAAGCAAAAAAGTGTATAATATTATATGTATAAGACTCTATTATGTACATCTTGACTGATTCCTCTTTGCCTCTTTTCACTCACTTCTCTCATTTTGGATGACGAAACCAGAATCTTTATGAATGAAACATCACAGACCATAGCTGCAGTTTGTCTATATTTACAGAGAGGAGCAGGACTTTACTGGAGCGAGACTAGCTCACTGTCAGCATCCCAAGGAGCCTACAGCTAAAGATCTTCACAGCCAACAGGTGAATAGCAAAACCACTGATGACTACAGCTGCTGGCTTCAGGAGAGGCTTACGAACACGATACAAACAGGAAGCTATGAGAGGAATGTCCCTGTGTAACGCTTTGGAAATATTTGAGAGGCACGAATGGGTGCGACAAAATAGAAAATACTAAACTGGTGTGTATTGTGTGTAAGCAAACATTAATCAGTCTGCAACATACCACAGCTTAGCCAGGCTAAGAACTCATCCTCAGGCAACTGGCTTAGTTTAGCTGGATAGATCCATCACAGGGACTTAAATCTTAATCTCAATGCACCCTTCTAAAGTATCACAGGAGGTGGAATATCAGGCATTTGATGTTGCCTACAAGTCAGGAATTGATATTAGTATCTCATTTGATGTGTAGAATAATAATTTCAGTTGTGCATTAATCACACAATCTCCATGTTGGCAATATATTTAACTTTAAATTACTCCTGTATGGTAACCAAAATGTACAATTCATTCCCCCTTATCATACAGTACATTATAAATTACCAAAGTTCTTCCTTCCTTACTTACTTAGAACTGTATACCTTTTAACTTTTACTGCTAAGTCATTATTGTCTGCCATGTGAAAAAAAACAAAACAAAACATTGAATACGTTATTTTAATATTCGGAGACAATGATCACACAGAACATTAAGTGGTTAAGCTCATACTTACAGGGTGTCAGGTATGAATCTTGCTTCACTGTGGGTGTGTGGAGTTTGCATGTCTCCATCTGTTATGTGAAAGTCCTCCAAGTATGCGTGCAGTCCAAAGATTACTTGGCTACATGCCATCTCTAAACTGTCCGGTCGGTAGCTGCATGCGAGTGTGGCCTGCAGTATGCTGGCATAAGCAGTTGGAAGACGGATGAATGAAGATAGCAATGGCCCATCCAAGCAATGGTGTGCCATTTTCTGTGATTTTGTGAGCGTTTTCGTAATAGCAGTCACATGATTTGGTGTCACTTTCAATCATCAGATAAATACCTATATCCAACCTTTCTGTGCAAGAAAAACTTAAAGAAAAGATTCTACAATAGTTGCATCCTGTAAATTTCTGACATGAAATGACCTCTGCCTAATATAATTAAACCATCTAAATCTATGCATTTTCATTAAACTCAGCCCAAAGCTGAAGTGGGCACATGCTAACCTTTCCATTTGTCACAGCTCCTTCAATAGACACTCGAATCAGCAGAATGAGAAGATGCTCAGAGGCACCGTCTAATCCGAACCATGTCACACTCCTTAAGAGCTGGAAGGTGCAGTATGCGGGTGTATCTGAAGTTAACGATGCTTTAGCCCTTCACATAATGATTGATGAAACACCATTTTCTTAAGACGCCATCAGTATTATTTAAAAAAAAAAAATAAAATATACACACACACACACACACACACACACATACACGTATATCCAGAAATTCTTCAAAGCAATTACAGTAAAACGCTGCTTATCTGAACTAGCTGAGCTCAAATAAGAGAGTTTGATTACCTAAACTATGCCTGAGAATACGAGTCCAGTTTGTATGACTGAGATTAATTAAAAGCTGACAGCCACCCCCCACCCCTCTCCTACACACACAACTTAATAACAGTCAATGACACATCAAGGTCACGGGAGATTGTCCCGAGTCCAAACAGTAGCTGAAGCCAACAATTGATTTTTAAGTTGTGTAATGACAAAATAAAACTATTTCTATTCTATTCTAGATATTGTGTAATAAGTGTATTAATGTATTAAGTGGCGGGAGTACGGCCTAATACTTCAGCATAACAACCAGTGCATTAAAAGTAGACCATTATTTAATTTTATTTATGGGGGGGCGGGGTTCTTTGAATAGTTGATGTTTCAGATGATTAACGTTCTAGTGTGTTAACAGGAAACAATCAGGTTTGAAACAATATAGGAAGCTGTTATCTACATCCCCCTCCCAAAAAAAAACAAAAAAACTTCATAAACCTTTTTTGAAATACTGTAATAAAAATTAGTAGACAGGAATCTGCCCTGAGATCTACTGTTCGCTGTGACATTCAAAGGGACCAGCACCATGAGAAGGCAGAACTGACAAATAATTAATACCCCCAGGATTTCTCATTCCATAATGATAGTAATCTGCCCTGAAACAGGGCTAGAAATAGAATCACCCGATCGAACACTTGAAAAAATCCAACTTTAGCATCACACACATTCATTTTTTACTTTTAGTACAGCAAAAGTATAGAACATAGAGGTCTGTCATTCTGTCTTCTTCTTTGGCATGTTGAGCTGTATGCTGCAAAGACGGTTGGATGGAGACTCTCTGCCTCCCGGCTGTTGAAAAACATACCTGTTTTACATTAGATTTGTCACTGACTAATCAGCAACACTGATGAAGAGAGGGGCGGTAGCTGTCAAAATGATGGAAGTGTTCTAACTATGAAAAAAGGGCCAGAATGAGCTTGGCTTCTGCCAAGAAATATTTCAGGATTTTCCAAATCCAAAGGCGTAAAGCTATCTGAAGTCTGACACATATGAATGTTCAAGTAGATCAACACTACAATAGGCTAATTTTGACATCAATAATATAGTTACACACAGGCTACATTCAGAATGATTGCAGTGATGTTTTATGGTGTTTGGGCATTTAATGGAAAAGTTTGATGCCAGCAGTTTATATCTTCATTGTACAGTCTCCTATTCAAACATTTTTTTTTTCTCGTTAAATTAAGTGAATTACATTTATGTGACGCAACATGGAGTAAGACTATATACCTCGTAAATAAGGATTCTGATTTCGAAAAGGAACTGGCATTCTAACTTGATCATCAGTTCATACTTTGCCTACTCCCAATTGTGATTCATAAGCCATATTAGTTAATATTTTAGAATAAAATGTAGCATACAAAACGGCATTTCAATCTAGCAGCAAATAAAGTTTAAAATAGTTGAAAGAATGCAGGATGTACACGTGTTCATGGTTCTCCTTCAGGTAAACTGGAGAATCTGACTTTTCACACTCTGATGGGCTGCTGTCCTTGAGCTGATTCAATAAGGGGAAAACACTGTCTCTGCTCAGGACTATTATTTTGGCCTTAGCTGGGATGAAAAGCCAGTTCTCTGGTCGATCAGACACTGGCCCGTGACATCCAGACCATCTCATCTCATCAGAATGCATAAAGCCCTGGGGGTACCAGCACCTTCATAGCTACATATAGAAAGCCACAAGCAGAGAGCCTAAAAATCTTTATGAAACACAATCAAACCATTTCCTCTTTATCCTGTTCATTTCATTATTTCTAGGAATCTAAGATTTCCTCTGAATTCATGACATTACAGCTGTATTTTCCTAAATAATCCTGGCTGAAATGATCAGAGTGAAGGCCACTCTTTCTTCCAATATTCCCTCTGGCAGATCACGACTATGTCACTTTAGGCTAACACAGTCGTGTTTCAAAAGGCTTTGAGTATAAATCGCACTCAAGTTTTGTCACTGGAAAAAACTACATGTAAACTGAGAACATAAATATGACTTACATTTCACTCTGAAAGAAAAACAATGGCCTAAACTCAGACCATATTTGAAGGGTCTGGTTGGCTGAGTGGATTCTTGATCTTAAAGGTTTGTGGCCAAATGTGCTCTCGGAAATTTCAAGAGGGGATTGTCGTTAATGGAGGCGAACCCATTTGGTGGGGTTTTTACGATTCGCTTTTGACGTACACCACATGGTTTGGTCGGAGCAGTTAACGAAGACCTGCTAAGCTCATTTAGGTGGGTTATAAAGAGTGTAAGGCTCATGTGGCAGACTGGGGTCACAGGTGATAACACAGAGGCCAAGGTTCAACTTCTCTATGGGAGTTAATGAGCCAGGGCCAGGACCGTCGCTCCAGCCCTTTCCACTAGCTGACAATTAAAAGTCAAAATGGCTGAGCTACAGGTTCAAATCTGTTTGTACTCGCAAATTGGAGACATGTGAATGGAGGGTGCGCTGACAAAATAAGGCCGCATGCCTCTTTTCTCTTGAGCTGCTTCACAGTAAATACTTATTACTGCATCTTTAAAAAAATCCCTACAATTTGGGGTTTTTCTTTCTGCAATAAGCAGCTGAAGCTAAGTGTTTCATTGTAATCCAATGAGCAAATTGGAGTCTTAGAAATCCAATCCTGTGATAAATTCTAGAGGGAACTTCAAAAGGCACACCTGGTGGACCTATTAGACACCATATGCATTCCGTATGTGCGTCCAGGCTTAATGTGTGCCGACCATGTAACGTGTCGCAACACAATCAGAAAAACGGGCCAAAATAAATGCAGAATAACGTCATTTGGTTTGCATAAAATTTATTTGATAAAACTCACTAAATGCATTAGTTATTACCTCATTAGCAAGTGAAAACTTAAGAAATTCCTTAAAATTAACCAAGTTCAACTGATGCTTTTAAGGGAATGGGCTACTTTGAGTTTTTTTGGTTTTTTTTCCCGCCCAGTACTCTGCCATATGTGTTGGGCCGAGTCATACATACGGCCATTTGTGTGTCGATTCTGGCGATGGCGTTACGACATCATCCAGCCTTGTTCTGGTGGTTTCACTGAATTATTTACTCTTACTCATGGGTGTACACGCTCAACATTACTTAGGGCTCTGTTGAGTTTTGGTCTCCTGGTGACCAAACATGGTGAGTGCAATTAAATTCTACAGGTTTATGACATCATAAATAAGACATTACCATGTTTGCTCTTGCGCCATTTCATATAAAACATTTACACCTTCTTCATATTACAATGCAATTTGACTCTCAACTTCAACAACAACCGCAGGGTTCTGCACAGTGACATTCCCCCTTGGGTTCGATAAGCCAAATAACTATTGGACAGACAAGCTACCAACAAGAAGGAAGGTCTGAAACCTTCTCGGTAGCTGCCAGTTCCAATAAAAAAAAAAAAATAAGAGACTTCCCTATGGAGAAGGCTTGCTCATTTCACTGCAGGGTTCTGGTCAAACAAATTATAAAGGGTCTCATTCAGCCGAACACCACCAGACTGCCTCCTCCTTTGTCATCCAAAGTGTAAAATTAGTTCCAGTGCTCAGTAATCTTTCACAGCTGCTGTAAGATTTCAGGGTGGATGACAGTGGGATTCGCAAAGTGTCTTATAGCCGACACTGGGATATGAAGTGACGGTATTAAGCAGGGTGGGATCGCTGGGGCCTGGCACTTCCTCAAATGAAGCATCCCAGAGGACATCTCAAAGAACATTCCAGCACGGGCAAAGGGAGAAACAACAAAGTAAGCCACTTTTAGACACAAAAACAACAAGTGCTGAAAATACACCCTACCCTACCTCATCAAGGTGTGCTCGCTTTCAGGACGCAAAGTATTTATTTTTGCATGGAATAAGTGGACTAACCCTCTAATAAGCGGACCTACACTGAACAAGACAAAGTACAAACTGCAGCATACAACTGATGTAAATTCTTAAATGTGTTTTTATGAAAGAGTAAATTTATGCTTCTGCATATGCTGTTCTGTTAGTGGAAACAAAGTCCTGTGCTTTGATAACTGAATGTTCCCTGGTTAACTGTTAACAAACAAGATATGAAGTGCTCAAACAGGGAAAAAGGAACCTTCAGTTCTAAAAAAGCCTTTAATACAGAGCCTTTCAAGTGAAAGCTTTTGCCTGGAAGTCAGGTCCACTTCCACTGTGCACCTCACATTGAGCCCACAAGAACCGGTTAGCACTTACTAATGCAACCCCATGGGAAGCACATCAAAGGAACGAATGTTAATGCCAGGCTTGGAACGTTCTTCTGCTTATCATTCACCAGCACGTCTCGCACTTCAAGAGCAACAGAAGATCGTGTTCTACATTTTTTTACATCAGATTGTGCTGCTGATGGGCTCGAAAAACAATACTGATTTGCCACTCAGGGAGTATAAGGGCACATGAGGATTTGTGGAGGGGTTTGGGTATGGCTAATTGGCGGTGGGGAGACCAGCACGGGGCCAGGCCTTCACTTGGACCTTTGGGAATCACATTAAATACATGAAGGGTCCGATTCATGACTGTCTGCATGACGGCCTTTGGAGAAATCAAGCAGACCATTCAGCACAACTGTCATCTACCGTCTGACTTGAATGACCATCTCCCAAAGGCTCTCCTGACCAGAGGACCGCAGCATCTTGTTAACGTCTGTTGGCCTGGTGTCCAGCAAACTCACTGAATTCCAGGAACTGCTCCATCGGCAGCTGGTCGCAAGCATGTGCAATGCGCAAACCACAGAATGCGCAGCTACCATGGCCAGGGTGCCTTAAAGGGATAAAAGCACTTTGCCACGTTCTCCTTTTCCTGAACACACAGAGGTCTTGTAGATGCAGCTAAAAAGAAAATCTCTGATAGCCTCTGAAAAGATTCCCAATGAAACGTTGAAAAGAATATGAAAGCTACAGTGAGTTTAAATGTAGTGATAACTAACAATAGGAGAAATGAGGCTTCAAAACCAAAGAAGCGTCAGAGTATCCTGAACTAACCAATCAATGCTGGTGCTGAACAAGGCTTCAAAACCTGTAATCATTGGGAGCAACCCAAACTACCAATCAATTTTGGCGACTGGGATATTCCCAACACCTCGGGTTTTGAAGCCTCGTTTGTTCCATTACTGGTAACAAGAGGCTGTGGCATAGATTGAGCATTTTTGAAGAAAACCTCCTGTTAAACTAGGTTGTGGCAATGGGCTTTGCCCTCATTGTGAGATGTTGGAAGCTGGATGAGATGGAAAAAAGAAGAATGAATTCATTCAACTCAATCAATCGGGAAAATGTGAGACTGGTCTCACCCCGAGGTAATTACCGGTAATTTCATGATGTCACTTATTTTAGAAATCTGGATCATAAGCCCTCTGAATATTACACTTTAATTCCTCTCCTGTCCAAAGACTGCTGCTTGAAATACGTAAATATGCACAGTAAAGAATGAAAAAAGGCATCACTGACTTCTCTTGTAAAGTCATCATGAAATTAGTTTCCAGACACCACACTGCATTCTTTTAAAACACCTTCACAGTACTTAATGCACTGCACAGAGTTCACACAAATTGTGTTTAACAATCAAATGGAATTTCTTTCTATAAAGACCAACTTTTATTCAGACATTTTAACTTTGCTGCTGAAGATACGTATCCATTTAACTGCCACAAAGCCTGCTGTGCACTCCTGATTCATGCTTTAAAAATAAAGATGACTTTGACGGGAAGGTAAGAGAGGAACTCAAATACAGTCCGTATCATTCTGAGTCTCCCATTATGATAAATAGAAGCATGGAATTATTTATAAACATGATGATAACATGAGAACACGTGAACTCCTATGGCTGGTCATTTTCGTGATCAGATACACATTTGGCATAAAAACGTGTTTTTATGCCAGTGTGTCTTTCATGCACTTTTTGGCATATAGTAATTCACCTGACCCAGTTATGCTGCCAGTTGCAATCATAACATTAAGTCAGAATGGAAATTATCAGAACAAGTAGATCAAATACAGACACCTACACACTGAATTTTGTTTCCGAGTCATTTAGTGAAGGACGTGTGCATGGTTATAAATAAACCAAGATGTGAAGATTAACATGAGAGATAGCAATACATATTTTGCACAGTTTTTTTGTGATTTGTGCCTCTGTGAAAATAAACTCTTAACAGTATTTAAACTACACCTGAAGACAAGTAAAGCCAAAAACAGTGCGTCCGTCATCCAGTAGCTGCCTCCCTTTCTCCTCCTGCTTTTAAATACAATAAAGCAAGCTGTTAGTAAACAGCCCCCCCATCCCCTATCAAGCCAGCAGACGTTCCTCTGGAGCTACTATTTCCGATGAGGGCCATCTTGAGTCTCGACTGTGCACTCAATTTCAGAGTCTGTGGTGTGCTGCGGTGTTTGAGGGCAACTCAAAGCAGCGAAGAATCAGAAGCCTAGCTAATATGTAAGGGTGCATATAACGGCACTTAACCAATTAAAAGGGACTTTTTTTCCCCAAACAGCATAAATAATTCTGATTATATGCTGATACATTTCGTGACATGAAAGCAAATTTTACCTTTGAAAGGCTAAAAAAACCAGTCTCTGAAGAGATGCACTGTGGGAAGCAAATTTAGTACTTGCATATTTATAAGGTACAAGAAAGGTGTGCAAATCCAGAGCAGACAGAGATGTGGAGAAGTACAGGTCCCAGCTGGGCATGGAGTCTCACCTGCGGACTGATGCTGGAGCTAAAGCCCATGGCTGTGGCGGGGGGCGCGGGCATGGCAGGGTGGCCCATGGGTGAGCTGATGACGGAGAAGGGTGAACCCAGGCCATTGATTGGCGAGCTGAGGGTGCTGATGGGTGAAGGGAGCTGGCTGGAGGGGCCCATGGAGGAGGGGCTGAGGATGGACGGGTGCAGGGGGTGTGCGCCCATCCCGCGGTGGCCAGTGGGTGAGCCCAAGGGCGAGGAGGAAAGCTGGCTCGAGGAATCTGTGGAGGAACGGAGAGGGGAGGGCTTAGTCAGGCCGAGGGTGCGACTGACACTGCCACATGCAACGGCAGAAATGTCCACAAGCCAACACACGGCACATAGCGAACCGGGTGTGCTGTGTCTTTCTGGAGCACATAGAGAGGACCCTGGGCAACTACACGGAGGTGACATGTAGACACGTTTAACCAATGCCAACCGTTTTGCCATCCGGGGGAAGCCTGGGGGTGACCTACAAGGTGACAATTACAGCTAGGTGCATTCCCAAGAGGTGCGTGTATTTCACTTTGCTTACCTCTACTACAGAAACTGGGCATGGAAAGAATCCCAGCGGATATCACACTGCCAGCTGGCATCATCATGGCTGTGACAAGGGCAGAGGCTACGGAAGCTAAACCTCTGAGGCAGACTTATTAAGCATTTACAAAGTTTATTATCATTATTTTTAACAAAAAAAAAAATATCATATGTGCCAGGGCAATGAATTTACACTATGTGGGCCCCTTAAATTCCAATAACAATTTAAGTGTTTGATGTATAATCTTAACTACAGCATAAGCCAAGTGCACGTGTTGGTCATTTTACATTGCTATATTAATTTGAGAGGAGTTCTGCTAAAAGACAGCTGCAATTAAGGCACTATGTTTTTCTGCATCACACAATAAATCTAATGACAGCCATCCCTTGTAATTCTTCTCCTCCACGGGATGAAATAAAAATGATTTATGACACTACTGCTCATGCCAGCTGAGAATAACAATAGGTCCTATTTGCAGTGTTTCCAGAAGCACTTGACTGCAAGTTCCATATACGAATCCAAGGCAGCCAAGTCCTCCCAGCTGAGGGGTTAGGGAGGGCAGGGCTCTTACCCCGTTCCAGTCACATTGGCATTCAGTGTGAGAGAGTAGAAGACAGAGGGCCGGAATCGACTCTAGAATGGATGCCAGATGTTTGTTACATGGCGGGTCGCCTTTTATGCTTATATGACAAATTCAACTGGATCAGCAGTCCAAGGCTTCCCAAACAAGTGGTCTTCATCGTCATACCATCCATATACAAGAATATGGTGGCACGAGGACCATGGTTCATCACGCAGACAGAAAGTAACACAAGGACTAAAAGAAGGGATCGCAGTAATTTAAAAGTGTCAAACACAGCACAGTGTAAGATGGTGGTGGAGGGGACTGGAGTACACAGACAGTTCAAATATGCAATGACTAATAAATAAATAAAACACAGTACAGCATTAACAAAAATTCATAACTATCATGAAAATGGGTCGGGTAAACAATAGGTGGAGTGTATACATCTCTCACATACACACACACAGACACACACACAAAAAAAGTTACACATATAACCTGTAATCCTAGAGTAATTAGTTCCTAGAAACCACTTGGTTAGGGGAACCTATTTCAATTATTTCTTATGAGAAAAATTGTAATTTTTCCAGGTCCACCCAAGAAACCTCAATTAATCTCCCTAAAATACCCCTGACACTCCGAAATACCTATTTCAGCACAAAGTAGACTTTAAACACAAATTACCTAATTATCAAACAGTTAATGAGGTAATAAATAAGATTTGTACCGTACATTTATATGCAGTTGAACTTTTTTCTTGCAGTACCTAACATTACGTTTCTTCATAATACAAACATACATTTAAAAATCACATTCATGTAAAAAAAATAAGAAATAAAACCAATATTAAAAAAGAAAAAATAGCTACTGTAATGGCCCGTTACTGTAATTATTTATTACTTTGGATTTGAAGTCACCTGAATTTTGACTATTTCTCTGATGTCCTGGGATGGCACTCGTTGTGCTGATACCAGATATGGATTTAAATTTATACCGCTTCGTAAGGTGGGAATTCCATCGCAGGGTATAGGTGCATATGGGTAGCAAGCTCTCTGCCTAAAATTTTGGGCTCTTACATTCTATGACTACTCCCCTACTGAATTCCTAGGACAAATACGAGCAATAATGTCAAAGTAGCCAATTAGGTCAGGCTAACAGGTCAGGAAAAAGTGACATGTTACTACACGGTTAGTATACAAGTTAAACACACGTATGTGTTGTGAACATTTTTTTCTAAGTCTTGTGTTGAAGTCCTCATCAGATTCATTTCAATTTGTCCATTGACAGAGGAGAAGCCAGACAATGACAGAACGTTACCAGGGCCTCTTAAATCAGCTACTTACAATCTACAACAATTACAAATTTGCGTATGAATAAACGAGTTTATTCATTTGTGCTCAAACACTGCAGAAGGCACAAACTGACAAACCATGCAAGATACGCTTCATTCTGACCTGCACAGGAGTACCCAGCAGCACCCTGGGCACCATCCACCCTTGGTAGCAGGTGGCTGAATGCTGCCCCCTACTCCCTCCTTCATCCCAGGGAAACCCAATGCTACACGGGCAAAGCGCCAGTGTGTGCTTTGGAAGTGAGAAGAAGTGACTCATGTTGATTTAATAAGAAGCTGCTCTGAGACAACAGCTTGTTCAGGGCCTCCCTCGAGGTCTCATTGTTACTGTCAGAGCACAGACCATGTTCTTACCTAAAGGAGGTCAGGCGGTCATCAGAGCTAAACCCTTAACACAGCAAAGGCAGACGAAGAGTGCCCTTAACACTGAGGGACACGAGATGATGAGGCAGTTTGCCAGCTGCACGGCTTAGATCAGGGGTGTCCAATCTTATCCGCAAAGGGCCGGTGTGGGTGCAGCCTTCCATTTCAACTGAGCAGAATCCACATCTGAGTTCACTGAAAATCAAGCTCAACTGAGTTAGCAGGTGGAATCAGGTGTGGCTCCTGCTTGGTTGGAATGAAAACCTGCACCCACACCGGCCCTTCACGGACACCCCTGGCTTAGATATGAAACACTGTGTGACTTTTCAAAACCAGAACTTACCCAGTTATCCTTCTACAACACCAAATTGACCTTCTACTGCTCATTAAGGCAATCTGCAAACCATTAATCGCAATCGCAAATCACAGTTTTTCTCTCTTCTCTGCATACATTTGTGTTAGATATGAACTGATCTGAGAAGAAAGTAGCAACTGATAATCGTTCAGATTCTGGTATAAATCATATAATGTGAGACAGAAAGCAGAACCTCTTAAGAGATAGAGGTAGTAACATCATCTGTTTTAATTAGGGCCCAAAAGAAGCCAAACATGGAATAAAGCACACAAATAAAAGCAAAAATTATCTTCCGTATTGTGCCATTCATTATTGTGTATTTGCATAGTGTAATGTTTATTCACTTGTTTCACCTGCAGTTTATTACCAAAATCCGTGCTTCACACAGGCAGGTGAAACAGGCCTTAATTCAGCTGGTTCACTGTCAGGCTCCTGAAGAGGAAACAGTAGCAAGTAGCTGTGTTTTCATTTCAGCTCCACAAAGTCAGAAGTGAAAGTATTTCTGCTACCGTAAGAAGCTGAATGGCTCTCATCTGCTGTCTGTCTGTCTGTCTGTCCATCTTTGGTAGTGAGTGACTGTTTACAGGAAGTGGTCAGGGAGGCGGGAGGCGGTTTGCTGAGGGACCGCCTGCTTCAGTGGCAGCAAGGGAAAAACAAAACTGCAGACGGACTGGAAATGGCTTTAATTTTTAACTCTACCTGCATTCTTCGGAGATGATGACGTGGAGACTGGGAGGGGAGGAAAAGTGGGCAGTGAGGAAAAACTTTACGTCACTGCATCAGGGTGACGATAGAGGATCGGTGGCATGTGTGACAAAAGCTGGCATATTGTTCTTTGATTTGTGTCCCCAAGTGGGCGGGCGTGTTTCTACGTATGCTTGCTTATTAGACGGGAGGTTGAACGCCTCTGCCTCGGTCCCGAACATAGACCAATCCACGTCTGGGAGCTATTTATAGAGCTGCCAGGCTTGGGCGATGCAGTTAAGTTCAGACGTGGATTTGAGGTGTCACATACATGTGCTACTTCACTTCCTCCCACTTGGAGGAAGCTGCTAAAGGGTCTTAAAACAGGGTGGGTTTATACAGCGGCTGTTCAGATAGCCGGTTCAGCAGATTCCGTCGTACTCTCTGGGAGGGGGGCGCCATACTGGCCTGTCTCTTCAGAGTGCAGTGTCGCTCATACGCCATCCCATCTGTGGTCCGTCGCTCGATGTTTACCGCGTATGCCAGATAAGCTGGATCAGCACCGGATCATGCAAGGGCCTGTCTTGCCTCACCACAGGGCGTGCAGGATCGAGCGGAGAATCACAGCGGGACTTCCCGCGACACCGCGCTCCCTCCACACAGTCCGTTCTATTGTTCTGCCGGGCAGGACGGTGCCAGCGGTGTAGCTGCGCATTAAACCTCGATGACAGTGGCCCACCGCGCGAGGACACGTGCTGATTTGAACCCCCCCCCCGCCGCTCCTTCAGTGATGCTGAACCTTGAGGAAAAGAGCTGTCAAACCACAGTAAACCGATTCTGAAAGAATCACCCTACCTTCTTCTGCCTCCACCCCCCCAGGCGCACTTCACATTGTTGTGAATGTAGACTCGAGTAAGAAACCTGCATGGAGGCAGGCACACGCCAAATGCTCATCCAGCCGTGAGAACACATCAGAAGAGACACTGTAACGCAGCCATTAAGCATCGTAAGCGAGTACAGGCACCTCATCGGTACAGATGACACTAAATGTGTCAGTTCCCTATTTGTGTGTACGCTCCGCCTGAGAGTAAAATAGGTC
Organism: Gymnarchus niloticus; assembly: GCA_009936485.2. Classification (NCBI taxonomy): domain Eukaryota; kingdom Metazoa; phylum Chordata; class Actinopteri; order Osteoglossiformes; family Gymnarchidae; genus Gymnarchus; species Gymnarchus niloticus. The sequence goes on from JAACJT020000034.1 coordinate 13,770,738, forward strand.
AGAAAAACAGAAGTGTTCCAAATTTAAACTATGTCATCCATTAAGGGTGGAGACAGCTTCTGAGTGTGCGCTTTGACGTAGACCGTGTGAGTGTTAACAATTTTGGCTAGCATTTCCCTATCCCTTTTCATAAACTCTCACCCATGTGGCAGGAAAAAGCCAAACTGCTGGGGACTCAGACAGTCAGTCCACCCCCCCGCCCCCCCCCACTGTGGTCTCCAACACCTCTGCCACCATGAGCCCCAATTCTGCCACTTTGAGCCGCCATGCTCATACCAACTGCTTTTGCTAGGAAGCAATGCTAGGAAGAGTTTTTTTAGGAGCAACTTTTCTGCTGCCTCTGAGATTCATCTGCTACGGTGCCCTTCTCTACTCCTGGAGTCAACCTGTCAACCAGTGGCTACCTGTTGTCCCAGAAGCCACCTGGCGCCTAATGACAAGTGAAGGACTGGCAGCCTCATCGCAGGCATACAGCAGCTGGAACCTGACAGGTGACCAGTACGTGGGATGGAGGCACTCCTGCGGTGGTCACCCTGCCAGAAATATCGCAATTATGTTCTGCTAGGCTGCGCATCTAAGCCACAGCCTGGGCTATCGGACATCCCGGAGCTTGGGATGAGCGGTTTTATAGGTGAAACCTCTCTAGGGTCCAGGACCTTGCAGCCATTGGTGAGTGACTAATAGCTGACAGCTAGTGGCGCCCTAGCCAAGGAGAAGGACGAAAGGGCTGCTGTCCGTAGCTGCAGACTATACCAGGCTGGCCTATATCAGGGCCGCGTCTTGAGAGTTAGACTCTGGCTAGCAGGCACTGCTGCATTATTGAAGGAACCCTCTCTGAATAAACACCATGACCTCAGCCCAATACCACCCCTGCTTCTCCCCTCTGCCTCTATTATTCATCAAGAGAGGCCTGGGGCAACAGGCAACACAGGCTAGGGTATACCTATCGCCCCCATCGGCCCAATCCCCCTACCAGCACAAGAGGACCAACCTTAGATACCTAATTACCCGACAATTTTATCTAGGACAACACAAGAGGTCAGCTGTGATCAGGAAAGAATGAAAGGGAATGTAAAAAATGAATCTCTATGTCACTCTATGCCTTACTCAAATTATTCCAGTGTTCACTGTATTCAATACAGTAGCTGGTTAATGTCAGATATTTCAGGCTTTGATATAGTCCCTCATTTGCTCAATTTTCCCAACACAATGCCTGATGCACAGACCAGCATGAGTGCTAACCACACACGTTAATATTAGTGCCATTTGCTGTTGTGACTACTGGTGCCAGCCGAGCCTCCTGGCAGCAGTGACAGGTCCCCCTGCTACGATCAGTGGAAGTTACTTTAGCACCAGCTGACAGAGGTGCAACTAGCGTGAGCCATCAGGCACTGCAATCGATGCCAGAAGCTTTGCATATTTAACTCAGACAGAAAAAGATAAAGGTGCCCTAATCAAACGACGCGGGCAACTACTTCTCCTATCACCCTTGCTGTCAAAGCGAGTCCTTTTTGTTACTGTTCAACTGTAGTGAAGTCCCCACCGACGACTCAAAATTGGACCGGGGTAATTACAATTGCGTCTGGCAGCGGGTTGTATAAAAATGCGACACACTTAAGAGTACACAGAGCATTTAAAGCACAAAGCGGGCGCTGCTTAGGAACTTCAAGAACACGCAATCAAAAGGTTGCAGTTTCATGTCAAATCAGCAGACTGGTATTTATCCTCAACTCCTTCAGCAGAAATATCCTGCTCATAGGTTACGTTAAACATCGCCTTTAGACCCTTTAGGAAAGAGGCTGTGTATTACATTTAATTCATGTGCACTGAATCTTTTTCGACTTCCCATCCATCCTTTATTTTCTATTCAGTTTATCCCACGGAGGTGTGATGTGTTTTTAAACTTTAGTCGTCCTCAAAGTAAGTTGTTTTTTGAAAGTATATAACCGGCAGGACCTGTTCCCTAAATGATAATTAGTAATGTCCCAGTCAGCAGGCCATTCGGGGACTGTGATTGGCAGGAAGAAATGTATGTGAATGCCAGACAAGGTATAGCCATTGGATGACTTTAAAATGATTATTCCATTACCGTTTGGCAAGGCTGTGCTGTCGAGACGTGCCAAGGGAAAAAGATCACTTCGCAGATGAACTTCTGAAGTCTAGGCTAAATACTACCATCAAATGAGCATGACATCTACCTACATATAACGTAAAGAAGGGATAGCACGAAAAAATTAAACAGTCCACTCTGGTTTTTTTTTTTTACTTGTGACATATTGAAATTGAAATGAAGGCCAAATGCAAAATCATACTTGGATATATGAAATATCTGAACACAAGAATGGCATATTTCAATGTCTCGTGTATTTATTTAATGTACATTATTAAGGATTGTTAATATACTAACAATTAATGATTTGACTATAAAGCTATTTACTATAACAGACACCGGTCATTTAGGAAGCTGCGCACATTGGGAAAATTTTTGTTTCCTGTTTTATAAACCAGCTAGTCTTAGCCACACACTTTAGCTACACTGTGTAAATACTGTGGTGTGACATGTTTACCCCAGCAGGGGAGCACAGGCAGCCCTTCTCCTAGTGGGTCATACTACAGACAATGGCAGGGAACGCAGCTTTGGAAGAGATATCAACGCCGTGTTTAATTAAAGCCGCAGCCTAGGTGGGAAATGTGCGGCCGGCGCTTGGCACGTGGAGCGAAGTATGTTGGGACCGTTTGCCAGACACATTATAGACAGAGCAAGCCGCCAGTTTGGGGAATATGGGGGAAAGTGTCTTGTCACAGATGGATATCAGTGGCAGCGACTGTGGGGGGGGCGCTCCTGTGACCAATGCACTGGCTAATTCCCAGCCAGCTCAGCCCTTGCCTAGGCTGCCCCTCACAGCGAGCCATCGATGGCTCTTAACTGTGCCTGCAGGTCAGCCATGACGAGACAAGTGGGAAGACCACAGCGGAATAGCAAACGTAACGCTCCGATGATGGGATTCTTTATCCTAGTATTTCTACGGGTGTCCTGGAGGCCGGTGGAACTGCAACTGTGACTCGGGTTAGACAGTCAAACTCACAGAGTGAGGAATCAGAGTCCGGCACATGTACTGACCATGCAGGAAAAGGAGCTTGCTACAACTAATTCAGAGATTAAAGCAGAACTGGTGTGCTTTTTCATTCTTTATAGGTTTAAGTCTCCACCAACAGAAGAGCAAGCCTCATTTCTTCTAAAACCCCTGTCCATTACAATCTGGTGCACAGCATTTCACTGGACAATGGTTTTCCCTTCTGACAAATGCTTGATTGATAATTAAGTTGACTTCATTTAGTTTGTTTATATTTTACGCAGAATTACATCTCTATCCTCCAGTTTTACAACACTGCTATGAATTTGTGTGGAAGTAAAATTCAGAGCTCACTAAAGCTGCTGATTTCTCCTGTTAAAGGATCGTTTTTTTCCTGTTATTGCAATGATCGGATCGATCTGATGTAAAAATCAGAAAAGAGCGTGCCAGTGAGAGTGCTCGCGAGTTATTTTTACACTGGAAACCAAAGCACATCTCTAACTGTCTTCACGGCGGTCTCCTCACACATTTCCCTCCACAGCAGCATCTGACAATAAAGGACACGCCGGCAGGGCTTTGCTAAAAGAACAGGCAAACATGACCCAGTGTAATTATATGGACAACCTGTGGCGTCGCCCCTCAGGAGGGTAATCATGTCTCCAGTGATGTCTATTGAAAGCTCCAAATCTTCATTACCTTGCCAGCAGCAGCATGAGCTAAATCCATATGGCAGAGGCAGATGGGCACAGAACCACTGTGAGTTTGAGGGTCTCCAAATTCATATGTGGAAAACTAAATAGGGATTACAGAGTGAATAAGACCCATGTTCTTATAATCTTCTTCTACTAATAATGCTCTAGTTGGTCGTATTGGAGATGGACTAAACAGTAAAACTACAGCTGTACTCGACCCTCTGATCACCTGGGTCCGGGAGCATGTTTCCATCCCTGAAACACTGAGATTCATTGTCTTTATAAAAAAACCCCTCAGTAATTATTCCGTACTGATTATTTGGAAGATTTCCACAAACTCCATGCTCAAATAATCTCGACAGTAGTCACGTGCCACCACCTTCAGCGATGCCTCCCGGAAAATGCACTCTGTCAACCTGTCATTGATTGCACGCATTTCAACCCTGAGCCACTCTCCTTTTTCACTGCCATGGTTTTAATCATCGGGACTGCCACACAGTGTGGGAGTTTAGTGTGGGGCTCGCTTACGAAGGGCTTGTAGCGCACTAACATTAGCATGCACTGGAATTAGCATAAACCTTTTGGATAGCCTGCCTTTTGATTACATGATGAATATGAAGAACATGGCAGAAGGCAGTGTGTGCAATACCTAAGTGATGGAAAATAGCTAAAGGAAGCTATGATTCAACAAAAAATTTCCAAGTAATTTACTGGAATCTACTTCACAAATGCTGCATGATTACTGGAAATGTGCTCACAGACGTTTCTGCAGGAGCCCATTACATTTAGCCAAATCCTTATAAAATCAGCTTTATAATGGCATGGTTTTGTATGTAGAGTGCAGCTGCTATTCCGAGTGTTTCATGCACAGTATTTTTTCACTGGAATATTTGATATGAGGCACATAGGAAGAACACTTGGTGCAATAGCTGGAAGCCGTCACCATTAGGTAAGATTTAAACAAACAAAGGCCAAAGCCCAATTCATAATCACGAATCTGAATGTTCTGGAAAAAAAACTCTGGAGAGCAAATAAACAACACTAAGCACTGCAAAGCTCCTTGACTCACTGTATCAAACCAGAGCATAGATTTCTGGGCAACATTTCATGAAATTCTCATGAGCATGTATACAATGAGTCTAGCAGCCGCCCTTTATAAAACTGGAGGGAGTCTTCCTGTCTTGTGACAGAAAACTACTAAACTATTAGCTAAAATAACAACATTTTTTTCAAGCTTCCTTTAACAATTTATGTAAGTAAACCTTATGAGAAAACATGATCTAGCTGGAAAGACTTCCATGATGCTAGAAGTCAAAAGATAATCAACTTATTTATCCTGTTGACAAATTACCATTATACAATACAGCTCTGATGCATGTCTCTGTTACGTGTAAAGCCTAAGTTTTTTGTCTAGAGAAAATAGGAAATTTAAACTTGGAGTTTATCTCAAAAACAAAATATTAGTAAAGGAACTAGTTGAATTTCTGTCAGTTCACATGATCAACAGAATCCCAAGGGCTCTACGAATGAAAATATGGACTATGGCACATTTTCACATCCCATCCGAGGAAGCAAAGATGTTTCTTATTTGTAAAAGCAAAATCAGTGTAAAACAACACTCTCAGTGAAAGGCTTAATTTATCGACCATGCAACAAGCCTTTGAAATCTTTTCCAACTTTTACGATGATTTGTCTTCCTCCCCCCACCCCCCGCCCAGTATTCTGCATGCTCAAAGAGGTCGTAATGAAAAACAAATGTGAGATGACCTGGATACAGACGCACTATACGTTAAAGATGGCTGTGGGGTGGCTCCCAGAAGAGAGAGACACAGACCTTCCAGACTCAGCAGTATGGGGAGGGCGCGCATCCTGGGAAACTATGTGTCTACGTGCTGCAGGAAGAGGCCTCCCAGGCTTGGAAACGGCATGTGCTTTGCCATGGAGAGCACTGGCCGAGATCCTGCCGTCCCTCCAGTTATCAGCAAACAAACAACTATATTAAACGGGGCCCTCTGTTTCCGCAATAAACAATTATCACAGTACACTCAGCCAACTCGGGGTGTGTTCTACACATGCGCTGAAGACAAAACTGTTTCAGGGGTGTCGGATAAACGGCTAGCTCTGCGCACTGAACCCAACCTTCGCTCACACCTACATGTCTGTGACTCATAGACAGCAAAAAGCGATCTGCAAAGACCACATTTGAATGTACCTGTATTTGTACAAACGGCAAATGAAGTGTCACATCATTTCATTTCATTTTAGTAGCTAAAGAGAGCCAGGTTGAAAGACAGAAACACGGAACACCGCATGGCAAACAGTATGACAAACATTAATACTCATAACACGAACGACGCGCTGAGCAATGCTGGAAAAATCATGGGGTCACTCTGAGTGTATTGGGTTATCCAAGAGCACATGGTCTGTGACATTTGCTTTGGTTTTTTTTGGCAAGCCGGTGCACCTTGAGTATAGAGCTATGCAGCTGAAGGCAGCCAGATTCTCTTGCTGTTTCAGGGAAATACAACCCTGGAACTGGCTGCCGAGGTTTACAGCCTCACCGGGGGAGTCTTTCCCTAGTAAACCTCAGCGCCCAGAGGGATAAATAAGGCTGACGGCAAGCAGGGTCATGACTTGTGAAGATGTTAGGGGAACTCCACGTGTCTGACATCACTGCCACCAGGAAACCTTGTCTCCAAACACCAGGTAATCTGCTCTTCGGACCTTTGGATGGGCCACTGTGGAATGGCAGAGGGTGTGGGTCGGGCTGTTCTGCGGCCGGCCATCTGGAGCGATTCCCAAACGCACACCATTCATGTCACTGAGCCAATCACTAATGAGTGAGAGTGACGCCTGTTTGCAGCTGCAGAGAGCCGATGGCCAGGAGAGGCAGTGGGAGCCTAAGCCCACAGAGCACTGTGCTAGCAAAGCTGTCACTTTGCTGCATGCTGATTGGACCACCAGTCATACTACATGAAAAGAAGGGGAGTTTTCATTTGTCACCCTATATGCTAAAGTGGCGCCGTGCGCTGTGAACTGTTTCTATACCTAATCTTCCTTCCGCAACTCGGCTGCCATACACTGTGACCACACATAACCAGCTACAAGAATGCAAAAACATTTTGATGCACACCCTGTTCTATGCATACTGAAATTTTCCTGCCATTCATTGTTGTGTGCATGTGTTTATATTGTGCACTGATACATGTCCAGTTTCAATTTATTTGTGGCTGTAATGCCTGCAAATTCCATTGAGATCAATAAAGTTTGTATATCATCCGTCCGTCCATCAAATCAAAAATAAGTGCATTCGATATAAAGCTAACAACGATTCAAATACATGGAATCGGCCAAGATTGCCAACTTTACTCACTCAAGCTTCATGCTAGAAACCTATTAATTAAAAAAAAACTCAAAATTTGACAAAAGCACACAAATGGCCTCGTCTGCTTTCAGCTAATCAGTAAGCGTGCGAGTTTATCGACTCCTCATCAATCACAAAAACATGCAGTTCTGTACAGCTATAGTTTTATTTTGCTCCACAAAAATAAAAGATATACTATTTATTAACCAATTAAATCTTAGATATAGAAATACCAAAGTCCTTTAGATTATAGTTTATCTGAATATTGAATCATTTTTTATTGCGGTTTTGCACAGGTAATTAAAAAATATTGTTCAGTGTTCTCAAAGGTAAATGGGATATTTGACATATAGCAGATACCACCTGTACAGCAAGATGAATTACTCAAGAAAATGAAAAGAAGGCTCATTGTCACCTGATACATGTCAATTGTTTGTCACTCTACCGATACTATTTCAAACACTACTTCAAAACACTGGTATTGCTCAGATAAACTAATCTGACATCCAGATCTACAACACTAATCTGACACCCAGGTCTACAACACTAATCTGACACCCAGGTCTACAACACTAATCTGACACCCAGATCTACAACACTAATCTGACACCCAGGTCTACAACACTAATCTGACACCCAG
>JAACJT020000034.1:13778607-13803653 GCA_009936485.2 Gymnarchus niloticus
TCTACAACACTAATCTGACACCCAGATCTACAACACTAATCTGACACCCAGGTCTACAACACTAATCTGACACCCAGATCTACAACACTAATCTGACACCCAGGTCTGTAACACTAATCTGACACCCAGGTCTGTAACACTAATCTGACACCCACGTCTACAACCCTAATCTGACATCCAGATCTACAACACTAATCTGACACCCAGGTCTACAACACTAATCTGACACCCAGGTCTGTAACACTAATCTGACACCCACGTCTACAACCCTAATCTGACATCCAGATCGATAACCCTAATCTGACACCCAGGTCTACAATCAATGCGAGAAGCCCTTGTGTTTTTATTTAATTTTATGCTCAGATATAAAGTGTTAAAAGGCACTTTTGGTACCGATTTCAATTTCTGGCCCATTTTGTCAAATTGACATGTGGCCCAGATTAAATGCAGCAAATAGACGTTTCAGCCCAGCTAAGACCTTCATTACTCAATGCTCCACAATGAAGCCTCAGAGATGATCTTTTAATTTTAATAGAAAACATGAAGACACAGGCTGCCTGTATGTATTTCAACTCAATCCACATCTTAACATCTTAAAACTGGTTTAGGAGGCATCATGAGGGAAATGCATGAAAACAAAAAGAATTTTTCAGCAATAAGAATGCCTTTTCATGTTTTTTTTCTGAAATACTCATATTCATTACGTGCATCATTTGTAATTGTGATGCTTATGCAAATAAAATCTTACTCAGAATTTCAAGACAAAGAAAACCACTGATGTGTTTGCTTATATATTATATATACATACACACATATATACATATACAGTATATATATACATACACTGTTTGTGTGGCCTATGACATCAAAACTGAACTCTTGTTTATACATGTTTCCACAAGGAGCAATGAGGAGGTGTTTCATTTGGCTAAAGCATACAAGTTAACCTGTGAGGTATAGTATGAAGCAAGTTAACTGGTTTAGCAAGGTTTCTTGAGGCTTACTTCTGAGTTTTGAGTTTTTGGGAATTGTACTTCACAATCGTAGTGGCATTTGTGATTGTAGCAATCAGGGTTACTTAACCCTGCTTAATCAAGTTAACTCCTGGTATTTAAAATTCATTTTGTAACATACCCTACTGGTGTTGTTTGTTCATTTCCAGCAAAATGTTGCAAAAATGCTTAAAAACACAGGTAAGACACAAGGAATTTAATTTTTACTTATTAAATTACAGTTCGAAGACTTATAATTTGCTCTGCTTTTCAAAATGAAAGGGCTTGTGAATACGGCTGGCTGACCTTTGCATCTCAGATCACATGACCACCATTACAGTACTCAAACTGACTGATGCGATTTGATGGAAACACCACGCTTTCAGAGCAGCCACTTTCTGAAGTTTCCGATCACTCAGAGACACCTGTCTAATGCAGTCTGGCATACAGAAAAGTGAAATTCACTTGCTGGGAAGTTTGTCTAAGGTAAAATGACCCTAAGCACCTGCACTGAGAAGCAAATGCCAGATGCGTCATCAGTGCGATGGTCACCCAAGAAAGGGCTTTAACTTCCTCAGTGGAAGCTGAATTTCATGCTGGCACAAATGATTGGCTGGATTCTTCCGTACTTTATTTTACTGGATGCTGTTGTTTTTTGAGTCGCACTAACTTAGGGACAGCAGGCGATATCAATACAGTACTAAATGTAAGTAAGCATCCAATGACATTAACGAGTAGGGCTGCGAATGCGTTATGGGTAACGATCAACGTAAACCCTCATATCCTGTTTTTAACCCATATACAATTATTTCTAAAATTCTAAAGTGATTGCTGACAAAACTTCCCTTTTAATGGCAGCAAGTTAATTAACACGGAAAAAACACTACTTAAAATGAGCTCCACGGTGAGTGTTTCCATAAATTACTAGAAAATATCTGCACTTCTACAGATAAGAGGTAAAAATAAGTTACATTATGAACATTCGTAATGTAGGATAATTTTATAAATAATTCAATTTACAGTATACTATAAAGGATGTTTAACATATATAAGATTCCAAATGGATTTTCTGTGTTATTTAACCTGAGGTTCATTTACAATATTAGGCTGAGTAGATTTATTTGAAGAAGCACTTAAAAGCAGATTTCCAACCGAGAAATACAACATTCTAATATTCCTACATGAGCAGCCGAACACAACCATGTTTTTCAGAATGCATTGAGGCTGTATGCACATTTGTTGACTTGGGACACATATCTGCAGAACCCAGCCTCTCTCTTCCTACTGGAACCTTCCCGTCAGCAAAAATCCAGAAAGCCGGACCAGTATTGTGGTATAGATATCATCGACCGCACCCTTTTTGCTTAAAAATGTACATTTAGAGGCACTCAGCCGGTGCAATAATGCGCTGACAGAGCAAAGAAGGTGGGTGATCGGTAATGTTCTCAAATCTGGAGGCCCTGCTTAGCTGTCGATATGCTCACAGGCACCTGGCCCCTACTTAAGCTCTCCCTCCCTTAAAACTTGCATGCTATATCCTAAAGGAGGTTATATAACCTGGTGACCCTACAGCAATGGGGGGACTTGGAAGCAAGCTGAGAGATGGGTCCTCTCCCCACAATAACGGCTAGAAATTTTCTATTCATAAGACTTGATTACAAATTTAATTACATTACCGAGAAACAGTACTCCATTCAATACACACATAGAGAAATTCATAGATGGCTTCCCACACCCTCAGACCTTCTGAACGCTGCTCCATTTTGAACCAGACCCAAAGTAAACACTGGACTCTCACTAAATCAGCTCTAATAGAAAGACAGCACAAAACAGAAGTCCAGGGCTGGCAGAGTGATGGCTTGGTGCCTGATGCTGAGTAGTGGCCTGCTGGGGAGCACTCTAGGGCATCTAGAGTTTAATCACCCATAACCCCAATTACCCACATGAAATTCGGAGCCATAAAACACAAAAACGAGATGAGCTCTCCTTCCCAATTCGAGTATAGGCTTCTAAGAACAAAAAGCAAATAAATGGAAACCTCTTGACAGACGCTGCAAAAGCATTATTTCCCAGAATTGCTCATTTCTGAGCTTTGCATGCCTTTGCGGTGGCAGTTGATTAAGGGAATCTAAGGAGGTCAGGTCAAAGGCTCCGCCCCCTGTCCGCCGCCATGCCTTTCCCGATGCAAACATGAGCAGACAAGAGTGGAGTGTACATCATTTATGATTAGAGGACTGACTCGACCCACTCCAGCTCTGGAGAAGAGGGAGCGAATTGTTATTTGCGAATTCTTACGAACGTAGAGGCATGGCAGTTCCCGCGACATCTCGTGCAGGAGAAATGCTTTCACACATGTTGTGGCTTTTGAAGGAGGACTCATTAACTTACGACAGACTTAGGGGTCAAAGTTTCAGACTTTGAGGCTATCTGCTGAAGGGATTAAAACACAGTGCTGGCCTGACTGTAACAGCAAATTTAACATTCAATCAGACAGCTTTTCAAAGCAGCTGTCTACTTTTAATATAAAAAATGGTTAATTCTGAGATTAATAGCTGGGTTCAATCAAGCTGCCATTTTGTTTTTATTCTAGCCTAAAATAATGTGACATGTCTGGTTGGGCCAGAGCAAAAATATCAATCTTAAAATGACAGCTGACCTTTAGGAGATTGGTGTACTTTGTAGAGAAAATTAAGGTTAATGGAAATTTGGGGTAATCCCTGTAATCCGTAATTAGATACTTAAAACTATTAGGTGGATTATTATATTTCAGAAGTCAACATTTAAAAAAGTAAACTGGTATTTCCAACAACATTAAGAATGTTCAAGAAACATTTGTATATTCTATTGAATAATTATATCCTTAAAATTTTCATTTATTTTTAAAATTGTAGGTAGATAAAAAAATAGATACCAAGGAGGTCATTTCTGAATGTGAGAAAAACAATAACAATGGCGGCACTAATATTTACTCTTTTGCCACTCTAAGCCAGTCAGCCTGACTATGATTGCTGGCTGCTCTAGTGTAATAATGAATGTATCCTTTCACAAAATTCATCCGCCACAAAAAAAAAAAAACAACAATTCTAATTGACAGGCCGTGCTGTAAAATACGTACAAATGTGTGTCTGCTTTCAGCCACTGAAAAGCAATTAGCCGCTAATTACAATGGCGGGGTGACCTGCCACAAAGCAAGGGAGACGGGGGCACGACCACTGTTAATGGGGAGTAACGGGTCACGCAGTCGGACTGTCCCACAGACACAGGTGTGTGATTGATGGCCAGGTTCGATGCAAATTGCCCCTGTTCACGGACCCTAGCACAAGCAAAGCGGCCACAGGCCAGGTGAAGGCAGCCGGTGCCCCCACATCTGCGCCCTAAAAAAAAAAAAAGCGCTCTAACGAACAACGAGTGTTCCTCCTATCAGGACGTCGTAATACTGGAAAAGTGTGGATTAGTTAGGAGTAAAGGTTAATGTCTCTCTATCTGATTTTCCATAATTTATCTACACACAACAGCATCAAAAGCTCCAAGTATTTTTTTTTCCTTTTTTACTGACTTTGAAGTTCTGACACTTTAAACCATGTGGAGCAGATGAAAAACTTACCTTTTAAATACCCAAGAGCACTGATGAGGTCATAAAGTTCGTCAAACTATGTTATAACCTGCAAGCATTCCTCTGGAGGTTCATAAAAACGAATCACAAATAGCGGTGTATTAACCAGATATGAGGCCTTGAAATGTGCATATGTACATATGCCAGCGAGTCTCTGTGCTGGGTTCTGCATTTCCCCATCACATCTGAAACCAGTGTGTCTTTTTGCAGCTCAAAGCACAAACAGGTGGCCCAAAGTGCCTTGCTGTCGGAAGAATGCCAGATGTGTGCGCCGAAAGTCAGAAGGAGCTGCGCTGGAGAGGTGCAGCAATGCATGCACTCTGACATGGAAGGTAGCTGGATGGCTGCAGAAACTTTCACCACGTCTACTGTAGGTTGACTTCCTCCTGACTGGGGCCGTGAGTGGTATGGGAGACTGCATGTTCTTGCATGCATGCATTTCTGGAGCACGGGCAGTAACGCAAAACACTGAGTTTTTAACTGCATATTTTTGTTGCCTTGTCATGTAACCATCCCGTCTTTTTGACTCTGAAACTTGAGAAGGATAATCGAGCTGTAGAGTGACACTACTCGAGTGTACAATCAGCTCCTTTGAAACGCTGCACTGCATGCAACTCGAATAAACAAGCAGGTAACGTCCGTTAAGGCCCCCGCCTTAAAGATGCAGGAGTCCGTTTGTTTGTCACGTGCCAAAGCTGAAAGGCGATTAATGGGTAGGTAACGCCGCTGCTGAGTAGGAAACAAGACACACTGAGGTTTCCTGTGCTCCACACCTCTGGGGCTGAAACAACAGATAAGATCTTTAATGTTGTGCTGTTTACCAGCTTGCCGAAATAGAAAGCTGGACTGTTTTGTAGAAAGACACGTCTTTATAAGTGTTTAGGGGAATCATCGACCGCAGGTGATCTTTAACAGTAGAATATCGTGCAGAATTTATCCATATGTACAAGAGCATTAGCATGCGAACTGCACCCTCAGCAGAATATACACACATGCATGCCTTGGGCAAGTATTTTGAGATATACATTTATAGGTATTTCCAAAGCACCTCAATAGGTTTCAATGGTATTACAAATTCTTGCCTCTGGGATTTAAACTTCAATAAGTTTGGTCAAAATCCAAGTTTCGTAACTGCTTTACGAGCTGTGGCTTAAATCAAAGAACTCTGGCAGCAGTAACAGCGCTAATCTACATCCTGTTAGGTGCTGCTCTATCAGTAGCTAATAAATACAACACATTCAGTACAGCACAGTATATTTGTTTATTGTTACATGTATGTGGGTTCATTTACCACATTTCCATATATTTCATGCTGAAACAACATTAAATGCTGTTGGCAAATAATGGCCATTGATATTTAATGTTAGGTTTATGTACAGCTGCCAACTGCAAATATTGTGAAAATTCTGCAGACATCTGTGGTCCCTACATTTATACTGTCCTAGGCGAAGGTCATTAAAAAAAGCATCATGTTATGGTATTCAAACTCTTAAACTTTACATTCTTAAAAATATACCTTTACAGTGCACAGGAGAGAGTCAGACAGAGCTGAGAAACAAAAAAAAAAAATAGATATGCGGAAGTAATAATCATCTATATTTTAAGTCATGAACTGATAAAATGGACAAACACTGTTTGTGTCTATGAGCCATAAAGCACAACATTTTGCAGTCCTAAATCTGGACTGAATTCTGAATATGAAAGTGTGATAGTACAAGCAGCCACGTGGGGGAGATTTGAAAAAAGTTTTGCAAATCCAGGGGCTGGGGGGGGGGGAGGTGGGACGGCGGGGTGGGGGGGGGGGGGGGGGGGGGGGCGGGGGGTGTGCCAGTTCAGTCTTCCAAGGAATGCTACTTTTATTTCTGATCCCTAAACATCTGTATACACTCTCACCTCATAATTAAAAAAGAATAGACATTTGTCAGTTTTAAAAACAAGCACAGCTAACCACAACAACGAATCGCTCACTCTGCCACAACCACATGCAAAAACAAACACAAAAAAAAACACAAAAATATTTTAAATGGGTTAATGCCCTGAATCACTTCATTTATTCCAAATAACTCTATTAGTCTATTATGCTGCCAAGCTGTTTCTTCATCATCCGCTTTTGACATACAGTAAGACACAGTGACCGACTATTCCCAATGTCAGGGGTTTTGCAACTGTTCTATTCCTCTTTGCAGAGCTGTGTGAATTCATTAACCCTTTCCTGGCCACAGCAGCACTCCCAAAGGCACGCGTCCCAGAAAGCTCAACTTTGGTGCTGCTTCCCTGGAGACATGTGGTGGCCCATCATCAAGGCCTCCGCCTATTGCCCAATCCCCTTTCTGCGACTCCAGCGGCTTTTAATTCGGATTCTGATTTCCTGCTTACCGCACAGTCCTGTCTGATCTCCATAGAACCAAAGAGCACTACCCAGTTCTTGCCTGACACATAAGCACTGCAGGCTAAGCTCTCTGCTGCTTCTGCTCAGATATGGGACCAAAGAATTCTGATGGGACAAATGAAGCTTCAAAACTGTGGTGGGTGGGGGTTTCCTGAACTAACCAATCAATGCTGAACCTAAATGAAGCTTCAAAGCTGTGGTGGGTGGGAGTTTCCTGAACTAACCAATCAATGCTGAGCCTAAATGAAGCTTCAAAACTGTGGCGGGTGGGAGTTTCCTGAACTAACCAATTAACGCTGAACCTAAACAAGACTTTAAAACCCATGGAATGTGGGAGTATCCTGAATTAAACAATCAATGCTGACTCTAAATGAGGCTTCAAATTGGAGGCTAGTGCCAGTATTGATTGATAGATCAGGATACTCTCACCCACCATGGGTTCTGAAGCCTCACTTCTCCCATTACTACCACACTTCCAAAAAATACAGAAAAACTTCTTATTTCATTCCTTCATCTGAGTTTAGCAGTTTCAAGACCAGCTCATTAATTGGTTCCTTTAGCCAATTAGCACATTTCTTGGGCTTCAGGACTCCCTCTATGTAGGCTAACAGGTGCACACGCCGTAGATCACTGATGCTCACACTAATGGGCACCTTTCTGAACTGGTTCTGTTAACATTCTGACTCCAACATGAGCCAAGAGCTGATACCTTTTAGCACTAACATTCTTACATTAATGCGTTTACATTACATTTATGATACTACTGTATTTGAAGTACTATGTGTATTGTTAATAATCTGAAACAATATAAACACAATTACTTCAGCAATAATGTTTTTAGTACATATTATATTGTCATATTTTCTATTATAATCCCTCTGCAGGCTGCCAAGAGTTGGAACATGTGGATCAAACACTTCTATTTTATTTGCTGAAATGTAGCCTCTTACAAACTAAAAGAGGCAGCTCAATGTGGCAGGTGAGTAGACCTCCAGAATGGCCCGGCAGCCCTGGCTCTAATGTGCTCCGCTGACATCATGGCAGGGGAATGGGTGCTGCTGCAGGGTCCCCCATCCCGACCCGAGTTCATCTGCTCAGCTTGAGCAGTGGGATGCAAAAGACTGTGTTTCTGTAAGGACCCAACCCAGCCAGGGGATAAAGGACATGTCCTCTGATCTTGCACTTCAGGGGCACCTGGGCCAAGTATACACCCTGAGCTCCGTCTGGATGTCAAGTGTGTCGACCACTTTTGTGTGTAACCTCCAATAACTCCGCCGTCCTTCTTCTCTTCTCAGAGGAGTTTCAGTTTGACTGTGCATAGGTTCCTCCCGTCACATTTACCTTCCCCATGCCTCACCAGTTTGACCCACACCAGGGACAACAAACCCCAGAAGGATACAGTGATAACCTGGCCTGCGTAGTCAGACTTCAGCGGTCTGAAGTTGTAGCAGAGGAGCAGCCAAAACTAGACACTTCAACAGCCACATAGAGCACGCTTCACGAGGGAACAAATTCTAACATGTGCTATCAGGTAAATGGGCAATCCCCACACAGCTGCAGTACATGGGGCTAAAAAGTTTATGGGCAACCAAATAAGAAACCAAGTTACTATAAAGCTGTGAGGACATCCTTGTCATGTACCCAATATCAATGTTGAATTGCCCATCATCTCTGGGTCGAGGGGAAAGTGAGAAAAAGTGGCAGTGGCACTCCATGCCGAGTGTAAACGCGTCACCTTTCACACTGGCTAGCCAATATTGGCCTCCTGTTAGAGAACAAGCAGAATCCAGTCCGTGCGCCAGCATGGATTAAAAACAACACAGGTCCTTTGGCGCGAGGTGAGGACTCCCTGTTCCACTTTTATTTCAGCACATAATCGACTGTAGTGTTTCAGCTGGCATGATGCCTGGCTACCCAAGTACCGGAACCTTCCACGGTAGGCCGTCGGGACCTGGAGCAGGAGCTTAGAGCCAGGGAACCATCTGTCGGGAAGGGTTTCCAAAACTGCAAACTCACATCAAATGATGAAGGCATACGACAGGGAAGCTGGGTGACTCTGGCTAGCGAGCGTCCTGAAGTGCAACTAGCTTGATTATGATAAACGTGCAGCTGATTTGCTGCAAAGCTGCAGACAGGGAGCAGCAATCCACTGGCATGGCTGGGGACAGGGCTCGAGGAGCTTCTCGATGATCAGATAACATCTCAGCCCGACTCGGCCAAAGGGAGATTAAGTGCTCAGTCAGTTATCAAAGGCTTAGCTGCTCCCTTGCCGTGATAAAGACCTGCGATTGATAGCGGGCCTCGGACAGAAGCGTCACGGCCGCCTGCTGCCTGCCGACACGAGTCTCCCGGCTGTAGGAGGAATCCCTCCGTGTGATGGGGGCTGGAATGCGATCCCGTTTCCTGGTGCCCAGAAAAAAAACACGTGCTTACTCAAAGCGAGTCAGTGAGATTGTCAAGCATAAAATACAAATTGTGCTCTTCCCATGTGCCTATCGAAACAGAACTGAAATGTCTTTTTTTTTTTTTCTCCTGCCAGTAATTTCACCGCCACGTGGACAGTGCATTGCATTTAAACACAGTATTCAAACAAAGGTGCAGACTGTGGCTCACCCAGGCCACCTGAGCTCCATAACATACAATGAAAAGCATTTCCAGTCATACTGCAATGAGTCAACAATGTGATTAATTACCATGAGCACAGTCAAATAGGAATTACAGCTTGTGGAATTGGACCTAGCTCTAGATTTGTTTCCCAGGAGAAGCAGAGAAATGAACAAACTTTAAGAAAGACAGTACACAGACAGGTTGGTAACAACGATTCCCATAACTCCAGAGGCAGTGCTAGAGGAATCCATCTCCCTCTTTGTTCTGCATGAGATCATCCTGCACTGAGTTCATTTCTCAAACCGGCTGAACTGCCTCATTTCCCAAACCAATGTTTGTGATGTTTCAGGCTAACGGAATTAGCAAATCTTTACAGAAAATTATTTTTTCTTGGTTTCTGAATCATTACCAGTAAACTGGTAATGAATATGGAAAAACTGCTTCATAAATCAATGGATTTCTTTTATGGAACAACCAACTTTATTCTTAAGTTGGTTACCAAGTGAATCTTTCACGGGATTTTGCCAATCCTGTCAGTACTGGAATCAGAAAGACCTAGTTTAAACTGGTGCAAGACCCAATCTTACAAAGCTGTTGCTGCTTCTTTTGTTAGATGCTCATATACTGAGCGTGTACACACTCAGTGTTATGCTGGTGAGAATGACAGACTGTTCAGTGTTGCTGCTCTAACCTGCTTGGCACAGGATCTACAAGGAAGCCAAAGTGATGGAGCAAGAGGAACTTATCACCACCCACCGCCACCCCTTACCTTTGCTGCCCTTTGGGCGGCTGCCGACTCATGGTATTGCTTTATTGGTGTTCAAGGACATTCTTGGAATGAAAAACAGGACTTTTTACTCAGACCGGCCCAGCAAAACCCCTGACAAGATTCATTTCATACTGTTGGCATGACAGGAGCTGGTAGATTTTTAGCAAGAGAGGTGTATAGCTAGGCTATCAGAACCAATTGTTATTTGATGCTTCCATGTTGTTTTATAAGTAGACTATAATGTATTTTAAGTGGCACTACCCATTTGTCAAGCAGCCCAATGGGAATGCCAAGTCTGCCATTGGTGGTGTTTAACGATTTGAAATCGGAAAATGCCACAAAACTGCAAACAACCATGTGGTCTCACACTCACGGCCCAAAAAGAGCGACCTCTAATAATAAATACATTCCTGGATCCCTGCAAGGCCTAACGAAAGCAATATTTTGTGGTTGGTACTGTACATAACTGCTAACAAAAATACAGTAGCTGTAGACAGTAGTAAACACTATTAATCCTTGGTTTTAACTATTACTATCAGCAGGCTTATAAAAGCTATAAGTAACTGAATATCATTATACTTGTTTAGTTTTTTTCTCCATACCCTTAGGCACAGCGCCGTCAATTGAAAGAGGTGCTGTGTCTAGAATAGCCATTTAATTCAAAAACGAAGTAAAATACTGTATGGTACACTAATAGATGACTCTCCGGACACAGTCATAACTGTATCGCCTCCCAGCGGCCACGCAAACTTGATGTAAATAAAACGCCAGTGTTGTACGAGACCCCTTCTCTATGAGGCATCTGTCACTTTAATTTTAACAACACAGACCATATGTGAACTCAGTGTTGAGAATCAGACTCTATTATGGAGCAGGCGGCTGCATTCATCAGGAAAAAATTAGCCCAGAGTTTGGCGGCGCGCTCCCATTGGCTGTTCCTGCAGCCTGTGCCGTTTGAGGGCACCCCAGACATTCCAGTGGATAATCTTTTCCATTCCTCCGCTTCACTCCTCTCAGAGAAACCAAATCACCACACAAGGCCTGCATTGTACGGCTGCCTGAAAAGCCTGCCTGCCTCATTTTATGTCTTTGGCTCTCTATTTGAATGTACCTTTCTGGGAGCGCGCTTTTTGAGCTGAAACGCACCCGTCTTGCATGCTTCTTCCTGGCGACTTCTTGTTTTTGAAATGCACACTACCGGGACAGCAGACCGGAGCATGCGAGCAGGACGCATCCCCGGGAGCTTTGCCGGTGTTTCAGTGCACTTCGGTCATCTGCATGGTGAGAAACTCTGTCGTTGCGGTCTCCCTGAACTCCCGACAACATGCCACTGGATGTGTTATGCTGATTTACAGCTGAACATTCCATAACTGAAGACGCGGAAATTGGCCTCGCAGTAAACTACGAGAATTCAACCCCCCCCCCCCATTTTGCGGGGCCCCCCATAACCACGCCTCAGTATTTACACAGCAACTATGTCAAAACAAACTTCACTGGAGACTCTCAGTCCTGGACTTGCCAGGGATTCATTTTGCTAGGTCAGTTTTGTAGTAAACATTCAGATTTATGCTAGAGCCAAACTATGTAGCATCTATGGAGGGAAATTTAGTGAGCGAAACAGTAGTTGCTCCTCTGAACAAAAACTGCGTCCGAGAAACTGAAGCTAATCTTTACAGGACAAGACAGTAACTCATGGTTCGGACATCTCAGCTCCTCTGACCCTGTTGTGACATGTTTCTGGTGGAAAGCAGTGTTTGCATCTTCATAGTTGATCTACGTACCATTGAGGGAACTCATGTTTAATGCACAATAGCCTATAGCAATGCTTTTTTCTGAATGCCATTAATAAACTCTGAGTGCAGAACAAATAGACTCGCAGGCTTTCTAAACAACAAAATGAGCTTCCAAAGACAGATGCAGTGCTACATTAAAAAAACAAAGAGCATATAGATGACAAAAAAATATCCTCAATGTGGTTTTTGCCTGTCAGACACAAATACAAATTTTTCCTTTGCTGGTTGTTTTGATTCTGCCAAGGAAAACTGCATTAGTCTATAATAAATGATTGGACACAATTTTAGGCAAAAGCTTTGTACGTGTTCATTCATCTGCACATGTGAGCACTGAGACGGCCTTGCATTCTGTTCAAGGTGTACCCTCTTTCGAACCCTGTCCATTCCGGGAAAAGCTCCAGGTTCACCACAACTCTGCACTGCATAAGTGGCTATGGAAAATGTATGGGTGTACAGATGGATACATACAATTGATCCTTTATTGCAAATGTACCCTGCAGCCAACCCTTGTAGACTAGGAAAGAAAAAACAAATTATAGCTATTATTCACGTTTCTTCAGATTTACAAGTAAGTTTTTAAGTCGGGCTATCTTGGTGCCTGCACCCTTCAACAATACACTGACAACAGTAAAATTTCTAAATAACCTTAAGGGATTTGAGCTGGACACGCAGAATTACCTGTGGATATCCGACGTTGGTGAAGAGGGCAGATGCCAGCGAAGCACGAGCAGGCGCTCGGTGAGCTGCCAACCTCCCCGGAGCGGCCTCTCTGAGAGGGTGGCGGCAGTGAGCACTGGGGCTTCAGGAATCCTGGGGAGCAAAAGGAGGGGCCATCAGTGGGCCTGTGCATTTCAATAAATCACAGGGGAGTGACGGGTGAAGTACAGATGGATTAAAAACAAAAACACTGCAGGCGAGAGTATGGAAACCAAAGAGAGGCCTTGGAAGGAGACCGCAAGGCGGCTGTTTAGGAACCCCACGGGGGGACTCTGATCACCACGACGGGCCTGTCGACACCGATGAGGCTCACTTGAGGAATTGCCCTTTTAGCAGCAATGGACTATTGGTAAACAGACCCCTTCCGCCACAGGCCCTCCTACATCCCCCCACTAAAGTATAATGGCTTGCGGATTCGACCCCTGCCCCTGACTGGGGGGCCCCACTGACCTTTCGCATTTACCGTGACCATTGCCCGCTGGCCCCATGACCCCATCAGTTCAGTGCCCGCTGCAGTCATGTGGCTATGCCCAGTGCCCTAAGCTATGGTGCAGAAAATGCTTGGGGTGGTGAGGAAGATGAGCAGGGAGGACTGTGTCTCTGAGTGAAATGCCAAAAGTGAACATATAGGCCTTCAGGGGAGAAAGAAGGGTGTGTGACCATCTGTTCCCAGGACCAGGAAGGTCACACTCATCAGGGAAGCCATTATTAGGCATAAGGGGTCACCCAACTGCTGGGCACCATCATAAATCCTGAGTCTCAGACTCCCTAAGCCAACACTGACAGTCTCACTAGCCCTGGAGAAGAAGAAGCTCACAGAAACAAAAGCAGAAAAAAATACATATCCTGAGATAACATTGGACCCCAAGTCTCAGTTCAAAAGACATATGCCTTACAGATTTGTCTGCCAGAAAAAGGAGACACGGCACCAACCATGAAACCCAACAAATCCACACATGCAAAAAAAAAAAAAACCTTGGCAACTTAACTCAACTGAAGAAAGATGAAGGTCTCACAAGATGATGAAAAAGAGCAAGTACAGCACCTGACAGAAAAAATGCCACAGTCATCTATGAGGGCCCACATCAAACTGGACATCCAGCTACAAGCCCTGGTGACCGTAGGGAAGGCCAGAACCCTTCCCAAGATGATCTCAATCCTGAAGACCGCCACATGTGTCCAAATACAGCTGGTGCAGGAATGGCTGGCTACATACTCCTGTGGATGTACGGAACGGCTGCCTTCATACTCCTGTGGACGGACGGAACGGCTGCCTTCATACTCCTGCGGACGGACGGAACGGCTGCCTTCATACTCCTGCGGACGGACGGAACGGCTGCCTTCATACTCCTGTGGACGTACGGAACGGCTGGCTTTGGACTGTGTCGCCAAAGCTATCCCAGCTGTCATCCTCATTTCAAGGGGCTGGTCGCATGTGAGAAAATACATTCTGCATGACTGAAACTGGGCCCCATGTAAAAGGTTAATTATTAACCATTCAGCCTGAAGTTTTTTGGATTATATTCAGTGGAATATATTTCTGGATTATGTACAGCAATATATATTTTTGGAACATAGTATATTATAGACAGTAGAATATGTATTTTACACAGTAGTATTTGTATCCAAACACTGAGGAATGGGTTCCTGAAAATGAGGAATCATTGGCTGGATGATTAAGACTGATTGCACACTGTGAGTTTTCAAACGGGTTCAAAATTCATCTCACAAAATGTGTTCCTCTTCCTCCGTTCTCTACACTATTTTCATTGTACCTTACAGTTCTTGAAATACGGTGCCATGCATGCGTTTTAGAAAAACGAAATGCGTATCTGTGCATCTCACAGGAGAGTGAGAAACCCACAAGCTTCAATGTGACTGTATTTGTACAAATGACAAGTCAAAAGCATCGCTGTCATTATTTAGGGTGTATTCAGTGCTGAGCCCACGGTGACGGGTTTCCCTGGCCAATGTCAACGTCACCACCAACGTGTAACCCTGTTGGCTGCAGAACACCTTGCTCTCTCTGGAAGACGGCAGAGAGGAGAACGTATGCTGAGCTTGCGGTGCAAGATGCAACAGCTATTTCTCCTGCGATGGGCTTTCGACCGTGGCAGAACTGTTCTGCCTCTGAAGAAACGCCCCGTTGGTCTCTATTGCCCCGAGAGACAGATTGCTGTAACATGAACGTCTCAAAGTTTGAGGTCACGATTCATATGTCATCAAAGCTTATTTCTATAACAAGAGCTTTTAGGAATTTCAATAATGTTACAGAACACAAAGAGAACAAAATAAAAATGCAAGCATAACGTACTGCTACAATAAAACTACACTGAAGAATTTTCAGTGTTATTAAAACAGCATGTTGCGCTTAAAGCTTTTAATAGATGACAGGATGGATATTGACAC
This sequence comes from Gymnarchus niloticus, assembly GCA_009936485.2. Lineage (NCBI taxonomy): Eukaryota > Metazoa > Chordata > Actinopteri > Osteoglossiformes > Gymnarchidae > Gymnarchus > Gymnarchus niloticus. The sequence continues at coordinate 13,793,897 of JAACJT020000034.1, forward strand.
GTGACTCTCTAACATACACCTGAACTAGTTACGTTTTTACTAATTCTTTAACTTGCAAGTAGATGTGAGCTCTTCTGGTCTTCCACACAAGCAGGAGAGACACCAGCATGTAAAGGGCATTCATGTCCTGAACCATGCTGATGGCTTCATCATGGCCCCTCCCCTGTATCGCTAATGTCCAGTCCTCCCTTGACGCAGTCATTTACATGTATCCCATTTAGCATGACGGCAATCTCTTTCGAAGAATGTGTTTTTGCTTGTCTACTGGGAGCAGCTTGCAAAAGGGGCACTTATGGCAGAAGCGTGTATAAACAGGCCCAGCCAGGGTCTGCAGCACACATGAATGGAAATATTTATGTGCTTGCCTGTCAATTAAGGACCTGTCGTAGTCTGGTGTAATTATTATTTGGCTCCATAGAGACTGCACTGAATAGAAAAGTTAGATCCTTTTTTCCATTTCTATTATTTGTTTTGTGCAGTCCAGCAATACGCTTAATTCAGTTAAAAGACAACATTTCATATCCCCCAGAAATTTTCCATCAGTAATGTCACTATGCCACGCTTTAGGAAACTGAGCCATGTAATGATCCCAGACGCTTCACGTCTCAAAGATGCTCCACTGCTGCATACTCCTCAGACCAACCCAGGCTTTACGGTCCCAAGATCTCTTCACTTGAAAGTCAAAGTTTATCAGAGCCTTGATGAATTGGATGCTGTCTCCCACTCAAATGGCGCTCTGCATCTTATTCCAGCCTTATATCTTATGGTGTTATGGTGGAATTTATGTCTGTGGTTAAAGTACAGAAAGTAAGTTCCACATATTCTGGGAGTTAGAGAAGCAGTCTCTGTATTAGTCATTCAAACAGAACTGTGGGCGCATGAGAATTTCAAATAAGAACGTGTGACATTTCTTTAGGAATCCATGGCAGTATCTCGTTTTTGTATTTCGAGTTAACTAACTAGACTGTAATGCTGCATTTCTAGTAAAGATTAATCAACTACAACCAGAATGCAACTACACAACAGCAGTATCACATTTGAAGTCTTCTAGGTAATGACCAATCGCCCAGATATTAATGAAACCATACAAAATCATGGGTACCACCCTGTAGGGGCCTTGTTGTTGATACAGAATAACACAATCCTACCCAGGCATGATACAGTTTTGTTCTGTATTTTTATAGATTGTTATGCACAATGTCTAAGAATAATCCCAACTTTGTTAAGTAGTTTGAGACTGTTCTTGAGAGTATAATTGTAGAAGTAGGTAGTGATGGGACAGATGAGGCTTCAAAACTAGTGGTGGGTGGGAATATCCTGAAGTAACCAATCAATGCTGACTATGGATACTCCCACCCACCACAGATTTTGAAGCCTCATTTAATGCCAGCATTGATTAGTAGTTCGAGATACTGACACCCATCACTGGTTTTGAAGCCTCATTTGTCCCATCTCTAGTAGCAGGGTACTTTCACATTGAAAGGTAAGAACATGTCTGATTACCTACTAGCACTAACTTGAAATGTGAATCAGCTGAGAATTTATAGGAGGAAGGCTTCAGTCATTTGAATTACTCAAATGACAAAATAGACTAACTTCAGCTTTAATTTATTCAAGTTGGAGTCCAAAAAGCCAGAGGCTAAAATAAGCTAAAACTTCACCCAAGCTGCATTAAAGGTCTCACCGGGAAAAGTAATGCTGAGTTTGGCTCATGTCATATTTCTGAAGGTACCCTCAGGGTGTGTTTCCAACAAAACTCGCTGTAGCATGCTATACGACACACAAAAAGCATTTCTCTTTTCACTTCTATCTTATTGTTTATTGAAATGTCTTTAATTTTTGGGCAGAAAGTGTCTTTTCCATTAAAATCCAAACATTAAACAGACATTTAACGTAATTTTTAATGACATTTGTTATAACAATAAAATCTGCATTTTCCTCAGTAATTAATGAAATAGTATTCAAAAAGCTATACTGGCGGTTTAACTAAAGTTTAACTAAACAGAGTATTGAGCAACCCTAGGTCCAAAGTGTACTGTGTAATGACTTTTAGAAGAAAACAATTTAACGTGAACAACTAGTTTGAGTAATTAAACTTAGTAGAACTATAAGGAAAAATAACTCCAGATACATACACATTTTCTATCTTGTACTTGTTACGCCTTCTTAAAGGAACGGTTTAAATGAAACATCTTTAAGTAATAGTGCACCATTTAAAGGTGATGTACAATCTGTACACAGATTCCCCCCCCCCAAAGGTAATTTTGGTTCCATATAAACACATGGCTGCATCACCTGATTTATCATCACTGTACTGCCAACTACTCCTACAATTTGATGAGTATCACCACACAGATTTTCTGAATCAACGAGGCACAATGTTTACCGCCACTTACGGAAACATTTTTATCCCAACGTTGATTGGCCAAAGGATGGTTACACTTGCACATACAGATAAACAAACTCAACAGGAGGTAGGCCTGGGTCTATATCAAACATGACGGGACTTCATAATACAATCGGAATTTAATCTATAATTAGTAAGTATTTAGAGCAATTAGAAAATTTAAAGCATTAAACAACTGATACTGTACTGTAGATGAAGAAAGCACCAAAGAAATCAGTGTTTGGTTAGTGGACTAAGAACACGGTCACATATCTTTGAGTCCATCCAGCCTGGTGATGGCAATGCTAATGCAAGAGCCTAGTGACTGTCCTGCCTGGAGTTCTATATGTGAGTGAGGGTCACCCATGTACTAATTTTAGCCTGAAAACATGTGGGGAATAGGCATAAGAGGCAAGCACAGCTACAGAAACCTGTTCCCAGGGTCCCAGTTCCCATTCTGATTACCTTCCATGTGCTCCATGTCCTCTGCCAGTGTGTGGGAGAGAGGTAATTATCCCCTCAAGTCACAAGTGTGGAAACTTCCTTTTGTTTGAAAGGGACAAACAATGACAAGACAAACAATGACAAGGTCACAGGATTACAAAGCACTTAAAAACACTATTTTCAGCTGGCAACATGGGCAGATTCTCTTGTGTGGGGCCAATGCCCACTACGTGTCACGACCAAGCAGAGGATTATATCTCCCGAGTGAAATATGACCTGTACTGGCTGATTCAAGAACAGAGCAGAGGGAAAAAAGACCAAATGTAGAATTTACCACTCTGCAGCTGCTTAAAATAAGCTGAGGAGTCCTCTCCGGCGGTGACTCCACCCCATGACGCCTTACGCAAGCAGCTGGACAGGCAATTCTTGACTCTGCACAGCCCTCATGGGCCACACATGAGCTAAGGGGAATGTGCGACCCTCAAGTCAACCTCATGGTCAGAGTTCATTCCTGAAGCTCCCTTGCCTTCAAAGAGAGCGCGTCCCTGGCAACCTGCCTCCATCCCGCCCTCCCAATCGTAGCCTGGATCCCTTCAGAGATTCCCGGTCCTCTTACAGCCCTCCCTCTTCCTGCCTTCTTCAAATTGGTACAGCTCTCTCGTCAGCAGAGGAACAGAGTACGTTCTAATGGGACACTGTCTCTATGCTGCTACTCCTCAAGCCAATCAACACACCTAAGCTCATTCGTCCTACTCATGAATGTACCCTTTAGTCACTCTCCCTGTCTGCACTCGAAAATGATATTCTGACATTTTGCATTACCGTAAGATAAAAAGTTGCACAAAATTGCAAAAAGTGATACTATTCAACACACATATGCAAAGACACAAAATAGACACCATGGTTTCTGGAGGTCTTTCTCTGGTCCATATGTGCGTTCTGTCACGTACCTGCTCTCTATTAGCCTGAGTAATGGGTACATGGCTACTTGATATATGGGTGCACAGGTTTGGGTCAGTATGGATCAACAGCTTTTCAGAGACTCAAATTAAGCAAATCAAGGAATGATCTTTCCTCTAGATTTTAGTACTCAAGTGTCCATCTGGATCACAATAACAGAACGGACCGTTTCTTGCTGTCTTTTTAACTTGCTTTAGCAATTTCCCCAGAAAACATCTACCATACCCAAAGTAGCACATAGGGCAGTCCTTAGTAGACCAAAAAAGACCCTCTCACCAACACTCTTCATCCTGTCAATGGACACTGCCACAGCAGATATCCAAACACACTTCCATGGACCCTGTTATTTGCTAGCGATGCAGCCCTAACGGAAGAAACACCCCCTGCCCTCGAAGAACTGGTGCAAAAATGGAAAATCCGACTTGAAGGAAATGGGCTTCGTCTGACTCTCCAAAAGACATAATACAAAGAATGTGCACCGCAAACCGACGGGACCACATGAGTCGACGCACAAGACCTCACCAAAGTTACTGAATTCAAGTTTCTTGGCTCTCTAGTCAGCTCCAACAGTGACACTTTCCCAGACGCCCGCACCCAAATCAACGCAGCATGAATCAAGTGCCACCAAGACACCAGTGTCCTCTGTGATCATTGGACGCCTAACTACCTCAAAGCAAAGCTTTACAAGACCGTCATACACCCCATTGCATTGTATGGCGTAGAATGCTGGCCGGCCACTAACACGAACAGGCACTCCATGTTATAGAGATGGGCATGCTGCACTGGACACCTGGCCTGATGTGCCTCGACCAAGTCATGGTCGAAGACATAGAAAACATCATGGGAATGGCGCCAATCACTGAGAAAATGTGCAAAGTATGGAACAAATGCTAAGAAGAAGAAAAAGAAGATGACAATGAGCTGCTCGAGGAGTCACATACAGACACCTCCTATAACAAACTCTAAGAACAAACACATTCTGCACACAAAGGTTAATGAGGGTCTATTTAAACATACAGCATACCCATTTATCTGTAGGTCAGTGCCATCTGTTTCAGAGGGAACTCTTTTAAGAATTCCTTATTATTTACAAGAAAATGTTCATTTGCCCAAGGCACCATTGATTAGTCAGGCCTAAATGACACTGAATGGTTGTTACTCCTAAAAACACATGATGTTACCTGACCTCTGAGATACTAGCATTAAGACATTAGCTGCATGTGTATATGAAGAACATCTTAGTTCATGTCACAAGGGCATTCAAACACCAGCCTATAGCACCTTCACAGTTTATTTGTCAAAAAAGACATCAGCTCAGCATATAAAAGTTTTAACCGTTCATCCATTCATCCATCCATCTTCCTACTTCCTATCCAGGTCAGGGTTATGGGGGGCTGAACCCTGTCCCATTCAGTTCAGGGCACAAGACAGAGGTGCACTCCAGTTCTGACTCTTCAGCTGTGTGGATTTCACAGTCATTTATCAAAGCTTGTTTTCCTCCTGATGAAGGAGTCTGACAAATCGAGAGGAAGAATAACAAAGTGGAGGTGGATTTGACAAGATGGTGGTGAGACAAACAACAGGAAAGAGAGAACGTGATAACAAGGTTATGTGGATGATTGGAAAGAAAATCAGCATGTGTATGCTTCACAGACCTTCCCTGGGGTTTCTGAAGGAACCGTTCTCATTCCCTTAGTTCTGCCTACAAAAGTTTCTTTGGCAAACAACACCAAGAAACAGCAAATTAAATCTGTGTGAGTGACCTGAGATAAAGACACACACAATGACTTTCTTTGACAAGGGTTAAGATGTGAAAACACTTCAAAATTTGAACGAATACTTCGATACACTTAGCAATAAGTATCTGGTCTAAGTACTATATCTGATGATAGCACTGTGACACCTTCATTCTGACACCGAGCCTGATTAAAAAAAAAATCCTGAATCATTGTATTTGCCTCCCTGTGAAAAAAATATAATTTTGCCATAGAGAACTTGGAGAACCCAAAATACAAACTTCAGGAGAATATAAAAGGTCACAAAATGTCCTAGGCCTCTGAGTAGCCGTGAGACAAACAGATCAGATGAACTACAGCCTAGAAAGTCATGCAGTGAGTCAGTTCCCAGCACAGGAATCCCCTTCCAGAACATTCCCGGGGGTTTAAGCTCTCCATCTTCCTGCTCTTAACTGCTCCCTGTGTGGGCGTGTGACATTTTTTACTTTATTTTCTTCTTGTTTTCAGGTAGCACTGTTATCATACAAAATCAGCAAATCTCTTCCTATGCTGTGATTAAACACTGGGCGCTCAGTACTGCAACTGGAGACAGCAGAGAGGCTACAAGCAATTTCAGCTGGGCCAAAGCAGCCGAACTGCAGATTTTCCACACTTCAAAGAAAACTTATTTCTGTTTATTTTCATCAGCCCCTTACCATATAAAGCAGCTGATCATCAGTAACTGGTGTATTGTACGTACATAATTAATGTAAAGCCTTTAAGGAACCTGGTGTATACGTATCGTTCACTAGGAGTGTCCACTTCTGTCATACAAACATGGTACATTTATAACAGAAATATGAGCATAAAACACACGCACGCACACACAGCAAGACCAAGCTCAGCTTCCTCCTCAACTGAACAATATGTGCCTGACCCAGATTTTAACAGCAGCTCTATGCAAAATTAAAAAAAAATAACTTGTTAGAATGTTTTTTTTCTTTCAAATTCCAGTTTTGCTAGCTTAACATGTTCCATGCTGGGAATTTTTCAGTGCCATTGCGAAACCAGACAGCCTGAGGAAGCACACAAATCCTCAGTCCTTCACCCTACAGCTATTTCTCTCCTATTCGACAAAAGCCAAGACGTTCAGACAATGTGAAGTTCAATTAGATTTCTGGTATTTTAGTTCTCAGGAACAAAACAGCAAAACTGTTACAAACTCAAACATAGAATTTTGGATTCCAAGAGGGTAGAAAAACAAGGTTTTAAACATACTATGCGGATACATGAATTGGAGATTTCTGTTCACCTGTTCCACAAGATATTCTGACTACTTATTAATATTTTGAGATATTAATTACTGTTGAAAATTCTCCCACAGGGTCATTGTCTTGGTCACATAACTGCATATAATTCTGATGGACGACATGAAATACAATACCGAGAATTGCTAACATCCTTTTTAAAATAAGAAATAGCCTTTCTTCTGAGAACTTTTCCAAATTCCCAATCTACGGGGCGACTGAAAACCTGGAAGATGTAGGGCAGTTGAAAAATCGTAAAACAGCAGCGTTCACCCCCTTGACAGCATTCCACACAAAAGTCACACATCGGACACACTCTGCTGCAAGTTAAGCTAACATCATAACAGGCCTCAGTGGACCAGCCATCTTCAGATCAACCGAATTAGCAGTCACAATCAGATCATAGGATATATTCATGCTCGTCCATGTCAGTTATACTGCAGCTATTAGAGACTGTGGCTGGACCGTCTGAGCAGGGAATTAAAGGATGAAGAGGTGGATAACGGCATTTTCACAACACTCTTCTTCACCAGCAAGTGTGCCTGGGAGATCATTTCATATTCTCAGAGAACACTATGTGTTCTTTGCCTAGCCAAATTCTACCATATTCACTTATGAAAGGTCCAAGATCCTCAATTTTGCCACCATAGAAGCTAACTTATACGGTTCCTCGGATACGATCACAGCTGGGCATCATTTGGAAACATTACACTACATAGCCAAAAGTATGTAGACACTGGGGTTGGGGTCAATTCAGGAATGAACTCAACAACTCCAATTCAAGCAAGGAAATGGAATTGGAATCCAGCAACAACTACAATAAAACTGAATTGGAATTGAATTGGAGTTTCAGGAAGTTGAATTCAATTCAGTGAAATTCTGCCGATTTCCATTTATTGCTGTTTCTGAGCATTTATTTGGGATTGGATGTAGGGACATATATGTGAACTTTATTTATGGTGCCTTACAAATACCAAGTAATGTACAAAAAATAGCTGATGAAATGTAAGTAATTAAAACTGAGAACTGTACATTAACAACTGATAAATAATGAGTGACACTGGCCATAAGTATCTGAATATACTGTTAACACCAGTATATGATTACCAGTTCAATGTGATAAATGCTATCACATGATACATGTCTCAAACCACAAAATAATGAGTCATGTTCATTCATGTATTTCATTCACATATATTCACTTTTTATTGCATCAAATAATCATCATTTCCTGAAAGTTGGCATCTCTCTGGCCTAAATATCAACCTTCAACATGGGGCCTAGCTGGCTTTCATTTATACTCATAGGTCATGAACCTTCACCTTGCATGGAATTCTGGGAAACATTGTTTTAATCTAATTTAAGAAAATGCTGTTAGAGACATTAATGTATAGACTGACACATGCAAATCAAATTTCCTATTTACTTTTTATTTATAACAGTGATTTGTGAAATTAACATGCATAATGTATAAAACATACATTACTCTTGTATTTCTTTTATGTGTTTGTGATTTATGTGATTCATAATATTTTATGTACTGTAGACTAGCAAATCAAGTCAAATTATCTTAGAAAGTGGAATTTTGTGGAAATTATTTGAACTCAACTCTGTTTCCTGACATTCCAATTCAATTCCAATTCCGATTTCAGGAAGTGAATTGGACTTTACCATGCATTCTCAATTCAATTCATGAATGGCCCCAACCCTGGTAGACACCCGCGTTTGCAATATCTCATTGGAAAACCAAGGGTATAAACAGGAGGGTGGTCCTCCCTGGAAAGGCTTTCGATTGAAGGCTAGAATAGTGTTGGTGTGATTTGCTGCCATTCAGCAACAGCAACATTAGTGTCACTGGGAATTGATGTTGAACAATCAGGTTCCCATTTGTCTGTTTGGTCTACTGCTTCACATTTGAATTCACACAACTGTTGCTTATAGGTTCCACATCACAAACCCTTCAACTGCAGTTGACCAGGGCAGAAATTTGGCAATCTGAGTTGTTAGAAAAATGGCATCCTACGATGGTGCCACATTGAAAGTCACTAACCTCTTCAGTACGATCCATTTTGCCACAGTGTTTGTTGGTGAAGATTACATGGCTGTGTGCTTAATTGTAAACATGTACCAACAATGAGCATCTCTTAATTTGCCAAGTCCAAAAGTATGTGAACACCGTTATCAATTAATGTCCAGTTTACAAACTTTTAGCCAAACAGTACATTTCCAGTATTACACAAAACTAGTTTGAAACTCCTTAAATCGCCCTTCTGTATCCCATTATATTAAAAAACAGAACACGTTTAACATGGACATAATATAAAGGCATCCCTTGGTAAAAGCTAAGAGATATAAGTAATGAGCTGCATGGATGGATTCAAATGACGCCTTCAAATCTTTCAGCAGCTTCTGCCCATGAAGGAGCTGTAAGCGACACGGAGGGCCTTCAGTCACCTGTGAGGTGAGCACTACGGTAGGGGTGAACAGACGAAGCTGATGATTAGGTGTTGCAGGGTATCATTCAGCGCTGCCCTGAGTGACTTCAGGAGAGCACCGCTGAGCCAGTTAGCAGTGCAAGCTTCTTGCATCCGTGTCGACCAATGTCACACATCAAATGGACATTAATGCTGCCGCTGGTCTTTCTCCACATACACAAACGTGTCTGACAGCTCAAGTTTTGGATTGTTTGGCTTATTACCAAAATAACTTCCATGCTAATGCAAGACTCTCTTCACCTTGATATGTACACACAGCCACAGCCAGGAACATCCATCTTCCAAACTGCTTTATCTTATTCAGGTGTTCAGGGTTGGGGGGGGGGGGGGGGGGGGGACGGGGAGAGGGGAGGGGGGGGGGGGGGGGGGGGGAGGGGGGGGGCTCCTCACATGTGAAAGCCTTGCCAATCACTCAGCAACGGCCATGCGGTTGCAGGGCTTGAGGAGATG
>JAACJT020000034.1:13803753-13842107 GCA_009936485.2 Gymnarchus niloticus
GGGGGGGGGGGGGGGGGGGGGGGGGGGGGGGGGGCGGGGCCGGCCGGACGGACTCGAGCCTATCCCAGGCAGCCTATGGGATAGAGTAGGGGACACCCTGAATGGAACACAATCACACACACATTCACACACCGTGGACAATTTAAACAAACCAATTAGCCTACAATGTATGTCTTTGGACTGAGGGAGGAAACTGAAGTACCTGAAGGAAACCCACAAAGCACAGAGAGAACAGACAAACTCCAGAAACACAGAGCTGGAGGTGAGACCTGAGCCCCCAACCTCGAAGGTGTGAGGCAACAGTGCTAACTGCCGAGCCAATGTGCCCTCCCCCAGCCAGAGACATACGAACACAAACACAATGTCATGTTTAGAGTAACACTATGGAAAGCGCCACACTGATATTCAAAGGCAGCCTTAAACGAAGAGAACTGTGTGCTTGTTAGTGCTCCTTGTGGCTAACGCAGGTTGACCATCATCACTGAAGCCTCTGGGATGTGAGGAGAAGTTCCTCATGGTGTGGCTGGCTCAGCATCCTGTTAGTCAGCCCCTCATTGTTCTCCAACGACTTCCTGCTCTAAGGAGATCACGTGAAAAGACACTATGGAGTGTAAACACAGTCTGGTGACTGAGCTCGCACTTTTCACTTATGTCCACAGTAAAGCACCGAACCTAAGGCTTTTTATTTTTCTTCTTTTCTTTGTGACTGATGACACCTCTTAAAAGTGGGAATTCCTGGCTCGAAAGGTATTACGTGTGATCATATTTTTCAGGAAATCATGATTAATACTCCAAGCTGCCAATCTGATTAAGAAAAAAAAGATGACAATAGTCTGGCTAGGTCAGAGCTTGCCCCTTAGTAAATAGTTTTGTGTTCGGACACCGTTTTGTCCCAAACGACAGTGACAAACAGCATTTATCCATCACCTTCCATTCCATGTCAAGTACTTTTGGATGAAGATTCTTACACTATTTTTTTGCTGACAAGCCGAGTAAAGGCACACAGGAAATCAAAGTCTCTTTCCTGCTAAATAAAGACAGGAGAAAGGAAAAGAGGAAGCAGAAGTGCAATGTAAGTAGGTAAGCTGGATTAAAGCAGGACTGCTGAAGAAAACAATGAGGAGGACAGCAGTGGACGCTGCCTATGATGGGCAAGAGTAAGTCGAAAGAAGACCAATAAATAACAGGGTAAAATAAATAAGCGGTACTAAAAATGAAAAAGAATCACGAGCGGCCAGATGAGGGTCTGCATATGAAACAGGAAATGCAGATTCAATATTACGAATGGGAATGGAATAAAATAACAGGAATGTATCCTTCTCAATCAGGATGAAAAACTATAGCTGGCTGGAAAGTGGTTAACCTTTTCACTCATGGATACAATTGCCGGATAACAGAAGTTTAAACTGAGAACTTAACATATGATCATGGTGTACTTTAATTAGTATATGAATGAAGTATATTCATTAGTCATGGGACAAAAGAAGCTTCAAAACCCATGGTAGGTGAGAGTATCCTGAACTAACCAATAAATTCTGGTGTTAAATATGACTTCAAACCCTGTGGTGGGTGAAAGTATATGCTAGGAATAGCATTGATTTGTAACTCAGAATACTCCCGCCCACTATGGGTTCTGAAGTCTCATTTACCACCAGCATTGATAGGTAGTTTAGGATGCTTTCACCCACCACGAGTTCTGAAGTCTCATTTACCCCCAGCATTGATAGGTAGTTTAGGATACTCTCACCCACCACAACTTCTGAAGTCTCATTTACTACCAGCACCGGCAGGTAGATCAGGATACTCCCACCCACCATGGATTCTGAAGCCTCATTTGTTCCATTAGGAAAATTCATAGCTGCTGAGTGATTTACCTTAGCGTACCCATGTTTTGACAGTACAACGCAAAGTGTTTCTTTGTCAAAAAGTCATGCAGCATTAATTTTCACTGTTTCTGTGAAATACTTTAAACAAATCACTCAGAGCAACAAAGTGTTTATTTCACTAAATAAAATCTGATTTGAACTTGCACAGTGCACCACAGCATGGTCAATACGAAAGTGTCAAGTTTAAATTTTTAGCACATGACCATGTCTGTCTTGAGCAAAGATAACCAATGCGATGCCAGAGGACCGTAGCAGGTCTCATCCCACCCTAATGAGACCTCTTGTCAAGATCCCATAAAGGTTTCCAGCTGCAGACAGACAGACTCGTTAATAATATTAGCAGATTTCAATTTCCTCCTACAGTTATGAAGGTAGCAGGTAGCAGTGAAATCGCAGCCATGGCTGACAAAAATCTCATGAACGGAGCTCATATCTAGAAGCAGCTAAAGTGAGGGAGAGTAATATGAGAAGAGCCAAGTCAACAAAAATCTCACAAAAACACAGAACGGAGCTCAACTCTAGAACCAGCTAAAGTGAGGGACAGTAATATGAGCAGAGCCAAGTCAACAAAAATCTCACAGAAATGTAAAACTGAGCCCACAGCTAGAACCAGCAAGACCTGCTTTAAACAAGTTCATTTGATGGGGTGATTCATTCCCCATCATTCATTCATTCATTGCTGTGTAGAACAGCAGAGACAAACCTGAAATCTGGGTGAGATGACAGTCACTGAAGTACTAGATATCAGAATATGCACAACTATGGAGAGGTAGGAAATTTCACTGTTGTCCCATAATTATACTTGTATTTGAAATAGATATGATAAATAGATTAGACGTACAGACAGATGGGCAGCTGGACGGACAGGCAGACAGACGGATGGATGGATGTATGGATTTATGGATGGATGGACGGACAAAAAGACGTGGCACAAACCTAAAATATGTATATTTTGATTTACACAGAGATTATTATAAATCACCAATGTTCAGTGCGAGCATAGAGTATGTCATTCAGAAAGAACAGGATGGAAACAGCTGATTAAATCAGGCTCAAACATTTGTGACTAAAATATTAACCTAACGCAGGATGATACCTTGTGAGACGTAAATGGCACCAGTGTACAAGTAAATCAGAAAGTGCGACATAGATTTTATTAGCTGCCAAAGCATCGGAGGAGAAACCGAAGCTAATTTACTCATTGGCTCACTCACTACTCCCCACAAAGTGATTCTGAATAATGCCAGTTTGAATAGGTTTGGATAGTTTTGTTTCTTAAATCACAGAACTTTTCCCCCAGGCTACAAGTAAGAGCGTGTAACTTTAAGGTGGGCCTGTTGTGTTTCCATCAGCCAATACCTGGGAGAATTCCCGGGTTCAGTTCATTATGTCAGGTGTAGCAGATCGGCTTTTCCAAGTGCACAATTTGGAACTGTTCACACAGCCTCCTATACTGGAGTTTTACACATCATCTAGCTGAAATGTCCAGTCTGGTAAGCCTTGTCTAAATAGAATCTTTGACAAAAGGAATATTAAAATAAATGTCTCAATTTGGAAGAATAAATTTTCAATGGAAGAAAGCAGAGAGAGAATCTGATGATGTACAAACAGGCAGCTGTGTTTATTATGATTAATACGAAGGGCACTTAGAAAGGCTTAATACCAGCTTCAAAGTATGACAATTCACTATATGCGTGTGGTGAAAACATCTGGTGAATATTTTGGATAAATGAAACATTTTACCAGTAAATTATTCTAAAGCACACTGAAGTGGTATGTTGTAGGTTAAGAAACATCTGGATTTTTATTGCCATCCTTTACAAAACATTACATTAAAAATGGTTGTCATGAATGAGCTGACACCTCACTAGCCTTCTTACAAATGATTTTTAAAAAGGCAAATGTCTCAATCGGTAGGCATTAATAGTATTTTGCTCAATAAACATTTAATGTTCAGTCAAAGCAAGATAAGAGTTCAATATTGAAGATTGCTACAAAAATATATGATATTCAGTTAGTGCAAAATGTTTTTGGAGATAAATATTATTCTCAAAGGTCAGCTAGCAAACAACCAAAGACAACAAAACTAGAAGGCGCTCCTGTGGGTTCGAATCCTGCTCTGTAGACAGTTTTGTACCATACATATCAGATCCTAAAGCAAGGCCCTCAAACCCAAAAAAGGGCTGAAAATAAAAAAAAATAAATGGCTGGCTCTGCATTGGTCAATCGCTGACTAAATCTTGAAGAAATATTGTTTAACCTCCAAAAGAGAATCTTGAGGGTGGATTTACCAAAATACTAAAAAACCTTAAAATCACAAAAGCATTTCTAGCTCAATACGTAAAACTACAGTTGGCACTGAAATAACCTAAATATAGGTTTTTACTTTGACTCCAGAGAATACTCCTAGCAAGGTGTCCTAAATATCCAGAGAAAAGCCGAAATTTGTAATTGATATTGAAACAGTGCGTCCGTGTATAGTAATATTTCAGGCCAATTAAAGCCTCCTCTCTCCTTTGTTTTGGTGTGCATTAAAGTAGGATGTACAAGTTAAACATCTAAAGCAACTGCTTTCAAAGAAGAGATTAATATTTTAAAAATGTCAAACACCGACAATCCAGTGTGGACCCAAATGAGTTATCCATCTTCTAACTGCTTATTCTGGTCAGGGTCATGGGCAATTTAGATATGGAAGACCAATTATTTATTGTGCATATTTGCTGTTTTTCTAACCACTGTCTATTGAATTTTGCAAAATTCCACCTAATCACCATTTATCCAGCCTCAACAGGGATGCGTTTAACTGAACTCATTGTCTCTGTTAATCTTGTTTGCCTTAACACGCAGTGCAACTTGACATGTATGGGCTAACCACTGAGTCATTTAAATATGCTAAAAATTGTTTTTTTTGGTGCAAAGAAAACTTATAGTTGCATAATTTTATTGTGTGATTGCTGTTTACAGCAATCAATATGTTCTCACATATTTCTTCCCACTTTTTTGCCACCTAACTCCTACAGTTTTTGCACTATAAACTTCGTTCCAACTGTAACATGTTCGGCCGATGAAGGAGAAGGGTGCTTGTATTTTTCTTTTTGATATTCCACCCGCATCCCTCTTTTTTATCCCTCTTTCCATCCATTTTTCCCCCATAGACTCTGAATGAGAAATTTTTCAAACAGCTCCTATATGATCAATTTTCGAAATAATACCTCCAAACTTACTACACATGTTCTGGGCAATACTACAAAGCCCACCACCTCTTTCTACACCTCTATCACTTTCTTTTTCATCCCTCCATCCTCATACTATAGGAATTTTATAGACATCTTGAGATTCACGAAACTTGGTATTTGTACTCTACAGCAAAAGTACAGCAGTTAACTGCTTTCATACTGATGGCACTCATCCCTCACCCTTCTATTCTTTCATCCATTCCTCCATCCTTCCATAGCAATCCACTGATTTTAAAATACATTCAACTTAAGGTATAACTGCCAAACTTCATATGCAAATTGAACTGCTGAAACAAAGCACACCTTATATAAATACCGCATAACCTTTTCTCTGCTCCTCCATTCTTTTCTCTGCTTCCATTCCATTCTTTCCTTCTTTTTCTTTCTTTTTCTTTTTCATCCCTCCATTCTACCACTTCCTGTCGCATTTAATGCAACCAGCAATCACATGTATTTTCTCCAGGAAATGCCCTTTCTAGTAATTATTATTATTATTATTATTATTATTATTATCCTGCACACCATTCCATTCATTTGCTTCCACTAGAAAACGCTGCACCAAAGAGAGAATTGCTCTTCAATGGTCATCTAGGTATTAAAACACAGCTTGTATACTCAAAGGCAAACGTTATTTTGCCCAAAGAGACACAAGAGTCTTTGTTGTACAAATCAGTGGTTCCCAAACTTTTTCCTGGCAAAAACCCCCCTTTTTGAAATCAGTCTTCCTGAGGACCCCCACCTACCAAGCATCGATACATTACCCAAAAATTGAATGAGACGCAACCCAACTGGGAGGAATTCGCCAATATAACTGTTCAACCGTTTGATTCGGAAAACTGGTTATGGACCCCGGTGTATCCCTGCAGGCCCCATATTAAAACCAAAAAAAATGGATTCAAGTAAGTCTTAATAAATCATTAAAATTTTTAAATAAAATGTAGATTGACTGGACTTGAGGAAGAGACGCGGTGGAGATTTTATGGTACTTTGCAGGATAAACCTAACAAAGACCTCTTTTTTAGATCCTACTAAACCCTCAGTAAGATTTTCAAAGGTCTTCTGAGAAAAATTTGGAACATGAAAGTCAGGACAGTTAGTGTCATATTTGTATTGTGTCCAGTTCATTTCATCAAAGAGATAATGTACTAGAAAGACTCGTCATCTGAGTGTTTCTAGCACACTGATAATACTCATGTTCTGTCCTATCTCTTATTAGAGTGTTTAAATAGGCCTACATTTTAATTTCTGCATTTCTGATATGGATATTAAACCTCAATTGGCTCACAGGCCAACTACCAACTTTGATAAAGATGTTTTTACAATAGTTCCAAAAGCCAAAGAATTCACTACGTATCAGAATTAAGAAACGAGGACAAAACATGCCATTTTTCTTGACACCACTCAGCGCAACACACAGGGACTCACTGCTGAAACAAAAATAAACAGACTCCTCTATGCTGTTTTAGTAGAAATGCAAAGTGTGCTATTTCTAAAGATACAGGCGAATCCAGACTCCTAAATGGCAAGCCCTGTCGCACAACACGTTTTATTTTTTTCTCATATCAGCACACAACGGCCTCCTCGTTTCTGCTTCATTGAAAGCAGCCACACCGAGACCCATGTCTCCATCAGAAGAAAAATCGGAACCAATACAAACCTGTATAAAGTTTGCCAGATACAGAAACTGACATCACAAAACTCTGTCTTATGTCAATGAATATAATAGATATGGCGACCCGAGAAACTCTAATTGAGATCTGCCCTAGCAACGTGACTGTCATTTTCCCAAACAGCATTTGATATCCCAGATTACTCATCCACAACGGTAGCCACTGAAGAAAGACCCTGTTTTTTTTTTTCCCCAAGAAACCTTCAAAATGATTCACCCAGTGAGATCTATTTTCATTTCTTGAGTTGCACTGATAATGTTACTAATGTTACTAGCAAACCCCAAACAATATATATCTGGCAAAACACAACACTTGGTTAATTTTAATGAGAGAAACATGCTTATTTTACGAAAACTTACAGAATATGAAATATTACTGGTTTTATCTCTGAATAATGTGTTTCCTCCAGAAGAAGTTGAGTGGGAAGAGCCATTTTATTTTTTTAAGTCCCAGATACACTGGTGGCTAAGTGAGTGATGGAGGAACTTCACAAGCTCTGAAGCCTTCCCAGAAATAGGCGTGAGATCTGGCAGTCGATAACACTTAGGCTTCAAGATGATCAAAATATCTCCCCTTTGGGCTGTGATCTCAACAGCCGCTGAACAATCTGTTTTCTCAGCTGTTAACTTACAGCCACAAAAATTAGGGATGACACAGAGTGAAAAAAGAAGAGGCTGAAGAGACCAGACTCCATTACAAGTGCATCCTCTCCCACAAACAAATCCATACCTAAGTTAACGTATCCATCGGTTTAACCATGCAAAACTACAGTAGGACTGTAATGAAGGCTGGCCGCTGTGTTCTGCTTTATTTTGGAGAAAAAAAAGGAAAAAAAAAAAAAAAAGCCACAGCACCATCAAATCCAGAGCATTCAAATTTTGAATTCGGTTTCTTCCATGAAAGGCAGCCAAGGCTGGCGAACAACAGTAATTTCAAAAGCTAACCTGGAATGAACTGTAGGTCAGCAAGTTAGAGGTCTTTGCCGTGGCTGGCAGAGTATCCATATCCCCAATGGGCCCTTGAGCAAGGCCGTTAACCACAAAACCACTTTGGGGTCATTGGTAAATGTAAATAAATTGCAAATGTAAATTACCATAACAACTACAAGTGAATTAACTGAGAAAAGCTTGTTTCCATTGTATCTATTACCCCATTAATATAACTATGTTATTATACACACTTTATAGTTTTTCATCAGATCTCGATGGTCATAATTGCTCTCAACACTTTCAGTCTCTCGTGTGTGTTTGTGTACTTTGACAGAAGATGAGCTTACAGTCACCTTTAGATTAAGAGATATCTCCACCTATCTGAATGTGCTTCCTCCGATCTCAGTGTCAGCTGACTCGTGAAAATTAACTGACTTTCTCAAGGCTCTTCATCTTATCAGGGTGGTCCACTGTGACCACCAGGTCTGAAAGTCATCCAGTCATTTCCAGTTTTACATTTTGATTTAAACAGACTGGCCTCTACGTATGGGAAGTAGCAGTCTCTCATTAATATTTTTCTTACTTACAAATAAGCCTCATGCGATCCTCATATGAGTTTGATAAGAATACAGAGAAACCCCAAATGGCACAGCTACACTGTACATCTCCCAAAAGTCCTTCCATCCCAACACACAGGATCACAGAGATACAGCCCCATACAAACGGGGAAAGACGACACCTCACAACCAAAGACAGCGACACCCAAACACAACTTTACGCAGTCCCACTCTGACATGCATCCACGGGGGCCAACAGTCGCCCTTCCTGACAAGATGTGGCTTAAGCAGCCGGACGGAGCTTCACAAACACTGCTCCGTC
Organism: Gymnarchus niloticus; assembly: GCA_009936485.2. Lineage (NCBI taxonomy): Eukaryota > Metazoa > Chordata > Actinopteri > Osteoglossiformes > Gymnarchidae > Gymnarchus > Gymnarchus niloticus. The sequence goes on from JAACJT020000034.1 coordinate 13,812,354, forward strand.
CCTGCCGGACCCCTCCCCCAAGTGTGGGAAACCAGGGAGAAACCCTTCCACACTTTAAAAGAGCTGCGGCCTCCTGCCGATGACACTGCCATCAGCATCAGGGACCGCAGTCTACTAACATCAAAGGGCTACAGCGGAACGAGGACCAACACGTGTACATTGGGGACAAGCTAGAAGGGCCACCTAGAAAGCAGGAAAGCTCTGAGTCTTCCGGTCACGAGAGGCAGAGGGCAGACTGCACCAGACTGTTCTTGCCGATAAGATCTCACTTAAAGGAAACATATTAAGATCACGTTCCCTAATAAAGCTGCAATGCTAAGAAGAGCCACAGCTAAATTTACACCCTGCTCACAGCTTCCCTTGTCGATTGTCTCCTGATAGCAGTCAAGTGATGCAACCCAGAGCGCAGGAGAGGTAATACACAATCTAGAAATAAACTCCAGACCACTGAGACAAACTTGGTACGGCTCAGCACGACTCACGTTTTGAAGCGACAGGCATGAGGGTCAGCAGGTTACTGGCGACGTCATACAAGCCGTCTGCACTGACTTTAGCAGCGCTTTGGGGAAACACCCAAAACATCCACACACCCACCAACCCCCCTGAATGCTTCATTTACCTGTTTCAACACCACCGCTTCACTTCCGGAGCTGTTCTTCCCGAACACTGCGGCTCTAAAGGGCAGTTCTGTACCTTCTAAGTCATGAGGCAGCCTGATTGACTAGTGGCAAGCCACTGTGTAGTCTGTCTACATTAGCCACAAGGTGGCTGAGAGAAAAGCAGTAAAAATGAGCATGCACGTTTGAACTCCTGTCATTGTCGGGACTTTCCCTCTGACACACACTATACTACTATTAATGACTGTATTCATCCACAATGAAACGGAATAACCGGTTAAAATTCATAACGCGAAAAGGCACCAACTCCAGGGAAGCAAAGAAAAAACAAAGTTGTTTAAAAAAAAAAGTCATTTTAGCAGGGACGTCCTCGCAATGTTTTTTTATAAGCCACTGTCTTTGCAGAGATGAAATCCATCTTCACAAGGATAGCATAACCCACAAATGCACACATGCAAACACAAAACAAACATTTCGTGGCTTTTCTCGTACGCCTCATTAAGGCATTTTGGGTGAGCCGCAAAGCAAATCTCACGGGAAGATATCGGCAGCGGCAGCTGGAGCTGAGGAAATTTTTCACGAATTGTCACTGAAGCAAGGTGACTGAGGCAGACGTGTCCTGGAAAAGCAGAGAGCCCAGTATGCTAAACTTTCTCATCTTCCTCCTGACAGTCAAGCCTGTACATAGAGCCAGATGAGCTAATGGCACACTGATATCTCGCTTCTCTTCAAGAGCGCCTCCAGAAGAAGGCAGTCCAGAAAAGCGCGTCTTCAATTCAATCTTTTGAGGATCTCAGAAGTAACCAAGGAATATAACATATGCATTAGTGCTTGAAGCAGTGAGAGTCTTGTAGAAGAGAAGAAGAGAGCATGGCTGTTTTTAACAGAGTACCAGACAAAGCGAAGGACGTGCTGCACAGGGAATCTGTGTTTGGTCCCTGCTATGCTGTAATAACTGTCTGCGGCCAGAATGCCCAGAGAATGCTGGGTGGGCTATACAGCTGGCTTTAAGATCCACCACTGGTTAGGCAGCTACATGGCTTAGGATGGAACTGAAGCTGGCCTGCAAGTGTACTACACCACATGAGGAAGCCTACAGGCCTTAGACTTATTCAAAAGCACGGTGCTTAAAACACTCTTCCCCAGCTGATACTGTTGTCGTGCTGAGAGGGGGAGCTTGAAGAAACGGGATAACTGGGCCATTCCACATTGGACATAAATTAGGGAGTGAAATGCATATTGCACAATTACAAAGGAGGTTGTGTATCACGTTAGAGTTGTTATGATTCCTTTCTGACTATGTTTAGTAGCATCCATGGACATCTATGAGGCTGAATCATTAAAAAAAAAAAAAAAATACTTAAGGCAACAGTCAAAGTGCAAAGAGCACTGGCTGTCCTTTATCAATAAATCACTGACTTGCTTGTGGAGCACTAACGTGAATCATTAACAGCAGTACTGTCACAAGGAGAGCAGATGAAAATGAACAGTACAAACTCTCGCCTACTCCAGCTCACACCGTCGGTATTACACGCTATCAAAGGCATGGCAGATGTATAGTTATGGACAAAAATTAACAGCATTTTGGCCTGGAGTCTGAATAGCTGTGTCACAAGCAGAAAGAAAGGTCTCCACAATGTTACCAGCAGCTGGAAACATGCGACGTTGAGCTCCTTCTCCAGCACATGATCAGTGTCAACCATACTGCACTGAGTTTTCATTTCAAGGTCCTGTGCCAGCCCCTGAAACACTCTATATTTTGTAGTTACACACATTGTCCAACAATCAGAGGGAGATCCTATGAGCTTTGATGACACGGTGTACAGAAGAGAGCTGGCAAGAAGGGCATGAAACTTCAAAGCTGATCTTCCAGATCCATCTACCGGGATGAATGGGAAGACACGGTCAAAATAGAGAAACTTTTTCTCGGACTGCATCAGTTCAGCAGTATAAGACTTAAACAGGAGAGCCAAAAGTACGCAACACAAAACCCAGATCGAAAAAGCATGGGTTAAAACGTAATTTCATTGTATGATTAGAAGAAAGTCTGAGATTGAAACCACACCTGATTAGAAATCTATCATAACAGAAATTAGATCCCACATGAAATTGACAGCATATTACTTGTAAATAAGTAATGCTTGAAGTTTTGCTTATTACCCTAAATGAATGTTCCAGATACACTACACATTTTATAGTAGGGACCTTAAAACTGATGGCTGTTTTCTGGGTAGTGTCAAGCTGACACTCACATATTTAAGGCACAATTGTACACAATCAAATTTCCTCACTATATACTGAATGCTCATAGTTAGACAGTCTTGTTACCTCTATCAGTTAAATTTTTGTCTTCAAGCAACACTGAATTAACTGACCAAGAAAATGCAATGAAACAACTGTCCACGTGACTTTACGGTGCAGATTTCATGCAAACTTGAGGCTGCTTATTAAACATATTTGATGTTATGTGTACTTAGCAACAATAATACACCAAATCATAATATAAAGTATCACATTATAAGAATTTACCTAGACCCATATAGCAGATCATAGCGTCTCTGCCATTTGTTTTTTAAATTCAGAAATCTGCACAAACAATCGAACCAGTTTATTCATGTCGTAAAAAAAATACTGTAAAATTTCAAATCAGAAATAGTGTGAACATATGAGAATAAAGTATTACATTTCCATATAATACAACCTCTGTACACGCACCAAATAGAAGAAAAATATTTTTACATGTACATAATTTCTTCTAATTTTAACGATGTTTTAAAAACTGTTGACCTTGAACTTATAAATTCGGAGCCAAAGTCACCGGCACTCTCTTTAGAACAACTTCACTTAAAAGCACCTTGGGGATTTTGCAGTCCACGGTCTGCTAAGCGCAGCCATTATTCACTGTAAAACAAACAAACAAACAAATACCCAAAGAACTCAGGGATAATTCGTGAAGAATACATTCTTTACTTTTTAAACCTTAACGAGACGAAATCACGTCAGAGTGAAGTGAGCAGGGTGACAGGACAGCCGTGTCACCGGGTACTTTATGAAGGTAAAGGAGATGTGTAGATGGCATTAAGCGTCTTCGACGGGGATTATCGATCATTTAAGAGGTACGCTAATTGAAATTGCGCACTAAGATAACGCAAAAGACTCTTCCTTTTCCTATCATGGCAAGGAGCGGCGCCCTACGACGGCCGGCACGGCCCCCCGACCACTGGCCGGTCGGCGGCGTACGGGGAGACGGACGGGGAAGAGGCTGCGGCTCCGGCTCTTTGGGAGGGGAGCGAAAAGGAACCGGAGGGGGGGATGCGGGCACCACACACACACATACACACATATATAAATGTTATGTAAGTCGTCACTCGTGTAGAATTAATAGAATTGTGCTGGGTTTGAAAAAAGGAAAAAAGAAAAAAAAACCGTCGGAGTGATCTATTAGCAAATCTGGCTACCACTCTGGAGGAGTTTTAATTTGACTTAGTTTGAGGTTATCTGCGGGTGTTATCATACGAGCACAGTAATTAAATAAAATAAACCAAAGCATTATAAAAACACCGTAAATGCTTCAGTGAACGGAAAAGCCACTTCGAGCGACTGGAGCTGCCTATGCTGGCTAATCAAAGCACATGCCGACTGTAGCGGGAGAGCAGCCGGCGATCGGTGCCACTCAGCGTACCGCCGCACGGCTCCGGCGATCAGACAGCACAGAGCCCCTGTCAACGGCACAAAGTGCGCAGATGATGCCCGGCGCCGAACGAGCCCATCTCGGCTTCTTATATTCGGCTGATCGATGGCGATCGGATCGATAGGCTGCACGAGCGCAGTGACAGCTGTATATGTAAACACGCGCCGGAGCCGTGGACCCAAACACATGGCAACACACACACACATTTCCACGAGAGAAAGCGAACTTACCCAGTGGTAAGAAAGGCTTAGTTTCCATGGCTAGTCGTTTAGCTCATGCCAGCTGATGTTTGGGCCAGAATAACGAAGAGGTGTTATTGGAGCAGAACCAGATTGATCCCGGGATTGACGGTGGCCGTCTCAGAGCTGAGCCACGTCGTGTCAGAATTCACTTAACCAAACTAAAGTACTTCTGCCTGTTTCAGCTCCTCTCCTCTCTTGCGCTCTCCCTCTCGCTGAACTCCGATTCCAACCATTGGAGCTGATCGCAAAGGGACCCTCCCAGGGGGGACTCCCACTGCCACACACACACACACACACACGCTCACGCAGCGACACTAAACGAGCGCCCGTCGTTTATGGTTAACCCGTATAAGTACAGTAAAGTAATCGATTTGGAGTATGCAGGCGATCTAAACGATTTTCACCAGCTCGGAATTGAAATAGTACTCAGCTTTCTGCAATATACTGAAAATTCTGTAATTCATGCACCAACGTGCAATTATAATCTCTTTGGGGTTGAGGAATCGAAACTAAAAACGTGTTAAGGAAAAGCGATTTGAGCGTAGAGATGAGCATTTGTCGGTAAAATATTTCGGAACTTTATACTCATTGTTGGATCTTTTCTGTACTGAAGGAAACAAATTCCAAACAGAGTAAGTAGTTCTGAATCAATGACATTTGATATTCATGTTATAACTGAATAATCAGCCATTCAAATAAGAATTTATTTTGTTTCTTTTGTTAATTCTGTTTGAATTTTGTGGATAATCACAATTTAACCCAATTTTCACTTGGGGCTACGAGTTTTAACGGAAATATTTCTTTTTTCAGTTACAAACACAGTGGGAACTTGCTGGTGTGCAACTGCTTTAATGAGTAAAAATGTAAATATGTATCCCCTAAGGAAAAAAAAAACATTTACAAGCAAGTAAATAATCTAAAAACGCTGACAGTGGTTAAAAATATCTCATTTGGACATCAGTATGGATGTTAAGCAGCATAATAATAACTAATGACCTGATATTCATTTTATAAGACCAGGTAGGTGTGTTGGAAGAAGGAAGAGCTATTTTGTTTACAGTCTTCTTCAAGATTCCAAAAAATAAATATAACCGCAAGCGGTTATGGGCGGATTCAAACATGCAGTACCAACAGGGACAACATAAGCCCTTGACGAAAGCAGAAAGCAAAATAGTCGATTGTTGACCGTTGAACAATGCAAAAAGCTTTGATCTGGGGGTAGAGGCAGGTTGTGTTGAACTAGGTAGTTGGGGGACATAGGCACTTGGGGCGAGGCCTTCGGCCACACGGGGCTGGATAAGGCAGTGCTGATAGTAGCATATAGTGCTGGCACAGGCAGTTAGGGGCATAGCTACTTGGGATGTGGACTGCAGCAGATTTGGCATTTGGGGGGCATATGCGCTTGGGGGGATCAACATAGGATTTTACGTATAACTTTGGACCAGCTATGCTTCTAACCTAAGTGTTGATTAGCGTGTTGACGTAAGCAGTACTGAGTTGCTAGAATGGGCTGAAGCATGCAGTACTGCCATTGGTCTGTGGGGGGGTTAAGCACTTTGAAACGCATACATGGAATTTTTGGGATAATTTTTAACCAGCAGGGTCTCCTGATTATAATAATACCAAATGTGTCCAGATTGGATGAAAATTCTTGAATTAGTAATTCTAGAATAACTGACTGTATAATATCATTGCCCCTCTGAAAACTAAGACTATATCAGATAGAATGAGAGTCCTATGGAGGAATACAAGTCTAATTTTAAAACTCGGAAAAGACTGCAGATGTGCAGAAAGGAAATGGAAGCACACCAAGCTAATGGTTCATTATGATAATTGCAAAAATAATTTGAAAACCTTAAACAGTGAACTGAAGCATGCCAGAAAGCACTACTTTCCTAATCTGATAGAAAATAACAAAGACAACCCCAAATTTTTTTTTTACTACTACTGATAGATAGATTAACCCTGCACCATCTGTCTCATCTGAGCTTCTTGCAGGTGATAAATGCAATGAATTTGCAGCTTTCTTTAGTGACAAAATCAGAGCTATAAGAGAAAACACAATGAGTACGTGTCCCCAAAACCTGGATGTTAATGCACCACACTATCACTCAAAGTAGTCTGTCCGTGTTTTCTCTTGTTGACATTAACTCTATGAACAAACTCATATTTCTTTTGAACTCCTTGAGGTGTATTCTTGACCCTCTTCCCACAAAGTTTTTAAAACAAGTTCTAAGCTCATTGTTAGTAGATGCTCTGAACATTATCAATCTTTCTCTAAAAGAACGAATTTTTCCACAGTGTTTCAAAACCACTGTTGTCAGGCCTTTACTGAAGAAATGGAACCTTGATGGTTCAGTGCTAGGCCCTATTTTATTCAATCTATACATGCTACTGCTGTGAAGTATAATAAATAAATATAAAATCAGCTTCCATCAGTATGCGGAGGACACACAGTTATGATCTGTCCTTAGCTCCTGATGCTCATGGGTCTATCTGCTCCTTATTTAAATGCGTTGATAACATAAACTCTTGGATGTCTCAAAATTTTTGGAACTGAATAAGGAAAAAACAAAGATGCTTGTTACTGGGAATAAAATATAGAGGCAGGAAATGCTGGTGTATTTAGAATCAATGTCTCTGAAGGCCAAAGAACAAGTCAGGAATTTGCCAGTCCTTTTTGATGGCAATCTTAGCTTTAATAGCCATGTAAGCAACGTCTGCAAAACTGCATACTATCACCTCCGTATTATCACCAAAGTCCGGGGTATGCTGCCATTTGTTGACTGTGAAAAACTAATACATGGTTTTGTTTCAAGTAGAATAGATTACTGTAATGCACTGTTGGCTGGCCCACCTAAGAAATCTATTACGAATTTACAACAGGTTCAGAATGTCGCTGCTAGAGTGCTAACACGTACTAGTCACAAGGATCATATTTCACCTATTCTTAAAACCCTTCCTTGGCTTCCTGTGTCTTTTAGGATTGATTTTAAAGTTTTTTTATTAGTTTTTAAATCTTTACATAGTCTTGCCCCGCTCTACCTCAGTGACATGATTGTAAGGTATGTCCAAGGTAGATCACTTAGATCATGCAACAGTAATTTTTTGGTCAGCTTTTAGTTACTATGGTCCCAAACTCTGGAACTCTCTCCCTAGAAACCTGAGAGCTACTGCTTGTCTTGCTACTTTTAAAACTAGGCTGAAAAGACATTTGTTTACCATTGCGTTTAATAACTGTGATGATGCGTTTACTTAATGTATTTATTTTATTTTTTCTTTCAGATTTACTTCTAATTTTTCATTTTAAACTCTTTCATGCGTTTTAATCTTATTTTTAAATTTCTGATTTTCTCTAAATTTCATTGTTTGTTGTTTCTCTACTTTTTAAAATGCCTGTATGTACATTGTAAACCCTGTGGTTGAAACAGTGCTAAATAAAAGATTGACGGATTGATGCAAGGCAAGTTTGCCAAAAAATTGGGCTGGAACTGCTGTATTCTGATTCGCTGGGCCTTGGAACTATACAAATTAGCAGACTCTAAGCATTTTGAATGGTTCTGAACTCGGTGGAACCTATGATATCACAATTGCATTGCTGTGGAAACACTAAAATTGGAACTGTGAAGCCCCCTTCCGGGGTAATGGGCCCAGTTTTGACATCTACGTAGTTGGTAGGTATAGGCATCTTGTGGCCAAATTTGGGGTTCCTGGGACTTACGGTCTGGGCTGGTCATTGTGTTTTAGGGAAGAACAATAATAATAATAATAATAGAGAAAATCCAGACTAAAACAATAGGTTTCTGCACGGAACGTGCTTGAACCCTAATTAACATGAACAGGAACAACAAAATAGAATATGCAAGCAGTGTAGCCTAGTGGTGACAGAGAAGGCCAAAGCAACCAAAAGAACCATTAGGTATCTGACACTTATTACTGGAGACAAGGTGCTGAGGCCAAGTTATTTGGCCTTTTCTCCTGATACTTACAGAGGTTTTAACAACAGCAGTTGTCAGACTGCAGGTCTGGTATGTGTATCGCCTGTCACTTTAGTTTGATCGATAAATTAAATGTAGAGTAATCAATTGCAATTAGAACAACTGAAGTAATTAAGTTAGCCATTTTCCAATGAGGACATAATCTGGGTATTTATGTTATCGGGTTACAGGTGTTTATTATGTATTTGTAGGACTCAAAGGTCACATTGAAGTCAACAGCTGTGGTAGGAGAAATACATTTAAACCTCACATGCAGAAATAACAAACACAGGGACACTTTAGGTGGTGGTGGATTTATACATTTAAGGTGAAGTTCTTCATGTGTTCTCCACATTTATTCTGTCATTGGATACAGATCATTATTCTAGGTCATTCACTAATCATTTCCCACATAAGACATACAGAAGGACCATTTGAGATATACAGCTCAGTGTGATTGTGGAGAGCCTACTAATTTGGCTTCTCATTCAGGGAACATCACTGCCCTATATCTATACGAGCTGTATGTATATAAATATATATATCTATATATGGTTTAAATATTCCTCCTGCCATCCACAGAGATCTAAAGCCATCCTAGAGGCTCATAAAGAAAGGATTATCTGCTTTTTTTATGGAACATTTCAACAAGCATGGCTACTGCATCAGAGCTGGCGGCGAAATTCATGATTAATGCAGAGGGCGGCTCGCCGAAGATCAAAGGCATTTATCGATGCTGCGCAATAAACAGTTGCAGCAAGAATAACTTGTTACTTTAGGTGCAGCAGTCCGGCATGCAGAGCAGAGTCAGTGAAAGGGGCTGCTCCTCTGGTCATGCCAGAGTAACACTCAGCACTCAAGCATGCTGTAGAGAATTTAAAGATATGATACTCTATGAAGGGTTCTGTATGGTAATCTGCTTAAAATTTCACACGTTTATATTTCAGGTACTTTACAAAAGATGTTGGTTGGTGTGTGTGTGTGTGTGTGTGTGTGTGCATGTGTGTTTGTGTGTGTTTTCTATATCACAGATTATGATCTCAGCCACTTCCCAGATTTTTCTAAAGACTAGTCCTAATGTTATGTGCACACAGGAACAGATTTCAGATATAGTAATCTCTTTGCGAAATGGAATAACTAAGGCAGTTTCAGTTTTGCATTGCCTTTTTATTAACTAAAATGTACTTTAAAAAGTGTATAAATCTTGGAAAACATTTAAAGGTTGTGAACCTGTTTATTCTGGGCGCAACTAAGTCCTTGGATTTATTACAGTTCTAAAACTTTTCAGAAAATAGAAGTTACAATTTAGCAAAAAATCTCCCATAATTAATATGTATACACCTTTTATTGGTGTGTTTTTAGAATGAAAAATAATATGTGCATGTCTGTTTCATCTACTTGTTTATTTTCAGGTACTGCATTGTTCTCCTTGTTTCCACTAATCAATGTCAGATGCAACAGATTTCTTTAAAGTTTCTCAATGGCTGGCTCTCTGGTCCACGCTATATCAGCCAGCCTCATCCTGAGCTTGGGTGTGATTAATAGCTGTCTGACCTTTCACTTTTTTGGTATAAATCTCATAGGCCCTTTGGTCTAACCTGTCACACTCACTCAAGACCTCACTACTCACACCCTGTTCTTACACAGCTGTGTATTGCAGTCCATCTTTATTAGCTTCTCGATGTCCTCCACTTTAAACAACGCAGTAGCATCATGGAAAGACCACCATTACAGCTTCAACTGAGTTATGGTGACAGTCTGCCCCTTTATCAGCTCATACTGTGCTAATGAGCAGCAGGTCCTCCAGAGCCTTCATATCCAACTCATCAATAACCTTGATTATTGTCCTTTTTCGTTAACTGACAAAATGGGAATAAAATGAAAGAAAAATGGGAATATTCTTCAGAATACTCTTTCCTGGGTTACTGTCAGTCATTTGCTTTGCTCCATTTTTTAAATTTTTTGTCTACTACGTCATTTTCCCAAAGAATAAACACAGCATCTCATAGACAGAAAATATAATAATGCTTCTACGTTATTCAGTGATATCTAAAAACATACCCAAATACAGGGGATACATGGACAATGAAAAGAAAAACTGTTCTAGGGTTATACATATGTCACATTTACGCAGGCCATACAAAATTATGGGATTTGTTTACTGCAATTCTAAAGTCCTTTGGCCTAAATAATATTATTAGCAATATGAGCAACATGTCTTTAGATATACGAGAGAGAATGTGTACATGAAGTAGAATGAAGGAGCCTAGGAAGGAATGTCCTGGAGCAAGTAAGAAAGACTGTTTGAGTGAAACGGCCTGTCAGAGGACTCTGGGAGCCTCAGTGACAGCAGGATAAGTTTGGGGCAGTGTCTCCAGGCTGTGGCATGGACTCAAAAGATCAATAGAGGTCCTGGGTTCACATTCCATGCCTTGAGGTCAGGGTCCTGTCTGGAGACAACGCTGATCTAGAGGTCAGCTTCCCTTGTGGAGGGGTGAGTCTTTGCCCATGGGGATGGAATAGAGACTGGCCCTTGATCAAGAACAGACCTTACCAAGGCAACTGAATGCAACAATGAAGTGGCTTCGGTGATCAAGCACCTTGGAGAAGGTGGCACTCACTGACCAGTGCTTGAATTTGAAACCACATGAAAGCACTTGTAGTGAAGATACATTTAAAAATAAATCAATGGGCAGTCAAACAATGCTTTTGAGTTTTTTATGGATTGACAAGTGTTGGCTGTCCTTCGGAGGAAAGGTGAAAACTGCCTTTTAGGAGTCCTCTGCTACGGCTATTGAGTGCTCTAGGTATAAAATCAGAGCCAATGCCACAGCTCTTCTGATGTGCCAAATTCCACTTGATTATGAGAGCAGGAGTTAGGAGGGTTATCTGGAGATTACAGTTTACAAAGAAGGAACAAGCTCACCCATTTTGGGACTGCATCTATTGTGAGGCTACTGCAAAATATTTTTGTAACAGATTACTTTCTAATGCACAATGCCTGCTATCAATATTAAATATTACATGACCATTGGTTTTTGTGTGACAGAGATAGCATTTAAATGACTCTGCTGGCTGCCGAGCAGGCTAAATCTGGTGGCTGTCATATCAGGATTTTCCATACATGGCCTGATCAATCATTCTTTAATACTGTATTAGACTGAAATTGGCTACATACAGATGCACCAATAAATCTCGACTGTTCTGGACGTGTGATTTTGTTACTGCTGAGCTAGGAGGTACGCAAGGCTCCCTCTCCATCAGGTTAATCTGGTTTCTGGCAGAGAGGCAATTGTCTGAGGGAGGCAATAGATAACATCCAATCCGCTTTGTTTTTGGGTGAAATTAACATGGTCCAATCTGGTCTGTTCTTTTGTGATTGGTGGAAAGCATGATGGAGCTACTCCTCCTCCGTACAGCTCTGCATGGAGAAGCTTAGTTAGGCAACGTTTCATATATTGGTCCTGAATATGTCTCCATTCTTACGTTTTTTTTATATTTCATCAGCAAAGGATTTACAGTAGATGACTATTTATCAATAACTTAACCCTGACCAGGATAAGGGGTTAGAAGATTGTTGGATGGACATTTCTGTCTCTTGGCACTTTGTTTCCATCCAACTCATGAATTGAAATGTAATGACCAATAATTTTGTTATATCTGTAAATAAAACGGAGGTATATCTTGAAGGACCTCATCTGATAAAGATTCCATCTAAATGAATACTTGTTCTCTTGTTTACACAGAGGGTTAAGCTTATTGGCAAATTTGCTTCTTTGACTATAATACATTGGCAAACTGAGCCGTCATCCAAGAATGAGCTGGCTTAGGTACAGTGGATGTTTCTGCTGTCACCTGATACTTCTCAAGTCTCTTGAACAAGAAATCAAGTCAATGGACCATGCAGGAGGGTAGCATTTGGCCTAATGGAGCCAGATGCATCTCTATTTTGTGTATTAGACTTCATTATGAACACACTAGAGGAATGCCTGGTCTGATGTCTGTGTACCTAAGATATTGAAACCTTACGTCAGCATCATTAACACATTGTCAATTTTACTGAGCCACCTGGGGCTTCGATTAACTCACTGGTTTGGGAACTGGATTGTAAGCTTATATTGCTTCGAGCTACATACAGTATGTCAGCTTAAAAGTGCCTGCTAATATAGTAATTAAACTAGAAGCACACATGCATGCAAACCCAAATAAGATCTGGGTGCGCGAACTCAAAAAAAAATTTACTGACATCAAATTCTTCAGTCAAGTTCCATGAGAAGTGGCATAGCCATAATTCCATGTTGTACAAATAAATGATGTGTATCTATTTCCTGCTGTTTGAAAGTGATATTCACATTAGGCTATGCTGTATAGGGCACATTACAGAGAAAAGCAATAACATTGTTCAGGGTACTGCAAAGCTCTGTATTAGGAATGTTATTCTTTTTTAATTCCAGAATGCTTAAAAACTGGGTCAAATTGGGAACCCCAAAAAGTAAAGGAGTGGCTTAGCATTAGTGAAGGTTAATCAAAATTCCCTTCTTCACTAATAGCCTGTATTTTCAAGACTTCTTACATTTTAGAGAACTATAATGCCTATTAGGCTTCATTTTTAAACATTAAAATACTATTTTAAGGGCAGGAATGCTTTGCAAAAAAACATGTGGATATTGTTTGTGACGATGGAGGGTGCAGATTGCCTGGAAAGCAATGCTTCCATCGAACAACGCAAGGGCCCGTCCCCTGATCTCACTTTGGCCGTCTGCCTCTCAAGAGCAAGTGCAGCATCTGCATTCGGCCAGTGATTTAGTGCACCCCTCCGGCTCTCTGCTGGTCAACCACTACGGTAAAGGCAGCACTCACGGCTGGCTGGGAGTGTGGGGGCAATCAGCCCCTGTCATAAATCTGAACACTTCCTTCCACTGTCACCCACTTCAAGGAAAGGCTCACCCAAGGCAGACACCATTAAGATCATCATTCCCCCCAGCCACCCCCCGTCCCCTAAACTGAAGCGGAGACTGTTACCAGCCCACTGCCTCTGCCCATGGACGTTTTAAATGCACTATGCTGTGAAATGTGCAATTCCTCCAAGATAGCCACTTTCTCACTACCTATTTATTGTTTCTACTGTTGAGGACTCATGTGTGTGGATATTCTGTCCTAGGGGTTTTGTTCAATAAATATTATTATATTAAATCAAGAGACAGAAATTATTTCATGAGTGCTGTCAAGTTAAAGGGTAATTTTAATGGGGAAGCACCGCAGCTGTGTGTGTTTGAGAGGAAAGAAGCAACTGGATGCCCTCCAGCAAGACGCAGCATACATACACACATTGGACACCACTTTATATCACAAAACCCAAAATCTTGTCGAGTTTAGAGGGGATTCTCTGAAGAAAGAGCAGTCTACTGTAGCCCACTACACTGTCTTTGGGTTAACATCAAAATGTACATTTTTGTAGCATTTCGATGTTTTTCTCTTTCAGTTTTGCCCTTGTGTTTGCATTACAAAGCCATATATTGATATTGTATGTATAAAGAAAGTGCTGCACGTGTATCAGAAAGCTAAAGAATTCTTATCATGCAGAATCAATTGTTAAAAAAAGAGGCAGACAAGATATGAGCTTTACAGAAAAAAGTAAATATGATAACAGTATAGAGAATATCGGTGCGGAGAGCCTGACAATAGTTCAGTAAATCTATAAAGGGAAAAAGTCACAGGTTTACATGACAAAATGAAGAGTCTTGGTGTAATTGCCACAAGACAAATTTGTCATCCGATCGATGGGCTTGTATCCATGTGTTCACTGCTAGAGTCTGTGAGGGTTTACACAGATGGCTATCTAAATGCAAACTAACTGAGCAGCGTCAGCAGTGGGACTCCAGAAGCACATTATTCACCAACAGGCATGATATTAGGGCATGTTGAAAGACAGAGGATGGCCCACTGGTGATCTGAGCCTTTCTGGGGGTGGGGTGAGGACACACAGCCACTCAGCTGGTCCTAACAGAGTAACTTCTTAATGCCACATCTGTCATTGATTAGCATCAGTCCCTCTTCCCGCTGCAGCCAGACAGCCAGGACGGGCCTTCAAAACCAAAGGGACACTGAGGAGTACCGTATGGTCTGGAACCTTTGGGTCACCACCTGAAGCAGACCAAGGTTTTCCAGCTCCAGTCAAACTCTCTGATTGAGCAACTTTACAAAGACAAATGAAATTAAAACATATATATATATTGTAATTTGTTAAATCACACTGGGTACTGAATACAATTAATGATTGATAAAAAATGTCTTTTTCAAATAATGTGATGGGGCAGAATAGCTTTAGATAACTGTTAAGTCCAGCGGGACTAAAGGTAGACTGGAAGTTGTCCATTTGATCACTGACCTTGATTAAAATGTGATGTGGACCTGCAGAGAAAAGCAGAGATTCACTCCATCCTGCTAGTTTTCTCTGACATTCATGACAGCATCTCTTACACAAAACCAAATTATGACGTTGTATTATGACTCATCTTAATAAAACCTTCTTATTGTAAAAGTAAAAGCATACTCTGCAAGTCTTGTGCATATTGGTATTGAGGCCATTTGAATGGCTGCAACTACTGAGAGATTATTTTATTTCTAAGCATTAATTAACCATCAATGAACTGAAGAAATTAATATAATCAGTACATCATTTCTTTAGAAAAAAAACTCATCAGTCTTATTGCAAAAAAAAAAAAAAAACAAACCACCTGACATGGGAAAATATATTTTCACAGGAGTTCAGCTCTGTGAGATAACATCAAAGACCAGTTCATGCTTCGCAACACTGAAATGAAATCTTAATTCAAAGGCAGTACTGTCTTTTACATAACAGTGAGGAGAAAAAAAAATAAAAAAAACTTCAAAAACCTGTCACTGAAAATTTGGTATTTTTCATCCTTTAATTTAGTTTGCTTTCACACCTCCCTTAGTTCCACTTTCGGTCCTGCTATTGAAGAGCTGATCCACAGCCAGAGTATTATTTTTATTGGATGTATGAGTCTCCCTCAAAGGGGCCCCTTTCTAGGGATCTACCATTTTGTCCCACTGTGGAGAAGTCAGTGACAGGCTAACTTGATCGGCGAATAGGTCAGAGGCAGGTCAGCTCTTAGGAACCCCACAGTGGTCAAGGCAGGAGCCCCTGTCCCCCCTTCTTCATCCCTGTTCCCCCCCCTTACTCTTCCCTTCAGGCCCAGTGACACTATGGGATGTGGCCGGTTCATCACAGTACTGCGGAGACACATTGGCTTCTGAAAAGGGTGGGCTGTCTTTTACATGCGGCCCTGTCAGTTTCCTGAGTGATGAGTGCCTGTGAGGCAAGGGTGCGCGAAACAGGCCACCAAATTTAATAAGTCGCCCAACTCCCCCTCACTCGCCTGGCTCACTAATATGGTTTGAGGAGCAGGGGCGACCACTGGAGCTTCAGGCGAAGTGATCCGTCTTTCTTGTGCAGCTAAAACGAAATGCACAATGGAGCAGGCCAATGACTTCTCCCCTTTAAAGTATTCCCACAGACCAGAGCTCCTGTGAGACGGACACAAAAGATCCTGTTGAATGGGCAAATTTCTCCTAATAAAACATTAACAAGATAGCATCTATCCTTAGTGGTCAAAAGGAGTTCCACAGAAGTTGTCCTAGGGTATTGTTCCCCAACAGATGGACTGATCAGGATCAATACATTCCTTAATTCATCTTTCAGACAAGCTCGTGTAACAGCTCAGCTCCAAGATCTATGGCAGTTCATTTTCCCCGCTGTCCTCTCAGCAGAAATCCTGTGTATTGTGAGAAAGACAAATGCAAATTTTATTCTGTGTAAGTTTTTAGATGCGATATGTGAAACAGAACATGTGCAGTCAAACCAAAGAGGGCTCTTTGTGATTCAGAAGAATTGTGAAGATTCAAAGCGATGGTCTCATCTTTATGGATGTTTTTGTATCAGTTCTATATAACGTCCCTTTGTTTGGTTGGTGTGCTGGCTTCATGGGTAGCATTGTTGTCTTATACCTCCAGGCTTGATGGTTCAATTCCCACCCTCCCTTCTGTGTAGTTAGAGTCTGCATGATCTTCCCATGTTGCGAAGCTATGCAGCTTGGTGAACTGGGTCTCTAATTTGCTTATAGCACATGTGTCTCCCACAATTGACTGGCATTTCAACCAAGGTTTTCCCATAGCTTGTGCCCTGTGCTTTCTGGGATAGACCCAGGGTCACTGTAGCTCTGGACTGGGCAAATAGCTATGCAAGACAAACAAGTGGATATACACAAAACATAAAATGTTTTTAAAATTAGTTTTGCAATTGCTTCATGTTAACTATGGACTCATCTTATTTTGTAAACTAAAGGACTGAGAGAGGAGAACACGCTTTTAATACCCACGTCCTGCAAAATCCAGTGAAAGTTTTATAGCTAACTGGGGAGTTTACAATGGAATGAAGACCACACCAGCCCTGCCTTGCTCATTTTAGAAATATGCACTTGTTTCAATTAGAAAGTGCCCTCTTGTCTGTGACAGACAACAATGTGACAGACTTTCCCCCTTTTAATGGTCTGTGGCAAACTGAGATGATAAATCAGACCATTGATCTCTTAGTGAAGTAAAATGAACATCTTTTCATGGTTTTCAGTGCAAAGGACCCCATTAATCTTTTGGAAGACGGACAACTGAGTTCCCAAACTGCCCACAACACATTTGCAGACCCTGCATACCTATAGAGTACAAAAGATTGTCCGGCATAAATACCTCTGTATTTCCAGATGAATGTATTCTTTTATCCAAGTAGGATTGTTGAAATTTAGGTAAAAATATTTGTTTTTATTCAGTTTAAAGTATTAGACGCTAAAAGATGGGGTCTTATTTCAACACTTAAAGGAGCTGTTGTGGCTGGAGAATCTGATGATAACAAAGATGGTCATTACAATTCAAAGGCTCACAAAGAATGAGCTGTAATTTAATCATCTGGAAAGAGATACCAATGTAAATACCTCAACATGTTTGGACCGTCTATCCTCACTTCTATTTGCCTGTTTTGAATATTTCATTTTTTTGTGTATGTGACTTATACAGACGTTATTTTTCTTCATGATTTTGTCTTATAGTCAGGAGCTTCTTTACATCCCTTTGCTTTATGTTTTATGGCATATATTGAAGACGTATGTGGACTTGGTTGATGCTTCACATCCTCCTCCAAGGTATAGCACTCCAAGCAGAATGGTTCTATGCCATTGCTAAGAGGGAATATTAGTTCTCATGAGTATTAACGCAAGTATGTTGTGGATTTCTACAACAAACAAAATCAGGAGGCAGGCTTTTGCCTGGGTCTGGTGTACTCTTTCTCTAATAACAAATATATAAAAATACTCAAGGTTTACAATAACAGCTTTCACTCATATCTAGGAATTTTATAGCTTGAAAATGTATGCAATTGAAAGAGTTGGGCATGTAATAACGTCTAGTGAAACTATTCAATATAACGCATGCCAGATACAATACAGATACATTTTCAGCTTCACACTGCTTTTCCTGGTTGCAGTGCAATATATACATGATTCTCCCAAAGACTACACTTTCAGAAATAACATAAAAACTTGTCCAGCCTGGTGCCAGCCAGAGGAAGATGGGCATCCCTCTTTAGTCTGGGTCACCCCACAAATTTCTTCCTCCTGAGGGAGTTTTTCCTTGCCACTGTCGCCTTTGGCTTACTCTCTGGGGACTGTGGGCCCGGGACTATGTAAAGCGCTTTGTGACCGTGTTCCTTGTTAAAGGTGCTATATAAATAAAATTGAATTGAATTGAAAAGAAGAGAAAATGCTAATATTCTAAAAACCCAAATAACTCTATGGCCCAAGACTGAAAGCTGTCTCCCAAAAGCCTTACTTGTTCTCCATCCATTCAGCTTAAATACTGCTTGTCCTGTACAGTGTAAGAGCATTTGTTAATTTTCTCTGTTAACTCAGCCCAGCTATTCATTCTCCATTTTCAATCAGCTCTTGACTCTTCAGGCTCAGTGTGATTCAGAGCTTGGGGAAAATGCAGAAACACTGGAGGTTGGGCTGTTGTATACACACCATTCACCTGTTCAAGATATCTTTCGACGGTGGGGTGTGGAACACCTAAAAAAATGCATACAGACACACATACATACAGAAAACTAGGGCTAGTGTTGAACCTAAAAGCTTGACAATGAAAATAAAAACAAGACTGTCCTCCCTCGTATGAGTATAATAATTGGTGTATTGTCAAGTCTTGCTATTCTCAGAAGGGAACAGGGTATTTCGTTTTTTTTGTAAAATATTTTCCCAAATGATTGAATATTAATGTTGCTGCTGAGTTGCTCCCAGCCTACATTGCTGTCCATTAATAATATCTGGAGACAACAGAATTAGCTAATATAAAAGGCTTAGGTATATGCAAAGAACAATAATGTCTACATTAATGTTTTAACCCAAATGTGATCACATGTTCCAATGTGGGATCGAAAGCATATCAGAGAAATATTCTCCAGTCCCATCCCGTTTTCTATAGCCCAAATCAATGTAGAGGCTTACCAAGGGCTGAACATATCAGATTGCCCTATTTAGATTCTACAGTTTGTTCAATGTGATTTGGACTATTTTTCTATTTCCATCTATTTATTATGTCTTACAAGAGGTTAATAGCAGTCCCTGCTAATCAGCCATAGAATCAAAGGAGTATAATTCAAAGTAGGGAGAAAGAGCTAGTTGAAAGCCTTTCAATCTGGACAAATAGTTTTCCAGATGGCAATTATGAGGTTACGTTTCATTAGTGAGGTGACCCAGTACAAAATAACCTTGGGCCAACTAAAATTCTCATTGATGGATGACAAGCCCTCTCTCTCACTCACTGGAAACCCCAGTCCAAACAAAGCTCACACTTTGAACAACAGGGTTTCAAAAACAAAGCCTGCAAATAACAGGACTGTCAGTTTTTTTAATGCAGGAAGGGTCAGTATATCGGAGTCCCAGGATTCTGTCCTAATGTCCTCATTTTCTGTTGACAGTGATGGTTGGAGTGCAGACTTACGAAAAGCCCTAGTGCTCAAAAATGGACAGGTGTGAATTTGACATTTTTACATTGTAATCATGACAGGTAATCTGCTGTTTTTTTCTGACATGCGAAAATGATTTTTCTGCAGCTGACTTTGATGAGTGCAGGAACCAAAGTTTTTTTATAGAAGAAAGGGAGAAGTTTTCAGCTCTCAAGTTTTCTACCTGGAAATGGGTGAGTTTTAAGTTGATTCTCAAATGAAAACAGTAAACAGTGACATTTTGTTGGGAAACTGGGAAATCATTAAGCCTGTACCCTATTCACTTCTGCCAAACATAAAATATCTAATAATATATTTATACTGTTATTTAACACAAAATATTTCCATCCATCCATCCATCCATCCATCCATCCATTTGCCAAACTGCATCCTATTCAGGATTGCAGAGGGTGTTTGGAGCCTACCATATCCCAGGCAGCTTTAGGGCACAAGGCAGGGGACCCATCGCTGAGCACAGTCACACAGGCGCCCTATCACACACACAATGGGCAATGCACAAAATATGTAGTTTTAGCAAATATGTAATATGTTGAAGCTTTAATGTGTCATTACACATCTCTTTTATAGCTTACAGTAATTTCTGGAATTTGCACATGGCATAGTATTTTAGTTAAGGTTTTAAAAGCAGATTATTTTTTAATAGTCGCACCGTAAAGTACCAAGTGAGTGGAGATGAAACAATGAAAAAGAGAACCCACAATGATCTTTTTCTGGTCCTTATTCATTCAGTCACCAAGTTCCATTTATTTTCCTTTGTAATAGAATGCTTAATCTTTGCCAAAATGTGACACAGCCTAATTTTATATGAGAAATGCAATTACACAAATGAATAACAATCAATAGTTTGAATAGTTGGCTAATTAATGAGTTCAGCAAGTCTAACCATAATTTGGCAGCAAAACACCATCTTCTCACATCCTTTGCAGTTTGTACACGATGAGACGGACGTAGCAGCTGTAAGGTGTGTCTGTGGCTGAATACATAATTGCTGTGAGATGGATGAATGAGGCTATCTGCTCTCCTCACTCCAATACTCATATTAATTTTTTCTTATGATGAATGACCTGAAGGACAGGCACAGTGATTGAGGGCATGCCTGGGATCCCCCTAGGAACTGTGGTAAATCTCCCTCTCAAAGTCACCCTAAACTTATATAACATTCAGACAGCAGCTTCTGCACCGCGGGCTGTCGAAATCGAGTCCGGCGCTGCGTGCGTACTGTTCACTGAGTTATTATGTGTGTAAAGCAGAGATTAAAACGTACCAGCAGAGGAGCTTGAGAGAGGCACCTTGCTGGCAGAAAGGCAAGAGGAAGCAGAGCAAAGAGAGGACAGACTCACAGCACTGGTGTTCCCACCTGTTTTTCTCAGTTTATCTCATCCCTCCCTCTCCCCAGAGTATCCTCTTTAATATCCCGTCACTGTTATTTTCACTACTTTATTTTGACTTTTTTATAAGCCCCATGCTACTGGCTCACATAATGAAGAGGTTTCAGCCATGCCAGGCAGCTTCATCTCCTATGTTCCATTGTGTGTTCCTGCAGCTCCGACTACAAAATGAGGAGAGTGGGTCCAGTGGCACTACAGTCTGTGAGTGTGTGCTGTTTCCTTCATAATCAGCACATTACAGTGCTGGTGGTGGGAAACTTACAGATCTGTTTTTCACATTCAACCATGAGTTTTAAACCAGTTCTCTTATTAATTATTATGGAACACAGAGATGGGTAACTTGGTAATGGTTACAGGAGGTGAATGACACATGTGGCATTTGAAATATTCTTACAGCTACTGACACAGCTTTACACGTATATTTTTGCTGCACAGATTAACAGCATGTGGTCCTTCATAAACACGTGTATTAAATTTTATTGCAAATTATGTTCACTGTATTTCTGTGTGAGTATCAAGGCATTCTTGTAGAGTGAGGATCACTAGCTGTCAGTCACATTAAGCCCTCAAGCGCCCGGAATTTAAACCGAGGCATTTCAGTGGAAACAGAACCAACTCACAAGTCACCAGTGTGGGCAAGGAGGACTCTTTCTTTCAATCCTGAGCTGAGTTAACAGCTCATTCACAGCATCTCTTGGGCAGGTGTTGTCCTCACTGTAGAACCAAGTCATCAGTCTGTGAGGATGGGGTGACACTTTCCAGATGCCCAATGAATAGCTCTGAACTGTTGTGAAATGCCCCGGTTACTTTCTTTTTAAAATATACTTATCTATCTGGGCATAGGAGCAAAGACAAATGACACCAGGGTAGAGTAAAAATCCCAGGTATTCTTGCACAAGGACTTCGTATAGCAGAGTGCAGGTGAACATCCTGGTGTGGTTTGTTCGGTTATGTAATTTGTAAGCTATCCTTTCATTTTGAGTAGGTGAAGATCATGGTGACTGAAGTCCAGCTGACTTATTTGAACGACAACATGACCCAGGGCTCAGAGATTTCTTATCCATACAAGTGCTAGCCTGACAAGGGCAACATGGCTCAGAGAATAAAGCTGCTGTTTGCTTAGATTTATCTCCTACTGTCATCTTGACTCTACACAATATGTGGATTTCAAAAAGCAAGCTCCTTTCACTAACCACACAGATATGATAATGTTTCGTTGAGCCGTTAAGTTGTACTGAAACAGTGCTTACCCATTTACCATAATGTTTATTCTAACAATGCAATAAAATAACATTAATGCAAACATATACATTTGTTGTATCAGTATATTAAATAATGAGGAAAATAAATAACTTTCAACCATGTATTCTGCTCAGGGTGATATGGGTGCCTAGAGCCTGTCCCATACACAATCATAGATTATCAGCAATTTTGGGACACCACTTGGTCTAACTGTGTGTCTTTGGTTCTTGGAAGAAACCAGAGCAACTGCTGGAAACCTGCATGACACAGGGAGAACATACAAGCTCCACACACAAAGTGGAGGTGATATTCAAACCCCCAATCCTGGAAGTGCAAAGCAACCATGCTAATCGCCAAGCCACTGTGTTGCCTATACATCTGTTTTGATTAAATCATTTTTTTACAGGAGCAGTTAGGTCACAAATAGACCATTACGCATAAACAGAAACACAAATCCATAGTGGATGTGACTGCCACCGAATGCTCTCTGACATACTCCACTGAACTTTAGAGGATATAACAATGACATCATGGATGGAGGCTTGCCAAAAAACTCTCCCTGCACTCTTCTCTCTCTGTCACTCTTTCTTTTGCTGAATGCTTTCTCTAGACAGTTACTATCTATTGTACTCATCCCAGACAGAAACAAAAGAAACTGGTAACATCAGCAACAAGCTCTCTTTTCCTGTCACATTCCAAACACAGTCATTACTTCCTGTCAAAACAGGACTTTGCCTGGATACTGACATTTTAATGTAAAAAATATGCATTGTGCAATAAACATTATCTATGCTCATTTCATGCAACCAAATCAATTTGGTGAAGGACATATATTTTTACTGAGGTTAAAAGTTTAGCTGTAAGGTTTAGCACTGAAATTCCCATTACACTGAGAGAAGATTTAGACCCTGAACATGTTTACAGTCTACTTGGATGTTGTATGTACACATGAGTATTGATCCAGCTGCACATACTCAAGGAAATAAAACTTCACAAATTCTGGCCAATGGCGTGTAGCAGAAATGCCTGAGATTTAATGAGGGCGACGGCCAATGTGAAATGCTATATTTGGATGTCTTTTTTGGACAATGTGAAATGTGAACATCAGAAGGCTGGGTTGCTTCAGTAGTTTCTCTTTCTGCTTGTTTTCTGTGTAACCTCTGATCCCCTTCAATGCCCCCTGGGTGTCCACCAAATGAACCATTGGAAAACAAACACCTGACATTCAGCTTTACTAAGGCGTGCCGAAGTGGCCTTTCACAACCTCATTCATAAAAAAGAAATGCTCAGATCCCCCACTGCCTTGCTGGACGTCCCGGGTGGAACATGCTGGAAGGCTGCAGAGAGGCTAGTGTATGACAGGCACTTTTATGCTGGACCCAGAGGCTGGGCGGTGTTGTAGTGTCTAAAAAATTATTTTAGAGTCCCAGCTGGAGTCTCAAGAGGTACAGCCTGTATCGTAGTGAAGAACCTAATAATTTTACTGTAAAATTTAGGAAATATCTTCTTGTGCAAACATAAAACTAAATGCATAAATGTAGCAATGAATAGAGATTTATGGTGTTCACTTGTCTTTTTTGGCCATCAATGGGGAAAACAAGAGGGTCTACTTAAATCTTTTCTGCTATGAGTTATGGCTAAGCCGGACATAAACAGTGCATTTTCTCTTTCTCCAGAGTGGGAACTGCACACAGCTGGATTAAAACAGAGCTGCTTCTACAGGGTTAAGGAATGCAGAAACCATCAGTCATACTGAAAGTAGTACGTTTTCCAAGCTCTTACATGAATCAGACTAAATCAGAGTTAAAAGACAAGGTAGACTGAGTATTGCAGCAGTCGGATGACCAGATGTTGCATGGAGCCTTAATTCAGGGCTGCACTGAGGTATTACAGTATTTATTCTCTTTTGAGCAAGGCCCTCCAAAAGTGAGACTATTAGTATAATGACATTGTCATCTGCCTACTTGTGTGGGAGTAGTGGGATGTTGTAAGTGTTACGACAGCCGTGTGCACACAGGCATCATCCCCTGTGATGAAATCTTTGCTGAAAACAGCATTTTCACTTCAGCCTTGCCAGTGGAGAAGCAGCAGCTGGCTGACTCACTCGCCTCCTGGGCCAAGGAGTTCTGCATATACCAAGAGACTACATGATCACGATGCTCACATGAAACAACTCTTACTCCTCCACCCCGCATTTCAATTTATTTATATCAAATAATTTAGATTGTTTCCCACATTCTGTAGGTTTTCACTGACTAATAGTGAAAACCCAAAAGAAAAAAAAAACTGCCAAGGCTTTGAATGACATTCTTTTCACATGACCTCTATTTCCAATAGAACAAGATCTGGTAAATTGATTAACTTGCTGTCAAATGAAATGAATAGTGATGAGGAACATGACTGGTAGTTGAGGATTCTCCCACCCACCATGGGTTTTGAAGCCTTTGTCCCATCACTAGAAAAAAATATCTCCTATGAACATTACTTAGGATGTCATCTGTTACAGACTAGTTGAAAAATGTTTGCTAGATTCATACATAATTGTTACATTGGTGAGATTATCTCTTCTTAAATGGCCAGCCGAAAAATGTGTATGAGCTGGACATCTGTCCTTATCCATTGCAGTTCAGTGCCTCCAGCCTTCTGGAAATTTTACTGTCAAAATCAAATTCATTTCCTTCAAGAGATTGCACCACACGAGAATATAAAATTCACGTCACTTAAGGAAGAAAACTACTGTAATAATAACAGACCAAGATAAAACAGGAAAAACTCTATATGGTAAGGATTGGGTTGGAAGCCCTCTGAGAGTAACCATTGGTAGTACATCTATACATTATTCTATTGCATTATTATTACTCAGTCATTTCAAACGTCTTTAAACCATGTCAGTCATCTTACTGCTTGTCCTTTTACCACTTACTGTTTAAAGCTAGTTCTTTATTTAAATAAATTCTGTACAACACAAGAACCTTGCTGAGACTTGAAGATACAAACTTTTGAATGATTTGTCTACTTCCCTCACCATTATGCTACCGGTGCTGTATAAACAATATATAATGCATTTAGGCACACAACTAGTTGTTTTAAGTGGTAATCAAATACATTATACAATATAATAACTTCCATTTTTTCATATATATTTACAGATTTCATGGGGGATTTAATTTATTTGACGCTACTAACCTAAAACACACTGGGAAGAAAATGTCACTTGTTCATTAAAGCAATTTAATAATTAATCTAATCTCCCTGCCTCTAGTTGCTATGCCCCACAGACATGTGCTGACACAAAAACGCACCCCCATGCATGCAAACACCAAAAAGAAACTTCAAAACCTCTTACAAGAACACACCTCGGCACCAGTGATCGAACTGCAGATGTGCCAAGCTTTAAGCAATCCCTCATGGAGCCTCTGATGCAGCCCACAGATCCCACATGCAGCCCAGAATCCAGCTCAACCATATCACAGCTCCAGACTCTGCCCATTGCACAGAAATTATGCGATGAGGCTAATGCAAAGTGGAAGGTGTCAGTGGTGTAACTCATGTTGTCTAGATGTGGCCACTGCTGCTGGCAACCAAAATGTTCACAATACTTACGTACGTGCAAAAAAAAAGAGAAAAATATTACTCCCATGTGAAATGAGATTATTCTATGACTATTTGAAAATGTCTCCATATTTTTAGTTTTCTTGTCTCTGCCATTTTCTTGCATCTTCAATTAAATAACTATGCCATGTGTTGACTGAATGCATTATTGCATTATTAATCTCTCTTACTGACAGACACATAGCCTTTCTTTTTTCTGCTCTCACCCATGTTCCCATACATATAGTCATCAACAGATAATCTGATACTTGTTGCTAATGAAGATGTCTGACGTAAAAAGAATTTGGGGAACACGGTGTCCGTTATACAAACTAGGACAGGACTACCTCACTATTAAAACTAGTTTTGAGACAAATAAGGCTTCAAAACCCATGGTGGCTGGGAGTGTCCTGAACTAACCAATCAATGCAGATGCTAAATGAAGCAAAAGCTCATTGGTAGTTTAGAATACTCCCACCCATCATGGGTTCTGAAACCTCATTAATTCCATCACTAGTTAAAACCAGCCCAGTTTAAATCGCAAGTATATTCTTCCACAAATAATGTTTGGCTTATGGAACATTTCAGAAGATATGCAAACTAAGAAGAGGGGTTGTTTACAAATGTGCTGTTGAGAACAAATGAAACAACTTCAATGACTGTATTGTCATTAAGTAGAATGTCAGGCACCTCTTAAATCTGTATAAAGAATGTCTTTCAAGGAGTGTAAACTATGCTGTCGCAGCATGACAGCCAATGATAAAAATAGGAAGCAGCATGACTTGAGTCATAATGAAGTGAATGTCCTAGCTTGTCATCAGATAAGTGGAATCAGAGTACTATGAGTAGAACAGGTGTGCATGGTTCCACACTTTGCTGAATTTGTGATATGCAGTCCTCTTCAGTACAGTTCCTACTACTTATATTTATGGTCTAACATGCCACCTGTGAGTACTGTCATAGGAAACCAATACTTTTGACCATGTTAGCCATGTAGTTGTGGGTAGGGGGACTTCCGTAGTTGGTGAGCTCAGCAGAGCAGTTTTCAGAGACGTCAATGATCTTGGGAAATGCAAACCAGATGAATGCGTGTTGACTTCAGCCAGATGGCAGAGCTGCAGACAACTCCGAATCTGCAGTATGGTCTGATCCCCATGGCAAATACTGTGAGCATATAACATATATCTGGGCATCGTGCATTAATAACCTCTCTGAGGACTCTATGTGTGGAGGTACTTTGCAATATAGCAAAAACAGTCAGGATAAGAGTTACTGTATTCAAGAGTAAGAGGCTCAAGTTTAGAAGGGGGGATTTGCTACTGTACCTTGCAGACTTTATTTAACCTCAGTTTCTACAGTAAATATGTAGATATAAAAAAGAAAAGCATCTAAAATTATGTTTCTCAATTCAGAAAAAAAATCGACTTTTTTTGGTAAATGATATGGAGTGGCTTTATGCTATAATGAACAGTTTTAGTGCAGCTCAGTTAAAAATGATTTTTTCTTACCTTACACAAAGAACATTTGACAATACATACATTTCCAAAGCAATATACATTCCTTTGCAAATAAATACACTTTTTGTCAGAGTTTAAAGGGAAACAATAGTTTATGTGTTGTTAAGGATCAAACATATGCCACTGCATGTGCTGTAGAATAACTTTAATGCTGCTACAAACAGCATATTCAGTGTGATTGGATATAACTGGTTTTTGAGTCATTTAGCATAGTTACAAAATGAAAAAAAAGATTAATCATTTAATTTCACTACTGTGTCTGTGTGCATCTTTTTTTTTTTTTTAAAAAAAAAACAAAACGAGCACTGCCAGGATTTACATTACAATATATTCAATCCAATTCAATTTTATTTATATAGCTTTTTGAACAAGGAGCATATAGCACACTGAAAGTAGATTTACTTCTTTGAGTTGTTTGAGTGATGGAAAAAAACATATTTTGCATGTTGTGGTAAAGGCCTTTTCAGATTCACGAAAATAAAAAAGCTGGATTATATTCAGGTTTTTTTATGAATTTATTCACACAGATTTTGAATCAGGATTCCTGGCCTCCTGCAGCAAACTCATGACAGACAGACAACCAGAGCACAGTCATAGAATTGCAGGGTTGGTGCAGTATTGCCTACAGTCAACCAGTGACATACTTCTAGTATAGGCAACTTAGATTCTTCCCATGCCACAAATGGCATATAGGGCAACAAGCACTCTCCTTGAGCGAGTATAGGCAAACATCCGACAAAAACTGTTGTGTGTCACACCCAGGGTGTAAAAATCAAAACACTCAAAACCTCAGTTTCCTGGAGGTGGTTGACTGATAGTTGAGCTATTAGATACTGCAGACGAGTCATGTTTTACTTTTGCTGTTTGAGAAATTGTAACTAATGTCATAAATTTGCTACTTGTCAAATCTGTGACTGCTTTTCCTGTCCAAATTCAGCAGTTTGTGTATAAATGTAAAAGGTACTAGAAAACTCCCAATTTGATAACACAAGTGGCTGAGTCATGTCTGGTTAACCTGAATGCGACTGAAACACCCATGACATTTGACCTCTGGCAGTGCTTGCTTACTTCTGATGATTGGTGCATACAGTGAACACTCTCAGGAGTTTTCTGCTTATCCTGTTTTATCAAGATACTTTCAGGAGCAGGCCAAAATCCACAGCTGACTCAAATGAAGAAAAAATTATATGCAGGTGAGCCATTAATAGTACTAAAATTCAAGCTTATGTGACTTGGGATATGACCACTTTCTGGCTATGAGTTCTGCTAATGTTACTCTTCCTGCTGCATAATCAGAGATAGCTCGTAAACCCACAGTTATTCATCCAAAATCCACCAGCTTAATAGTTTTTTCTCACAGGCTCACACATAGGCCTCAACTCATAAATGACCATAACAATCCATTTTAATATATTCCTTTATGACCATGAGTTATCAGTATTTTTTCTATCACTGCAATGATTTGGAAAACATGACAAATCAGATACACGGCATCAAATCGTTAAGTGCTCTGATTGTGCGGGCCACTTTAATGCTTTAACACCTAATTTTAACTTTTTGTACATTTATATATGAAACATATGTTGTAGGATTGCACCAATGCTACTCTGGAGAGCGGGACAATGAATGGACTATTTGACTAAGTCTCTCAGCCACATCACTGACTTTACCTTCTAAATATTTCCGAAACATTCAGAGGCCTCACTGAATCAATGTCTCGCCACATAGCTGCGGTTCTGGCAGCATAAGGGGACTTTCCTTTAACCTTTGTAAGCTGCAGTCAGTATCATGCTTCTCAAACCATTTATGCACACACTCGTAGTGACAGGGCAAGGAGAATTATCCTGCTGGAATCAACCCGTGCCATCAGTGTAGACAGTCATCATGAATGGGTGGACCTGGTTCACCAGGATGGATAAGTAGCCTGGAGCGTTCAGCACAACTGAATCTGGTCAGCATGCACCTGTCCTCATATATCCCCTTTCTCACTTGCACTTTTATAGGTGTGCCATCTGGCTGCTGGGAAGAGTCGACTGTTCTACTAAAAGGTGATCATAATGTTTTGGCTCATCGGTTTGTATCTACATTTAAATATAGATACAAATCACATGACACATACATTTTAATGTAAAATGTACATACTGTTCAGAATGTGAAATGGACTCACTGACAATAATGGGATGCTGTACCAAAAAGTGTGAAATGTATACAATATTTTATTTATATAATATACTGGAGTGATACTTAGAAAATGGAAAATAATGAAGGTTTTACATAAGTCATGCACTAGAATGTTGTAGAAGAGTGTTGCTGTTTAGTGACGCAGTCGTGTCCGACTCTTCGCGACTCCATGGACCACAGCATGCCAGGCCGCCCTGTCCTCCACCGCCTCTCGGA
>JAACJT020000034.1:13847203-13871476 GCA_009936485.2 Gymnarchus niloticus
TACACACGCAAAACTTTCAGTTTTTGCCATGATGTCAGATTTTGTTTTTATACTTTCTAGGTAGGATCCACTATGAAGTACTTTATAGTATATTATGAATGTACGCTGCAGTGAGAAAGCTTACACTGACTGATTTTTACACGTGTGCACACACACACAATCAAGAAATATAAACAAGGTTGAAAGTAAATGGAGAGCGCAGCAGCCAGATAAGGATCTTTACATGTCTCTAGTGGCCTTCATCCATATTTAACAACAGAGCAATTGGTTGGTAGCTGTAATACTTACCAGGCCATTAATAATGATGATCTGAGCTTGTATTGAATTACCTACAAGGTACCTAAATGACTGTAGTTAATTTGCAGTGACAGAATCAGTTTAACTGTGTAGCAGTTATATTTAAGAAACATTTATAAAGCATTACGAGTTACATAGATGTTCAAAATAGATTAAGTTACAATATAGCATGTTATACTGGTCAGATTTGCTAATTAAGTAAATGGCATTTGAGACATATATTATTCAAATTCAGTTTTTTTATATTGTATGAGTAACACTTCTTTACACCACATACAGTGCAAAAAATGATGCATATATTTTCATTTCTTTTTACAACAACCATAGCTTATGAATACTTCAGACACCTAGTTGTTCTGATGAGACGCTGTTCTTTCAGATTATATAAAAGAAATACAATGCAGAGTAACTTGAAATAATCTGAAAAAAGGGACTTCCACAGTCTTTTAAACTTTGACATTGTCAGCTTTACTTCAACTTTAAATGTCTTTCCTACTTCAAACTGACATTGGAGTATCTCTTAAGCTTTACAGTTTTCATATTTACAAATCACCCAGAATTTTTTTTTTTTTAGTGTCATTATAA
This sequence comes from Gymnarchus niloticus, assembly GCA_009936485.2. NCBI lineage: Eukaryota > Metazoa > Chordata > Actinopteri > Osteoglossiformes > Gymnarchidae > Gymnarchus > Gymnarchus niloticus. Next base: position 13,848,086 of record JAACJT020000034.1, read on the forward strand.
AATGGACACTCAGAAATATAATAGCTATGTGTAGTGCAAAAATTGAGAATGATGTCTTCTATACGGATTTTTAGAATATTCAGGGCATAATAAAAGCTGTAAGTCTCCCAACTAACACAGAATCTCACAATTTCAATCTACTTTAGGTTTGATGGCATAAAAAAGGCAGTGAATATTTATTCAAAATGCTCAGGGGTAAGCTACTTTCAAGCTAAGTTAAGTTTCTTTGTTGTTTCCTCCTGTTGGAGAGCAATGGAAAGGTCAACACAGAGCTTATTAGATAAACAATATGTAAGAAGATTGCTTGTAAAAGGCAGCGAGTCTGGGAATTTGTACAGGTGTGGGCTGTAATTGAGATAACTCAATCGGAAGACCCTGGTTACATGTGACGCATCATACTTGAAAAGCTGCAGTGTTTCTTCTTGAACTTGTTAACATCAAGTTGCCCCCAGATAGGCTACGCTGGTAATTGTAGCCGAATCCAGGCCTGAATTTTCAAAGACACAAATGCCTTCTCCCAGCTGTTGCAGGTAAGTAGATCCAAAAGGAACATCACCTGAGTGCACGACGGCTTGAACTCAATAGCTCTTCTCAAATGTCCTCCTCTCCTACTACTATGGTCACAGAGAGCCTAAAGAAGTGGAGCCTGTGACTTGTGGGGGTGATACAACTTAGGAGGGGTTAAGCCCAGTGTTGAGGGAGGACCACCAGCAGGTGATGGAGTAGGAGGATAGGACAGGAGGATCCATTCTCAACCATACAACAATGCTGAATAGTATTATAAATCTATCCATATCAATACAGCTGATAGAACATAGATAAAAATATATTGGCATTAGATTAAAATGTAACAGTAATATATATTATCAATAGTTTATTTATTTGATGCTAAACAATGTAAGGAAATCTTGAGGCCAGAAAGCAGGGTCCCCCCTGGAGCAGCAGCAGCTAAGGGCTTTTTTCAGGACCTCAACTAGTGATATGATTACTCTGCTAAAAACAGGACTTGAACCAACAATCTCCTTGAGGAAGGCACAGTACCATAACCAATGGAGCCATGCATTGTTATCGGAAAGCTTCCTTTTAGCAGCTGCTGCAAATGCTTAACCTTTAGAAAAACAAACCAAGTAACAAAAGCCTTGGCTTCCCTTCTGTCCCTGACTGAAATGCTACTCTCCGGCTGAAGTCACACCCTTCAGACTACCAGATAGTGGGTCATTTCCGATGTCAGAGAGCCACTTCTCTTTCTGGGAGCTGTGAATGTGGAAGGGGAGGGGCCTTCAAATGAATGACATTGCACAGCCACGGAATTTGCTTCCTCGGTTGATAACTTCCTGTATCAACAGTTTGAGCCTCTGATCACACTAATGAAAAACAGAAACTACAATGAATAGAATTGTATACATATAAGAAAGAGAGATTTGACCTCTATTCTGAGTAGAAAAACACACACCAGTTCCTTATGCTTAAAAACTTCTGTTTACAAAAACATCAAAATGAATTCAAAGACAGTTACATAATTACGGTTGTTGGCATTTAATGAACACTTCAAGTCTGCTAAGATCACTAAAAAAGCCTGGACCACTACTTCTTTCACTGTCTGGAGAACGAGCATCGTATTTGCTAACTCTGTTCATTGAGGATAGAGTAATAAAATATTAATAACATGGCAGAAAAATAAAATTTTGACTAGTGGCCTAGGCTATCTTCATAAAGTAAATAAACGTGCTATTAAACCAGAGATTGTACCAATGTTTATTGTAATACTGATAGCAGCAGAAATCTCACTGAATACTGTAATTAATGTTTGAATCCCTCTGCTTCATTTAAAAAGGGAATGTAGACTGTCATCAAAATTCATCATCATGCTTTTTTTTTCTGGCTGACATCTGACATTATTTCTTTAAATTTGTTTCATCTGCGATAAAAACAAATCGCCATAACCTTTTATGTAGGCAATTCCATGTTTAAAAATGTATCATTTTTTCGAGAACACTTTTCAGCATGATGTAACTTTTTCCAAAGACTTTTAGAAAATATGGGTCTATCAAGCTTTTGTGATTTAAATGCCCATTTGAGATCTCTTGCTGTTAATGAATGTAGCCATCGGACATTGTTTGTCTTATCTTCGTGCCTAAGGTAATATTCCTGGATTACAGGTCTTAACCTTTGCCTGAACAGCAGTCATTTAATACTTTGGCAAACTTCTGACTGTGATTAACCCCATTATGTGACCTGATCTGAGCACTGTGCCGTCTTTTTGGGGAAGCAGTGGGCATACTGCTGCGGGGGGTGGGATCACTTGGGGCAAAGGAGCAAAGGATAATCGCAGAGGAACTCAACTGCAGGCTCAGCAGGATAGCTCAAACAGTTGCACATGTGTCATTTATAATTCCTACCTTTGCAAGTCATAGAGATGGGTTTATATATAGACATCTCACCTAGAAGGATCCGAAGTTGTCAAGTAGTGAGTAGAGTCAAAGTGACAAAGGTGTGCTATGGGTACATCCTGAAGAGACAGAAGACCACTCCTCACTCCTCCGGCTAAGCGGAGTCCATGTTAAATTTTGGTATTTTTCCAACCCAAAGATTGCTTATTAATTCACATTGACACCTTTTATGAGCAATTCCTACCCTCAGTGCCATGGCCTGCTCTGACTTGCATTCTGTCCTTGTTGTGGTCTCTCTCTGATGACTTCCTATTGTGGCACTGGCACAAAAATATCTGGCATGCTTCTATTTTTTCATTTTTCAATACTACAATCATGACTTCCCTCATCTTCTGGCAGCTTGGCCTGACATTGGAAAGTCCACCACCAGAAATGAAAACTTGCCTAACCACATTGCCAAAGAAACTTTGTATCAGTTTACCTACATGCTGGGGTAAAACTGGCAATGTTCAGAGAAACAGCAACATATTTCTAAACAAATTTCTTATAACTCTAAGGAATTCTCTGGATTTGAAAATGTATTACATCCTTCATAACAATTTATGGAAGGTCAGAAAATGTAATAGATTATGAGGAGACGTAAAATTGACAAACTAAGCATAATACAACTGAACTACACGCATGCAATAGCACTAGTGAGTATGCAATGCAAGTTATAAGGTAACTGGTAAAGTACAGACCATTAAAAGACCGAGTACACTGTATATTCTCAGGTTTAAACTATAGGCTAGTAATTAACAAATGGATGAGTCTTCCAAATGTAAACAAAAACATCCTTTATGAAGTATCCACCAATTTATGACTACATGTATTTTTTGCATTCAGTAAGGATTTCATAAAGATTAAACTACAGATTCATTGCCTTCTTGCCTAAACTGGATTGGTTTTACTCACAAACCCATCAGCAAAATGTTTCATATCACAGTCAGAAAGGATGCAGGAACTACCCACTGTTCCCTTAAATCAGTGTTACTGAGGGACCACAGACACTTACACACCTGGAATTGCTTTTTCAGTGGCAAAAATTATTCAAACTATTCAACATTATACAAACTATACAAAATTTTTAAATAATTTATTACTTATTAGGGTCCTTGAAATTGTTGTGTGAAAGTTTATTCATACACATGGGAAAAATACCAGTTTTAACGTTTGTATTCATCTACTTTACTCTCTCCTGGTCTGCTGTCCCTTACCAAAGGTTAAATTGGCCTCTGGTTGGAATCTTTCCTTATGGTCAGGACTGGATAATGTGTGTGGTAAATATGAAATAAATGTGAGCCAACTGGAAAGGTAGTGAAGAAAATGCAACAGGGGAAGAGATCAGTTATCCAGAAAGTCCGACTGTGTTGTCTCGCTGGACAAGAATATGAAGAATTGGAGACCTCACGTTTACTTACAGGAGTATTTCTCATAATTCATGCCTTTTCTATTATAATGATTATTATTATTACTACTACAAATTGTCAATTTAGAGTTACTGTTTCATCTGCAGAGTGTGTTTGCTGTATGTTGCAGAAAACTACAAAACCCAGAAGGAAGTGGGGAACATCCTGTGAACTTCATGAATATAGGCAGGTAAACTAGTCTATCTGGCTCCCTGGAGCTTAGGTGACAACAGTTACTAAGTCTCTGACAGCAGTCTATAAATAATCTCTGGTTTGCTGTTTATTCTCCTCTAATCAGCACAGACAGCAGCATTTTACACAGTTTATCTTTAATTATGAGCTACTAGTGCTTGTAAAATTTTTGCTGATAAGAGTAATTTGTGAGTCTTGGTGCTTATGAAAGCAAATCAAATTTGCAGATAGTTACTCGTAAAAGTTACAAGTAAACATGTTTTTTAGAGATGTGTTATAATTTAATGGCAAGCACTGATTCTGCACTCATTCACAGGAGTGAGGCTCAAGTATCAACAAAAGCACAGAGAAGTGGAAGATGTATTATAAAAATAAAATTACTAATTATTAAAATTACTATTATTAAAAATAACAAGACTCCACAAGATTCTTCTGTTTCTATAGTGTAGATAGTTCCTTCACACCTTGGCCCCAGCACATTCATTTCTTCACAGAGAATGTCCAGAGTTGGAAATCTGGACAATATCACAGTGACAACATCATGCATGGCTGGCTGAACTTTCATGTATAATAATTATGCGCTGCTTAGATAAGTTGTCCAATGAAAACATCCAGTGTCGGAATGAAACAGGGTACCACCATAAAACATCAGACCACACAGGATGAGTCTTGACAACAGCTGCTTTGGGACATATGAGGCTTGTGGCTAATAAAGAAAGGACAAAACCCAAAGTCAATAGTATCATGCACTTCAGTCATAGTCACTCTCCCAGCAGTACAGCTGGCTCCTATCAGCTTGACTAGTGAAAATATACCCAGCCATGCGTAGTTTTAAAAGGCTTTCGCTTTTCAGGTAGCAGATCTAACAACACAGTGCAGAGCAAACATGGAGCTCTGTAAAAACTAATCCAGAGCATGCCTATGATATTCAATTTTGTTTGAAATGCCCAATCTTACATATAAAAATAAGAGTAAACAAAATTACATGGTTTGTCCAAGTACTCAAATTCAGGCTTTACTATTTCAGACTTCAATTTAGCCAATGAAATGTAATTTGTTCACTTTGTTGCTGAGGGAAGCAGGGCTCCGCACAGCTCTGCTGGCCTTCATTCTGCACAGCCGACACTCTGACCCAAATCGTTAAAAGCATGGTTGCCTTTTGTAAACATTGTGCAACATGCCAGCTCTTCCCCGCAGTGCAGGAGTGCGGAGGCAGGAGGGCTGAGTATTTATATGATGTGACAGGCATTGCCACCACTGGTTTTCCAGTGTCAGGGCTGCCGAACATAGTTCAGCACTGCCGTTGCCATCAACCCCCCCAATTTGGTGGCTCCGGGAGCTTGGGGTGTTCCGAGCTGCTCCCAGACTGTCCGGGGGATGGCAGACCTTCCAGGCAAAGGCCTTGATGCTCCAGAGTAAATTAGAGGCCAAACAACATGGTCAAAGATTCGGAGAAGGCCAAAGGTAGCCAATGCCAAACAGTCAAACTAGTAACATAACAACTGCTTTTGTGTTTCAATCAGAGCCATTAAGAACAATGAAAGCCAAATGCATGGGAATGCTTAATACGAATTTAAGTTAATGGCTTTGTTAAGGAGATCCACATTTCCTTCAGATGAAGGAATTATTGGTGAAAAAAAGCAATCTTAAATATTCTAAAAATCTGAGCATCGTAAAAGGAATAGTCACCAATTGCCATGTAAGATAAAATCATAAAAAGATGTTTTCTTTACAACTAACATAAGTAGAAATACCAACATGGAAAGAACATATGCAATGTTTCAAAGCAATATTATACAACCCCAAATCAGAAAAAGCTGAGACAGTAAAAAAGCAGTATTTCTTAAATTTACTTTGACTTGTTTTCCATTGCAGACAGTATGAACCCAAGATATTTCATTTTTTGTCTGGTCAACTTCATTTAATTTGTTAATATACATCCATTCCTGCATTTCAGGCCTGTAACACATTCCATAAGTAAATTTAAGAATTACTGCGTTTTTTTTTTATTTGCATTTTCCATACCATCCCAATTTCCGGGGTTGTAAAATAAAACGGTTTATTTCATTTAAAGTGTATCTTTAAAGCAGAGCAATACTAAAAATATAGAAAAATTTCAAGCTGTCGAGCATATTTATAAGCAAACAATTCAATGTATTATTTATTTATTTATAAATGCTAGTTTACTAAATTTACCAGAGATCTGAATCATCATGCCATCATATTCCCAGAGACTCATACGTAAAGATGAAGCAGAGAAAACCGCACTGAAAAGACCTGGGAGTGACTTCAGTCTGTGGGGTAGTAACAAAAGTCACGTGGTGGAGAAACGAGCGAGAAATATTCTCTTTTCCTTTAGTAGTGAAATGCCTTACTGGCAAAGTTATTAGAACAAGATGAAACAAGTAAAAACGGCAATGAAGGAAATGTGGCCGCTGAACAAACTCAAATGTGTCTACGTGTGTGTGTGTGTGTGTGTGTGTGTGTGTGTGTGTGTGTGTGTGTGTGTGTGTGTGTCTGTGCACACATGGACATAACATTTTGGAAATTTGATCTAGGGTTGAATATCTGTGAAAAAGCAGTTCATTGCTGGAATCACACATACAAACATTTACACATACACACACACACACACACACACACACACACACACACACACACATACTGCTTACTGGAAACATGATCATATTCTGCTACTGTTGCTACTCTGGAAATCCCAATGCAATTGATGACATCTACTCTTAATCCTACAATTAAATTTAAATAGCGCTGGACTGCATTTTTTTATACAGCATTCACAGTGTTACACTTTGAATAACCTGATTCATATATTAAAAGCTTGATTCAACTTAGTTTTTTAAATGGTATATTTTCATTATTGTATGCTTACACTCATTACATACCCTAAAACATCAGGGTGTAAACAAATGGTTTGCATAGATGTGTCTTTTTCCCAGTATATTTATTGTGGGTAACAATGTTAACACATGATGTGTCCGTCGACATTGCCAGGATGTGTAAGCATCAGACAAGGTGAGAGGCTGATAGACCGCATGAGGATAAGATGAGAGGTTGATTTAAGATGGTATGATGATATGAAGGTGACACACCTTCTTTTAATTTCAAAAAGTCAGTGAGTCAGTCATTTACTTCTAAGAAACTCCCATCCACTGTGATTGTGAAGCTCAGGGCCCCAGGGCAAGGTAGACTCTGACTAGGATGCCAGGCCCTTACAGAGTACTGACACACACACACACACACACACACACACACACACACACACACACACACACACACACACACACACACACACACACACACCTGTGGGGCATGGGGCCACAATGCCACTCGAAGACAGACGAGGACCACACTTTGAAATGTCAGTAAAACTTTGAATGTTTTGTTATAAATTTAGAGCATCATGTATGATTTAATGCACAAGAAATGCACATTCCTGAAAAGAGCATGACGCTTGTTACATAAAGCAATAGGTAGAGAAATAGGCTTAATAAGACAGTTATCCTATGGCATCTAAACTTTTCTGTTGATTTATCAGACAGAGAAGTAAAATGGCAATCTGAAACACAAATCAAACTTTTAGCTGTTGCACAAAGTGAAGCCTCTTTCATTTGCTTGTCAGATAAATAATTCTGTTAAATCCTCAAAGCACTTTTTGTAGCCATAAGGGCTTTTAAGTTTCAGAGAAGAGCTGCTATAGGTGAGACAGCTTTGCAGGGTGAGCTTTGAAAAGTGTCTGCACAGTACCTTAAAAATTCATTTCAAAATTGTCCTTGAGTATAACCACATATTTATGAGGAAAATATGTTCTTTTTGTTCAATCCTGTTCCAAACAACAAAGAGATTATTGTGTGATAGATTGTAAGTTATGTTTTGATCCTGTAGCGAGAATATCTTATATACATTTCAATAATTATTTATGAGACCACTCATATTGTATCTCTTTACATAGTATAAATGAAAATTATTTGTTTGTAGCATGCATATAAATCAGGATGAACCACAGACTGAGGGTATCTTTATCTATCTTGGTGTTCATGCCTCCTTTTATGTAGATAGTGTGCTGAATCTGTCAAGCATGGCAGATGATCTGCTTGGCATCTCTCTTGCCAACATATTGGAAAGGCGAGGAGGCTGAATCACCTCTAGTTTAGTGAGCTGTGGAGAGTGGGCTGTCAAACCTTGTTAGTGTTGTGAACTTAGAAAATCAATAAGGAGGTGTCACATGCTGGAAGCTGAATGGAGGTGCGCTGGTAGAATAAAGACTGAAATGTCATGGGGAGCTTTGTCTTAGAAACATCTTTAATCACTGCAACACGTGGTGAGGAAAATAACTGAATAAAATAAAAATGTAATGTAACAGAGATGAAAAACAAGCCAAACTCAAAACCAGTGACATTCTTAAGGAGATGACAGAGATGAGTGTGACACTTGTCACACTTTATTCCTGTTAAAAAAAAAGACCTCAGCAGCTATCTGAGAACAGCTGACTTTGCATGATGACGTACACTAATGATTTAACCAGACTGTGATTAGCTAACAGGTACATTGTCATAGTATTAACTTTTGGTGCTAGTTCTGATTTTGCTGTCTTTATGCTAGCCTTCGCGAGCATTTTCCCTGCTCCTCTGCAGAGAGTGCCATCTTGGTGTGCTTCAGATCAATGAACACCGTGATAGAGGGGCGTGTGGATGAGCGTGGATGTGGGTGCACGTGTCTTTAGGGTTCAATGGTACACTCAAAGCACCTCACTTGTTGTTGCAGCTGAATATCAGCTTCTAAGCCCCATCTACTCACAAAATCAATACTCCAAACTCCTGCTTAACAAACACATGCGTGTGTCCCAGTGGAGACCGGCCCCCCCATAGCTAAACTCTGTCTGGCCTTTACAGAACAATTTGAAACTTTCCCCTCTAGTTTCCGTTTTTGATGTTTCAAACTACAGCCTTAAACTTTTGACAAGGCGGGAAACTCAGCCAGCCCCAAGGAAACCATAGGTCGGCGTGTTTGTAAGTGAAAAAATGAAAATTTTTCCAATTTACAGTAAACCACGCTTTGCGTGATAATTCTATAGACATAGATCAAACAGAAGACAAATGTAAAATCACAATTCTGCTATACTGTGTTTCCCACACATGAGCAGCAAACCTAACCAAAAACCTTATGGGATATGGAAATACTTACGTAATGTTTAATATTGTATTAATACTGCTTCAAAAATGTCAGTCTTGACCAAAACAATAACTTTAAAAAGTTGGTTTGGCAAAAAATAGACAAAAGGTTGATAATAGCAGCACAATTACAATTTGAACCCACCAGAAAATTTTTGTTTTAGAAGACATGACTAAAAAAGTTCTGAAAAGGCATAGCTTTTGTTAAAACAGAAAATGCTTATTTCGACTCACACTTTGAGTAAGATTTACATGCAACATAACAGGTGACACCCTGGGATATCTAATACTTCAATTAATGAAATCATGGGAAATGAAGGAAAGAGACTGACGACATTCTTTCAGTAAGAATGAACACCGACGATCACCACTGACAGACTGCATTACAAAGGTGATATACAAGATCATTCTGGTTTATACAAGCACAAACTATATGACCTATACACACTCTATCTAACATGTTCTAAGGTGTATTGCACAGCTTTTTTCAATATGTATAATTTTTATTGGCATTTATAACTAAGTTGAATCCATCAACTAAAGATACATATAAAGCCTCTGACTAGAACTAAACTGAGGAGTTAAATTTACCCATAAGGGATGTATGACTTGCGGATGTTGGGCACAGACAGGAATGGGACTGCTGGCGTGACATAGTAATGTTGAGGATGTTGATGGGAATGTGGAGCTGGGGTGCGAGACTGAGGTAGGTCTGCTCCTGTTGCTGCAGACCCTGCCACTGACCTAATGTCCCTTCCTCTACACTACACATTTGAACAACCATGTTTTAAAATGACATAACGTGTCTCCTGTCATTCGTAAATCTGTAAAGAACTCCCTATTCTTTGAATTAGGAAATCCTGCCTTTCTTACACCAGAAAATAGTAGTGAAGGCCCCCAAGGACACGAGTGTCTGGGCATGTGTGCGAGCCCAAGGACAATTCAATTTCTTTGCTGTTTTATGTCCTCTGAAATCACACTGTTGCCACACTGAAGTGAATGTAAATGTTAAGAAGAATTTTCAGTAACTCCATTTAATTGCAACTTTTAATATAGAACCTTTGAAAGACTTTCAAGATTTTCAAAAGTTTTACAGAAATTTTCAAGCAAATGTCTCTTGGTTAACCTTGTACCTTCATAGAACATGAATAGAAAGCTGGTCAATAACAGATCATCAAAGGGCTTCATAATTCATCACAAGTATCATAAACTAATGGGAACCTGAAATACCATATGGAATTGTCACACAAAGCGCAGTGGCTCAGTGGCTAGCAGTGTTGCCTCATACCTCCAGGGTTGGGGATTTATGTCTTGCCTCCAGCTTTGTGTGTTTGGATTTTGCATGTTCTCTCCATCTATTGCGGATTTTCTCCTACAGTCCAAAGACATATGGTGGAAGCTAATTGTCATGACTAAATTGTCCTGAGTGTGTGTGTGAGATGATGTCCTGCAATGAGATGGCATCTCCTCTGGGGTGTCGCCTGTCTTGTGCCCTAAGATTGTCTGGGATAGGCTGAATAGGTGATCCTGAGTATGATTAAGTTGTTTGGAAGAAGGATGGATGGATTGTCACACAATCCAGGCAGGGACAGACAGAGGTTCAGAGACAGGGATGCAGATGCAAGTTGGGTACTTTTAATAAGCAGGCAAAAGAAACAAAGGAACCATCAGGCTCAGTCCTGAACAAGGGACAAATAATATAGATGGAAGGAAGCTAGGAACTGCTACAAGAACCAGGGACATGGAGGCTAGGAATCTAGGGGAGGAGCACAACAAATGCTTGATATGGAACAAGAGCAAGACTCTGACTAACATATGGAGGGAACACAGGTGAAAAACATGGGGGTAATCAGGGCATGACAACTGGCAATTAGGAAACACAACAGGGAAACACGATGGGCAGACACAAAACCCTGGTCAGTACTCTGAGGAACCGGAGCGCTGGACCCCAGATGCTAATGTTACAGGAATATATTTCAGATTATATATATTTACTTATATAAATTTAAGGTTGTAATAAATTGCGGGTGGAATTTTGTTAGATGTGTCTTGTCAAAACAATCAGTGTCTAATTTTGAACATTGCTAACATAATACTAAATCATTGCAGAATTGAATGTCTCGTGCAAGTTAGTTTCAAGTTAGTTCTTGTAAATGACAAAACTTCCATTTTTACATAAATATTTGTAAACAAAATGTGTATTTTTAAAATAAGTGTAAACTAAATATTTGATATTTTAAACCTTTTTTAAATATGTAGTTAATGGTGACTACATGACATAGCAACTATGTGGTAACTGCTAAAATTTTAAAAGTGTCATGAAAATGTAAAGCAGCATGGTAAAGAAGCCTATTGGTCGGCCTGCCACTTGGCAGATGTCATTCAGATATGAAGGAGTTATTTCAAGGAATTCAACTCCTGTAACTTTCAGGTCAAACTTTTAAGCATAAACACAGCTATGGCCTGCCAGTTCAGTAAAAAGTATAAAGATGAAATTCTCAAATAAAATGACCAAGACTATATTTAACATCTTAATGGAAAGTAAAGTCTAACTTCCCATTTCCATTTACTCCCCACAAAATAACGTGACGTGTAATGACAAAACATCATCACATTGAAATAAGCAACGTTTTCGGTTAAAAATAGTCACAGCTCTAAAGAATATGTGTGTCATATTAATATATACAGACTATACAAATTACATTGCATTTGTAGTATTATGACAGTGTATGACATCATTTTAAGCAAAATATTGTTTTAAAAATAATATGAATGATTCAGCTTGGTTACTTCAGTGCATCAGTCAATATCTAATTTGTCTGGATTTCAAATTCCAGCCAAAAACAACTGGAAATAAAATGGAGGAAAGATCAGTTTAGCAAATTGTAGTAAATGTGAAATAGTGCATTTAATCCCTGGCACAACTGGGGCACATATTATTCTAATTAACAATTGCTTATATTTACTCAGTTGACTTTTGGTGATGATTTGAGTAGACAAGCATGGACATATGACCAGGCAGCGTTGAGACGTTTTGCTCTGAGTAGCATGTAAAACAGGAAACAACACTTTGATGTTGTACAGGTCAGACATTGATAATAAAGCAAGTGGCACAAAGTCCCACCACCAGATCAATAGGCATAGACTTAGTGTGGGATGGCAGAGATCATTTTTGTTCCCTAACTTTTAAGCCAAGCCTACACCCCTAGCCCCATACCACTTTCACTTTATCTTCAATAGATGCTGTGACTAAAGTGAATCATGCAAATTTTGACCTTTATAAAGCCGTATTGTTCACCATGCATTTCAAACACCAAAAAGTTAGAAAAATGGATATTTCTGATAGCTGAAAACTCATTGCAGAATTATACATCTTGTTTTGCCACATGTAAACTTCAAAAAGGATCCGGTTATCTAGTACATTCCACCATGTTCAGCTTTCATCTAGCCTTCTCCATGTTCCTTTGAATTGGAATAGATGTAAGCAGTGCTATTACACAAAGACACTAACACATATCTATTGAATTTTCCCCTTACAAATCAAACCTAAACTGGGAAAAGACTGACAAATTTACTTAGCCATAATGTGTTATCATTAAATTAAATTTAACAGGTTGACTATCTTTGTCTAGCCTAATTTAGTTTCAAATTCATCTTTAAGTTTTATTGTCACATGTTCTGGAGCACAGTGAAAATCTTTTGTCAGAGTTGTATGGGAGGGGATGGGGCATGGGGAGTGGGGGGAATAAACAGAGTACAGATTTACAATAAATGCAAAGAATACAGTGGAAACACAAATCAAGCATTTTGATCTAAGAAGCATATTCCCTGTTTCCTGTAAATGTCACGATGGTTTAAAAACATGCAAGACAATAATTAGAAAAGGCGGGCCACTGATTTCAAGACAAATTGTAAAAACAATCCTCTTTATTTATTACTCAGAGGTAACGCTGAGATCAAACCACACATACGTTGACATTCATACTTTACAGTTTCTATCAAAAAAGTGAAAAGACCCAAAGAATACATTTGAGCCATAAAACATAAAAATCCTATGATATCTGGCATTGCTATGACAATACAAACACATTTGCTGAGTGCTTTTTTCCCCTCAGATGATGTTATTGTGATGATGGGCCTGTTTTCAAAATTTGCCATTCATGAGGCTGATTTTCAATCAAGAATAAGTTATTCAGACTTTCCACAATTTGTTTCAGGCAGTTGATCAGAAAATTTAAAACAATTAGACTTTTTCCTTTTGTTTTTCTCCTCTCCATTCAGTATCTGTCCCTGTCTCCCTGACAACTCCATATTTTTAATTCAGAAGGAATTAAAATCTTCCCATTAGCACTTCCTGGTAGTGCTCTTACTGGAATGTGGGCTTGCTGATGTCACAGAACTTTGAAGGCATAATTTAGTGCTAGTAATTCAGGCAACAATAACATAATGACTATTTTAGCACTGGAGTGTGAGAGGTAACCAATGGAAACCATTACCTCCATCGTTTTCCCTTATGGTACTGAAAAGTAGTACTGATGAAATCTTGATAGATGGGAAAAAAGATCCCGTGGTTTTTAAGTGTGAACATGTAGCATATGATTATTGCCTGTTTTAGTGGTCTGTGAGATCTTCGTGTTCCTGTAGGAAATGTATTGGGCCACACCAGAATTAGTTTAAGTTATCTCTGTTGATTCTTAGGTCGATACTAGTTAGTCTTACAACCAGTATGGTACATTCAAGATGATTACCCATGATTCCCATAGACTCTTTACCCAGGAATCTTAGGACCATTGCATACACTTTCTCTCAGGCTGATATCTTTGATGTTTTTGGCACATAACCTGGAAGGTCATTGTTGCATCACAGTGAGGCCCTGTGGAAAGCATGGTGCGAATTTGACAGACACGCACACACAGGGACCCCACCGTGCCCCTGTGAGTGTGTGCAGTGAGCATTTCTTCACCCATCTCTCTAGGTTTTCTCACCAAGGTTGCGTGGGTTTCCTCCAGTTGCCCTACTTTCCTCCAACAATTCAAATGCAGTATAGGTGAACTGATGTCTCTAAAGCACCGTTAGCGAGGCCGTTTATATTTGCCCTTAGATGGACTGCCAATCTGTTCAGGGTACTCCTGGATAAGTGGCTAAGGTTAAAGGATGCATGTAAATAAATCGAGTCTTTGAGAGTGTTTCTTTCCCAGAGTTAGTGTGACATCAGCGTCAGTTTGTAACGAGAACTCTTTCTCATAAACCCCTGTATTCCAGCAAATCTGCTCTCCTCACATATGTTATATACCTATCTATTCTGTGCCGAACAAAAATAACCTGCTTCACTTGTGCCACTTTGCCCTATGATTTTTGAGCCAGCGTATATCACAGCATCTTGATGGCTCACGCTGCACTTTTGTTGATGACTTAAAGACATCTCTTTGCAACACCCAGGGTGCGGGTAAGATGTGCATTCAACGTGGCGGTTTTTTCATTCGCAAACAACAATAAGGAGATGGTCTTATATTTACAGCATCTGTCTAGAACTCATTATTATCTGAAACAACTAGCAAATATTAAATATTTATAAAACTGAATCATTTCCTAAAAAAACTCAAATTAGGGTGACACAATGGCTCAGTGGGTGGCACAATTGCCTCATACCTCCAGGGTTGGGGGTTCAAATGCTGTCTCTGCTCAGTGTGTCAAATTTGCATGTCCTCCCCATGTGTGGGATCCTCTGGGTGCTCCAGTTTCCTCCTACAGTCCAAAGACATGAAGTCTATCTGGCATCTCTTAATGGCTCGTAGGGTGTGTATATGTGCCCTCCAATTGCTTGGCATCCCATCCAGGGAGCACCTCACCTCCTGTGATCCACACCAGGATGAGGGGTTGAAAGATGAATGCAAATTAAACACAGTTAATGGGTACAGCATCAATTTCACTCCTTTCATTGACAATACCTGTAACCATTTGCTGTACTGGTTTGATGAAGAAGTACAGTGACAAACAGTAAAGAGTACGATTATACATCGTAACGAATCCACTTGAACCTCTGAATGACACAAAAAGAGGAACACAATTTTTATAAAAAATAGTAACACATTGGCTGTTACAGGCAGTCTTTCCGGAACATAATGAATGAAAGTGCTGTTCCTAGATGTGTGCTTTACCACGCTAACCACCTTCAGACCAATAAAGCCATTCCCGCTGCTGAATTAGAGCTTGCTTCCTTAATAATATTAGCATGCCCAAGGGGGGTTTGGGTAGCTAGCTGGCCTTGGACCCCCTCTGCTTTTCTCTGCCTCTTTGTTTCCTGTCTTCTCTTGTCTTCTGCCTTTGCACTGTGATGATTTCTGTGGTTTAGCATTAACTGTAATAATGCTGTTCTTGTTAAATCTTCATTAAATGCTTCAGGGCAAGTGTGCAGAAAAGGATGCCATATGAAAATAAAGTGAGTTGGAATGAATTCACTCTTTGAAGCCTGTTTATTGGATCGTGGCAAAAGGACAAACAACAGCTGTAGGAACAATCTGGATGAAACAAGTCAAAAGTTTTGAATGAATCAAGCATTCAGCTATAAAGAGGCTATATCATATTTAAATTTCACGGCTTTAGTATACCAGTATCTGTTTCCATTAAACTACACATTGCTTAAAAAAGTTCCAAGTAAACAGAATGCCAGACAGATTAAGTTACAGTTCAATTGTTTCAATATACAATATCTAATTAATTCCATTCATTATTAATGCCACTTTCAAACAAACAAAAGACTTGTATATTGTTTTTTTCACAAATGAACTGCCACATTTGTGTGTGGCAGGTACATTTGAATGTGATAACCAAGAAAAGACAAACACGTGTCATTTACAGAATGTGTAGTATTAGAGGCTTCCGGATTTACGAGTATACTGAACAGGCTTGAAATTTTCCTTGCAGCCAGCTTCAGACTATTAAACAAATTGAGAAATTGCTTCTCAGCTGCTCTGCAAAACTGAATAATTTACTTTGACTCTGATTAGAGGATCCAGCCAAATAGTGTTATGAGTGCAAAAAGCATGCGGCTGTGCGCAAGAGCATATCTTGGAAATGGCTGCCGTCCTCTTTCCATGGTTCTTAACATCAAGACAATCCATTTTCAACATAGAGAAAATGTTTCTTTTTATATAATAATTGTCATTTCAGGCTTGGTAACCTTCACATTTCTTTTGCTGAAGTAAAACACATATAAAAAAAACCGTGTCACTTCATTTCCGAAAAAAACAGAAGACAGTGTTATGGTATGAGTATAAAGGGTGATTCTGAGCGGCTGTAACCACGGGTATATGTGAGAAATTCAGACAGAGAAACCCATAGGCCTAATGGCTTGAAAGGGAGAAGATGAGCATGAAATTTCATCGTGCACTAGTGCTGCAAGCCAGTTTCGTGGTAAAGGAAGCCGCCCAGGGTAACTTTCCTCTGCTCTCCCTTTCCATTCTCACTGCCCCATTATATGCATGGAAGTCATTTGTGTTTGCGCTGTCAGATTAACAAAATAAAGATGTCGCTGCAATACTGCTGCACTTTGTCTCTCTGGCAGGGAATGAAAGAACTCCTGGCTGCTCCCTCCAGATGGTTTGTGCCTGTTTGCAGCTCAGGTAGGTGAAGCAGGTGGTGAAGGCTTCAGGGCCGCTCTTGTGTCAACAGCAGCTCGGCTCTTCGAAGTAACTTTGGCTAAAGGGCTAACGCAATTAGTGTGGATCGACGCTGCCACCACAGGGTTACAGACACGGCGCTTTTAATGTGAAGTGACCTCTCTGACTGGCCTCCCGCCTCTCCTCACCATGCTCAGCCGCGTGTGTCCGTACCGCGCGCATCATCCTCTGTTGGAGCATTTCCTCTTGGGTAGGACATCAGCTGTCAGTTCACGTCTGAGGAGATGTGCTGGGAAATACACATAGACATTCCACTACACTGCAGATAATGTGTGTCTGCGGTGGATATAAATTCATATATCAGTTCTCTCTCTCTATCCATCTCCAATAACCACTTATCTGTCACAGGGTCACAGAAGAGAAATATATACATATATATATATGTGAAGTGGGTTGTTATAATGTATAATGTCAGCTTGATTAAAAATGATTAAAAGTTTTTCGCTATTATGTGGTGAACACAGCTATCTTGTCTGGTTTATTGAATACTATTGGTGCCATATAATTTAGGAAGTTTTAAAAGCTTCCAGAAGTGAAGGTTATGATTTTATGACATAGTAGCTTTCCTACTATGAGTTTTCTATAATGTAGGCTACCGGCTAATAGCCTTCATCCTTAGCAACCTTTGATAAAAATTAATGCGGAAATGATAGACAATAAACACTGCTGCTAGTTTCCTCAGTGCCCCTGCACCTATGTTTCTCAGCTGACTTGATCATAGAGAAGGGGGCTCTCTGTGCTCTGATTATGGACCCCTGCACTCCTTCTTGCCTGCAAAGTGCCTTGGAAGTCAGGCTGACCATTAGCAGCTCGCTCGCTTCTTCTCTGTCTCCAACTGGAGGCTGGAGAGCATGATCTCAGCTCCAGATTTCTTTTAAGTGTACCTTTATTTTGCCAGCCTCACTCTTTATAGTCACCTTAGCGCTACGGTTGATTCACAAGGAAATTACATTTACTCACTGCAGTGTGTGTCTTCTTTCCATATACTGTCATTTTATCCAGTCTTGTGTAATGTTTATTTTTTTAAGCCAGGAAAGTTTATTACTAGACTACTGAAACAATTCTTTCTCTCTGAAAGACAATTCTTTTGTGGGTTTGAACTACTTAACGTGTTTAATATATGCGATGAGTTAAGTAAGGCATTCAATTTTTTTTTTCCATTAAAGGTGTAATTGCAGCTCCCCTTTGGAAATAAACATTCAACAATTTTTAAACTGTCTTTTATCGGACCTGTGTCTCGGACTGGTTCAGTTGATATTCCTTGTAGCTTTTAAAATAATTTGTGTAAGCAAAATAAGGAAAAAATGGCTTTCAATGCAGTATTTTGGAAGTTGAATAGTAAAAAAGAAAACAGTGTGTATTTTAGTTCAGGAATGCAGCTCATGAATACAGTGATAGAAAGATATTTTTGAATTTTGTTTGACTCCTGTTCGAGAGAGCTTGACAATGGTGTATTTTGGTGTATTTTCATGTACATATCTCTCTGACACAGGGACTGCACTTAATTTCGTTGTACTCGTTACAATGACAATAAAGATATTCTGATTCTGATTCTGGTTGTGCACATGCACAGATATGCAGGGTGTTTCGTGTCTTTTCGATGCAGATTGTTACAGCAGCCCCAAGCAGCCTCCTTGCACCACTCTGTTCTGGAAAAGGGTGCCATCTTGCTGTCTCAGGTTCAAGCAGAAAACTACTAAGCTGCAGGTCAGCTAACTGCATGACTGCTGCCCTGGTGTCGCTCGCTCCTCAGGACTGTCAGACTGCCTCAGCATTGTCAGTCTTGCCGTCTATCCACTGGTGATCCAGGATTTTTCAACTTTTCTCATTGTCAGCTGCCATAATTCATCACTCGCTAAGGATGGCATTAAAGTGAACGTGGCTATAGTCAGTCGTATTTTATCCACCGTGTCTCATTCTCATCAAACTGCAAATACAGAACATCCGTGTCCAGGGGCATTTTTAATGTGGTGGATTGCCATCCAAATCACTTACATCCCTCGCCAGTTACCTGTTTCCAGAAAGCCTCCTGGCCATCAGCAAAGTGATTCAGGAGTATCTGTGGCAGTGGCTGAAGACCGGATAAGCCAGCCTGCGTCGAGAGTGGGACAGATTGTTCTGGAGCCACGCAGGCCTGAAAATCACATTGTGTGGAATGTCTCGTTCAGCTGGGGGTGGAGTGGGATCCTGTTATAGTCTCTATCATTGCAAATATTGATCTGTTGGAGCGAAGCTGGTCCAAAGACAAGCGCAGGCAGGCCAGTGCAGAAAGCGGAAGATGCTTTGCTTAGCGTGAAGAGAAAAGACTGCCAGAAAGTCTTCTTGTCACATCATACCTGCTCCCCTACCCACACCTAGGGCTTCAAAATGAAAACACATGGATAGTTATGAAGAGCTTATGTATCCCATCCAATATTGCTGCCTTTCTCCACATACCTTTCTGTAAAATTTGAGGGCTACTACCTCTGTTTATATTCAGTAATGACCACTGGGTGCAAACACATCTCAGCCAGTTCAAAATTGGCTGCTTCTTCTCATAAAACACACGTACATCTTTTTTTTGCCAGCATCTATATCAGATTGCCAGTATCCCAATACAATTTACTGTATACTGTCATTCATATTATTTTGCTTTTACAAAAGATAAAAAATGATTAGCTCTTTCTCAGGTTATTTACCAATAGTCTCCTGCTTTTTGAGAATTTATTATACTGCATGTTAAAATGCTGATGGTTTATTACGTTCAAAGTGTGAACAGATGATGGTCTAACAGCACATAAAAAGGATTTGATGTTCTTTGTGGAAGTGCTCCTGAAGGAGATCTGTGAGAAGACCATTTAATCAAGTTGAAATATATTGCTCTTGTAGGAAGGACAGATGCTTCCCCTGTTGTAAGTACTGTTATACGCTAAAGTAATAGTTATACTAACTGCTGGAACATCCTGCATTATTATTACATTGCTGTTAGACACTGAGATAATGTTCATAAATCTTCCCCTGCTCTACATGGTACAGCAGCTCTGTAATGAGTGAGAATTTATGCAAAATTTTATTCACAGTTAGTCCTAAGAACACATACATATAACTATTAACAATCATCTCTAGCCAAGGATACCATTTTTGCTGTTCTTAAGGGTTGGGGGTTCAAATTCTCCACTGATCTGTGTGGGTGGAGCTCTCATTATCTCACATCAGTTTCCTCCCACAGCATAAAAAAGACATGAATTATGACTTTCTTGGTGTCTGTAATGTGCCCTTACTGTGAGTGTGTGCCCAATGATGGGTTGGCACTCTGTCCAGGGTGTACTCCAGCATTGTGCCCTCAGCGCCTTGAGATACCCTACAGGTCCCCCAAGAGCACAATAAGTAGTTAGAAGACGAAATGATAGAATCAATAATGTTCTTCACATGGAGATGATTATGGCAACATTTTTATTATCTTGGAATTCAAATATAACATTTGCCAGCCTCAAAATATATGCTCACAATATAATAAATTAACACAAAATTAAAATTGGGCATTAATTTCAAATTAGGAATAGTACTTCCTCAGTGCATTTTAGGACACTTCACTTTTGTTAGAATGTTCTTTATAATATTCACGCTATCCTTCAATCTCTGCAATGCATCTCGATATATCATTTTCAGGTACCACCGACATTTAGAAATTTTGAATTGTATCATGAAACGACAACAACAAGTAACATGATTTTTTCCACTGGGTGTTCTAGACTAATGTACATTTATGTAAGACATGAAAACAAGATGCATCCCGCAGATTGTCTTATAAACACATTCCAGATGAAGCCTGTTAATATGAGCACTAAAAACCAACAAAAAAAAATTCTTTGTTTTTATTTATTTGCACGGAAAAACAATGAATTAATTTTTAATGCACATGTATAAAAAAATTAATAGCTGCCAATTTTATCTACTGAGAATCCTATTCAGATATGATACATATTTCATTTTTTCGAAGCTCATTATCTAGGCTTACGTGTTTGAACAGGTCTCCATTTATTAACCTCACTATTTTGGCACTTGATGAGTCTTCCTTTATTTTCCGCTCAGACGAAGGAAATTATGATACACACCATCGATTCCATGCAGGCTTAATTACTGCCAATGCCTCCTGCCTGCCCTGCTTCACACTCTTTTGTGACATGTTTACTTTTTAGTCCAAATAAATGAATAAATGGTTTCATAAACCAGAAGGATTTCTTTTGTTTTTTATTTCCGTGTCTGCCCTTCTGAGGTTTATTTAATCATTTTCGAGTGTAATTGAGTTTTCGGGCACGGCAAGAGCAGCGGCTCCTCTCAGATCAAAAGGACCGACAGCTTGGAAAAAGATGTCAGGGAATGACAGCAGTGACGGAGAGGTCCCTGTGGGTAGGGCGCGGCGAGCACCGATGCTACGCAACTACACGCCGTTAGCTTGTTAAATTACCATCCCATGTTGTGAACCAGCTCCATCATGTACATACTGGAACCTTCTCCACAGAAAGCTTTAATGAAGTAGGAATAGGACTTCTCCCTTCTTCCTAGCAGACATCCCCCATATACGGTTATGTCAAGTGTTAAACTGAATTGATTCTGGTGTTGGCCTGAAATATGACTCCTGGGACAGATGAACTCACTGCATGCTCCTGACATTCGGAAGGATGGTGTTGTGAGTTTAGTTAATCCTGATTTATCAAGAAATCACAGTATCTTATGCAAGTATGCTAGTCAGAGACCCGTCCCAAGGTAATCTCTTTGAGGGGGTTCAGTGGATTTCTGCCCATCAAGTGTTCTGTTTGCTATAGTAAATGGATGGTTTCATGTCATCTGTGATGATGCAGTGATTTAATTCGAAGGCATCCCACTTTCCCATCCAAATGTTTTTATTGCTCGTGCATATTTTAGGTACAGATATAACAGACAGCCTGGATGTCTGTGCTTCCCTGTGGTTTTGGCTTTATTATGATGCTATTTAATAATGTATTATTTATATAATGCAAGCTGAGCGCTGGCGTTACTCCAGGAACTGTGTGGGGAGATGAACAGCGGTATTTTCTTTGGCTTGTCTTGGCAACGGTTGCCGCTGTATTGAGGGTCAGTGGAAAACTGTAGGCTCAGCACAAGCCCACTGTGTATATCTGAGTGAAAGACCAGATGTGGGCTTCATAAGCTGCCTTCTTACATTTAACCTGGGGAGCAAAGCTGGTCAACACAGGCCTCACGTGCGTCACACGTAAACAAACTGAACGAGACATATATCATTGCTGTACGCCTCTGTGTAGTTAAGGTGAAAGCAGAATTTTATTCCAATTCCATGCACACACACACACCTTGTGCCTTACAGAGAGTCAGGTTGGAGTGTTCTGCCTGTTAATCAGGTGATTTATTCATTCTCTGAATGCAGTAGATATTAAGTTAAAATGAAAAAGAAAATCTGCAGAACATTAATAGAAGTCAACTGAAAGAGGCCCTCATTGTGAGAGATTCTTGTTGGAAGATATTTGGAAATAATCTGAACAAAGAAATCTTTGGAGAGACCTTTTTAAAATTTTATTTCTGCTTTCAGTTGAACTCCATTGTAAATAATTTCTGGAAACCTTTCCTGTGTGTATCACACATGCATTCAGTTGGCCTTGTCTGTTTGTTTTACTGTCTGCGTGAAAGACTGTACATGTGAAATACAAAACTTTCCCCCAGGAGACCTCTGGGACTTGTGCTGTTTGGTGGCATTTATTGAAAAGGGGCTGGAAACAGAGGCTATGAAAGCCATGCCTTGGAACGGATGTGACGGGGAACGGGCTGGGCGACCATTCCAGCTCAGGTGCTGAGGAATCTTGTTTCCCTGTCAAGAAACACTATGCACTCTGGTTGAAAGTGATTTCAAAAAACACGTACTCTACTACTCATTTTATATCTTCATTAGAGTATAAATGTGCATGCAGGGAAAAATAGGTCTTTTGTATTCAAAGTCCATTTTTAAATGAATGTTTTTGTTTTTTCAAAATATGCAAACACAATCCACCTCCACTGTTTGTAAACTCATTACAATGTGCACATGAATGTGATGTTGGGCTGTTTGGCACCGGATCCTCACCACATAGAGACGGTCTGCACATAAAAAAAGCAAGGATCTTCTGTGTCCTGAGAAGGTGAGGAGGTAACCGTCACGGGATCCTCACCCTTTCAGAAGGTGAGGAGCTAATCGTCACGGGATCCTCACCCTTTCAGAAGGTGAGGAGCTAATCGTCACGGGATCCTCACCCTTTCAGAAGGTGAGGAGCTAATCGTCACGGGATCGTCACTCACTCAGAGGGTGAGGAGCTAACCGTCACGGGATCCTCACCCTTTCAGAAGATGAGGAGCTAATCGTCACGGGATCCTCACTCACTCAGAGGGTGAGGAGCTAACTGTCATGGGATCCTCACCCTTTCATAAGGTGAGGAGCTAATCGTCGGGGGATCTTCACTCACTCAGAGGGTGAGGAGCTAACTGT
>JAACJT020000034.1:13871576-13921571 GCA_009936485.2 Gymnarchus niloticus
CTCACCCTTTCATAAGGTGAGGAGCTAATCGTCGGGGGATCTTCACTCACTCAGAGGGTGAGGAGCTAACTGTCACGGGATCCTCACCCTTTCAGAAGGTGAGGTGATAACCCTCACTAGATCCTCACCCTATTAGAGACAAGAGCACCATACCCCCAGGGTACTGGGACCTGTTGGCGTAAGAATAGATGCTGCGGCCAGTAATGGGCCTATGAAAGCTGGGCCCGTGATGAATGGTTGGATGAAATGGCCAGTAGCAGCTGGATGAAGGTGTTGTCTGTCTGAGGCAACGTGTGTGGTAAAGAGGTGCTAAAGCACATTAATCAGTGACCATGAAGGTAAGGGAGATCCCCTGCTCTGACTCATCACCCCCCTGCTTTTAAGGTTTATAAACACACAGATCCATTCCTGGAAGCACTATCAGTCATAATCCTTAAAAACAGGAACCCCCCCCCCCCACACACACACACACACACACACACACACACTCACACACACATACCCAGAGAATGTGCTGAAATATACCCTAATGATCTGATTTTTCAAAACCAAGAAATTTTCATTTAGTGGTAGTTGGAAGTGAAATTGCAGCGAGTTTTCATTTCGACTTGCTGATTGGCTGGTCTGGCTATTGTTGCTGTTCTATGGTTTATATTTACATTGGTATGGCATGTTTTGCAGTATTATGACAATATTGGCTTATAACTGATAGCCTGGAAAGGTTACTTCTAGGTATTCATTAAATACACAAAATATCTAAACTATAACAATAAAGTATTGTATTGTACTATTTTAAGGTGTTTCTCTTAAGTTTAAAAATGAAATACCATTCATGCCACAATTTACCGGTAATGCAGAGAAGTTTTGGCTCAATTTTCTATGTTAATGATGATTAATTAGGTGTGGGAGGAAATCTGGGGTGTGTGTAGCTTTAAGGGGAGACGGCCGGAGGAAAATGCTCTGGATATTGCTGTCCATGCATCACCAGAGAGTGTGAAATACAACACAGTTTGCACTTGAGGGGAAGAAAGTTGTGGTCAAGGAGGCAGACCTGCTCCCAAAATGCTGTGTTTGACTCTAAATATAGGCTATACCTCTGTGCCCTTTAAATAAATGTATACATTTATTTTAAATGGCATCTGCTAGGAAGATTAATAATAAAACTGGTCATAAGTAAACAATCATTATTTTTCAGCTTTCCTGCAGTTGCATCATGTCCGTGACCGTATCCTACATGTACAGGACAGATAAAGTGCAGGAAGAGTATGTGAATAAAAGAGAGACAATGTAAGGGTGCAGAGGTGTTTGTCTGGTTCCTTGTGTGTATAGTTAAGAGTTAAAGGAGCACAGAAATGCTGATAGTCATGGGTGGTGGGTATGACTGAGACCCTGAGTGGCACGGCAAACCCTCCATTCAACTGCAACTGGGCGGGAGTCACAGGAAAGTGGTACAAGTTCATCTGTCTCTAATTAACTGGTTATGTGCTGGAAAGCTGAGTGTAACTAAGACTTTGCTCATTACATTTGAACCTTTACAACAGTGTTGAACGCACAACATCAGCTGCATGTCAAGGTTCATACCTCTGACACTTCAGTCACTCGAAATACAGAAAGAGCTGGAGAGAATAGAGAAGTTGATGAAAAATGAAAACCTATTATTAAAAAACGGGATGGGAACGTGTGTAGGCATCCAGCCAAACAAGGAAATGAAAAGAGAAAATGTGGAATTTTCAAATAACGTAGCACTAAAGAAACAAGGCCATGCAATGAGTCGATACATACACAGTGGAATGTGCACCCACAACGTCTGGAAGCTGATGCTAGCTTGGGTCACGGAAGCAACAGAGAGGAGGTATAGCCGACCTTCAAATAAGCCAGCAGGTTTTGAAATGCAAAGTGTGTCTCTAATCTTCCAGGGTGGCATAAATAAGTGAAAGTGAAGCACTTGTTCGCTAAAAAGTAAGTGGATCTCCATCAGTTCCTCATAGTTAAATCACCATCTGAAGAGTCCTTTAAATTATACCAAGTGAGCAGAACAATTCAGCTAGAACCGGTTCTCACTGTGAGGCTAACGAGACATTCAAAATATACATTTCATACTGGAGGAATTTGTTAAGACAGGAAGAGTCTGAAAGCGTGTTCAGATCATGACGTGTCTTCATGCTGCAGTAAATTGTGTGCTAAGCACTTAGATAATGATTCAAACACCTTGTAACTGAGGCACAACGTCTTGTGACAGATCTAAAAATATTTTGCGGCCGGAGGCAAACATAAATCACAATCTCTTCTCATTTGTCCGTGTTCCTTCCTTTTCTCCTTTTCTCTGATTTTACATCCCACTCCCCCACCACCCAAGCATGGCCCAGCAGCTCTGCAGTTTTAGAAATTACTGAGAGAAGATGAAGTTAATGGCTTGATAGTGTGCAGGCCTCCTTTTGTGCTTGAGAGGCCCAGTATGGCTAAGGTCAGCTTAAATAACCAAATAATCAGAATTTTTAAAAACAATGGATTCCTGCCTTCTCCCTGACCTCCCGCATTCCCATTCCAGGGTCACTGAGCCTAAACTTGAACCCTCCACATGCCACGCCTGCTGCCACCCCTGTTTGACCCTACGTCCTGCCAAGGAACCCACTGAGGAGAGACCTTAACCGGTTGCAGCTGTGGACTGAATCAGAGAGGCCTACAAAAGTGGTCTGCTGTTTCCGTTGATACGTTAGCCGTAGGAAGTTGGGAAAAGACTTTATCTATGCAGTAGGAGCTAAGAAGAGTGTGTCAAAATTCCTCATTCATTCACTTTACTGGCCAGACTGCAGTGCTGTTCACACAGCATTTTCTCCTTGAAGGCATTGACAGTCCATCGCAGAGAAGCTTTTCCCAGTGGACAGTTCATGGAAGAGAATGCTGTCCAGGACAACTTTAATTGAGTAGAGTGTCACAGACCTCTTCAGTCAAGAACACTGTCTCAAGGAACATCAATAAATGGTGCTGGATGATTCAGATCCACTTGTCAGAGGGAAGGAGTTGCTGTTAAACCTTTAGTATTTAAAGGTACCAGGTACTGCTGGAGAGCCTTGTCTGTCATTTTTACTTAGTGTTGTGCTCATCAATTAATTCTGGAAGTTTTCTCTCATGGAGTGATCACTAAGGATAACTGAAAGATACTTCAATTCCAGCTACTTCTCAGTCATGTTTCTCTTTCCAGGCCTTACAATAAAACCTGCCTGCCACTCCCAAACAAGTCAGACAAAAGTTGGCAGAAATTTGTAAATCTATATAAATATACAGTAGCTTCAAAACTAATGGAAGTTACTAATGGTTACTAATTAAACTGAAGTGGTTGTTACAGCCCAGTACATTTCAGCTATTAAAGTCCATTACCCCTTAAGAATCCTAATTTGAATATGTCGTAAAAATAAAATAAATTACATGGCTTGAAATCTGTGTTGCTAAGCATTTTTCACTTTGACACAATATTTTCCCGGTGATGTTTCAGCTTATTGGATGTTAAAGTGTCTCTCATCAATTTTCTCTTGTATATTGATAGTACTCCTAATAAATACCCATGGCGCCCTAATTACCTATTTTATCATAATAAAATGGGAATAAACTTTACAGAGATTTCAGAACTTCAGGAAAGTCAGTATAATGTGTACACAGGTGTGATTGGAATCAATCCAAATAGTTAAAGTCAGAATTAATCTTTGCCTGAGAGCTTCTTTAAGTAGCAGGGCCTGTTTGAGTTGGAGAAAAATGACAGATTGCAACATATATTCTGTGGCACATCCTATAGGACAGTCATGAGTCCCAAAGTCCATAAATGAAGGGCCCTCTAAGTTAGCTGGTGCCATTCATCTATTATGGCAGTCCTCTAGTATAAAGCAAATCCTTGACAGGCACCAAGGCTGCAAAAGCTGATGAGATGTCTGGGGGGACCATTTAGGTACAGTACACACCAGTTACACTAAGATACATTTTTAGAAGATTTGCTGTTTGTTTACCAAAAGTCTCCCAGAGGGAACGGGGAGGTGGAGAAACAATGGCATTATTGAAGAGCTGCCTTTTAAAAGATTATCATTAGTCTTGCTGAGAGAGCATCCATCTCTGACTGCAAGCCAAGTGTCACAGACCCCAGAAACCACACTGCCTGCTTGTTGCTGTACTGGAGCACACATTCTTAAACTTCGTATTATACATAATAAACACTGAATCCTAATAATTGTAGGAATTTATGTTTTTTCTTTTACTCTGTTAGCAAGGTCAGCAAATCCAGATGAAGTAAAAATAAAGTGATAACAAAGCTCTGAAAACCGTGAAATGTGAAAATCTAGTTTGTTCTATAGTTCTTGCATTCTTAATTAACTAGCCCTAAGGGAAGATGAGAGCAAATTAATGAGTGATATTCCTTTTACCATAGAATTACAGTATTGTACCTGTTCATGCCCCAATAAGTATATAACCAAAATGTAAAAGATTATTTGATATTTGAAGATGTAAAATAGAAATTCAAAACATTTTACTATGACTTTATGTATGTGCAGTGATACTCTACTCGGTAATTACTTTTAATTTGCTTCAGGCAGTAAATGACCAGAAAACTCCTGTATTAAAGCATGGCTGAACAAGTAAATTATAGAAACCCAGTTAAGTTGGTGCAATAAATATAGATCAACATGAAAAATTTACCGAAAAGAATCATAAGCAACATGTTTAGTGCTGAAATATTAATATGTAATACTTTACACGTAGAATAATAGAAGTGTAATTGGTCATTGCTATTATATTGTATACAATGATGTTTCGGAGATCTTTTATACAAGTAAAGAATTACATTTTGATATCATATAAAAGACATCATTTTAAAGTATCTGTGAAAAATCAGTGCCAACTTTACACAAGCCAGGGTTTCACCAAGTAGATTTGTTATCACTTTTAATTGAATTTGTTTGCGTGTTATCATTTGTATATGGAGCCCTGCCATTTACTATTTAGCTCATTCAGCTATTGTTTGAGCATGCGTGGGTGGCCGTGAGGAGCAGCTGCATCTGAGTACGGTGACATTCTGGCTGAAAGCACGTGTGAGAGACTCGTACAGGCTGAGAGCCTTATACATACAGGGAGGTAAATAAATGTTTGATTTTTACGGTTTTGTGTTTTATTTTTTATTTTATTTATTTTTTTTTACAAATGTATGTATGGTTCTGGACATTGTTTATGCACTTTTAGCGATTCACGATTTCACGTGCACTTGGAATGGAATATGTTAATCAACATAAAGTTCTTTTCAGCTGCAGAATGATGGCAATGTTGCATTTAAGTGACACATTCATGATTACTGGAGTATTTGCATACACAGTAAACATAGTGCTAAACTGTCTGCGTTGGGAAGGAAAAAAACGGGACAGTTCTCTGAGGTCGGAGAGAACAATAGTAATAAATAAATAAATAAATAAATAAATAAATGTCTTACCAGATTGGTGCTGTAATATTTTACCATCGTGATCCATATAGGGGTTAAGGTGGGGCTTATTATCATGTTTCCAATCCCTGAATAGACTCTCTTGTTCTTGGGATCCTTTATGATTGTACCGTATGGACTAATTAGTCTATGTTTTCAAATTAAAAGCTTGGTCAGCTGTACCTTAATGGGGGAGAGGGCAGAGAGAAAAATAAGCTTCCATTATGCAACAGCGTTATTATGGCATTAAATTGTTTTTTTATGACAGCAAATGAAAATGCCAAAATACATTAGTGTCCTTGTTTTGTAAAAACAAGGTTCAAAAGGGAAGACATACCCTCCACAATGAGCGAGTGAGGTTAGTAACACAAATGGTCTTGGCACTAAATGTGTTTGTTTGTGTAGGCATCCTAGTGCCAGCATTCATGTTTGTGTAAAAGCTGCTCATATTCCTAAGTGTTGTAGATCACTCTTCCAATGGCTCTGGTCTAACTGAGAGGTTATTTATTTAATTGAGTACTTTTTGTTTCTGCTTATTTTTAGGAACAATTCCTTGCGCAGTTCTGAGAATCCTGGCCTAGCTGGAGTGTAATGAGCTAATTGTGTTTTTTTTTATCTTTCCCAACAAAACCTTAATGGTGTTTATTGTATTCCAACATACAATTTTACAGCAGTTTCGTGGAATCATTGATGTATTTCTCGTCTCCTGCTGTGCCACAGGGTAGGTTAGTAAAGATGGAGGATTTTACCTCTTCAGTGCAATTTTCCATCACTCCTCTTTATAAAGATGCACGGTCCCCTGTGTTCAGGCCATCTGATGCATCAGGCATAATCTGATATATTTAGATATAGTCCAGCTTGTTCCATTCAGTTTGGCTATAGCTGTCACCACGGGAAACTCTAGCGTCTCTGGATGCCAGATTTAAATTTACATTTTACAAACCCTGCTCCTTAATGCACAATAAACACAAAGGCAGGCAAGGTATCATTCATGTGTGCACTGTTTCATATGTGTGCTTGTTCTGTATTATGATAAAACTAGCTTTTTGTTTTGAATTGCAGCAGTGTTCTGATAATGCTTACTTTAGAGTTCAAGAAAAAGTAGCTTTGTTAAGATTTTTTTTAGTATGCACAATATCTAGATCCAAAAAAGCAGAACCAATGGACCACAAAAGGTCTTTGATTTTGATTTCTATGTAATTAATGAAAGCTCTGTTTCATGGGATTAGTTGTATGTTTATATTAAAATAAAGCGACAAAACTATTTTGTGTTGAATGAGTAAAATCAGATTAAATTTGTCTTCATTGTACTCAATGTGTAGCTCCTGTACAATTACATGGGTTATAGATTTATTGTAACTCATGCTGACATTTCCCATTCCTGCTTGTTCTGTCTTTGTGGATATTGCCTTTTCTTCCCACAGCCCAAACACATAAAGGTACATGAAGTAATGTTGCGTGTCTGTGTACGAGCTCATGAAATGAAATGCCCTCTGCTTTAATTAACAGAAACTCTATCCAGGATATTCCCAGGCTTGTGCCTTGTGCTTCCAGGGATAGGTGCTACCATCAACCCTGTATTGATAGACAGCTAGAAGATGGGATAGCTTATCAAGCGAACAGCACCTGCAATCCTCTAATCACGTATACAAAATAATAGGAATTATCAGAATTATATAAAATTACACACCTATAATTTCAGTGATATACAATATATCTTCTACAATTTCCTTAATCCCCTAATTTCCCTTAATCCTAATTTGAGTCATTACTATACAGTTAAGACAAAGATGGATGGATGGATGGATGGATGGATGGATGGAGCAATTTAACTGCTCATCCTGAAGAGGGAGCTTGGGAGTTGTTCCAGGCAGGGGTACACCCTGGGCTGGATGCTATTGATGGGTACACACATGCACATGCTCACACACATTAATACGTTATGGGGGATTTAGAGACACCGATTAGCCAAACTATATGTCTTTGGACTGGAGGAGGAAAGCTGCTCAAAACGGGGAGAACACACAAACTCCTCTCACGCATACAAAGTGGAGGTGGGATTTAAACCCCCAACCCTCCAAGTGTGAGCCTACCCACTGAGTGTTACCCACTGAGCAAAGATAGAATTCATTATAGATTAATTTGCAGTTTTTTTTAACATGCCATTGGGTAAGAAAGTCTATCAAAAGGGCTTCAGGTCAACAATGAATCACTCACACATTACCATAAATAAACAGAAAATGATGGCACACACTTTTCTATATTGCTATCATAATCAATAAAGTTTAGCACTAATGCAACACTTTAAAGAGTCAGAACATAACAGGTATGGAAAGTGAGTTTTGATGAACTATGATGTGAATCTTTGGTTTCGGCACAATTTGATGTTATGATGAACAACTTACAGATGTATTAGAGATGAGGACAAAACCAACCTCTGTGAGTCATAGAAACAGTCAACAATCCATTAATCACAGTGTTGCTTAGAGGGGATTGGCTCTGCATACCAGCATGTCTCTGAAAGAGATTTTTATCAGTGGTTCATTGTTCTGGGGAGGAGGATTCTAAAACCACACATAACATGGTGTCACTACAAAGAACTGTTTTAAAATTAGTGCTATTATTGTTACACCTGTGATTTTATTAAGAAACGAGGACTGAGTGTATTAATACTGCTACTGAAATGAATTTGAATGTTAACAGAGTATGCTTTAATAAGGACTAAAAATATTGACTGTGTACATTAAAACATCTCCAAGTGTTAAAAACCAGTTTTTGTTTTCATTGCAGCTCTTCAAGCCAGCCCCATCATTTATGACTTTGCTCAGTTTATTTAAAGACGTGAGTCGTACGTAAAGCAGATATTTCAATTAGCTGTTAAAACAGGATTTAAACGATAGCAGACATGAGTGGTCAATCCAATGAATTGCTTAATTTCATTTAAGCATTTCTGGGGTTTTGAACCTTGTCCTTCCACCTGACTCAGGCTTATGCAGAAGTATTTCACATCAATCTTTAGCCGTTCTGGTTTATGTTTTGGCTATGTCTAAGTAATTATTTTATTTATATATAATTAACAATTTATCTATTTTCTTTACCTCCGAAAGCTGAGATGGACGGAAATGAAATGTGCCCATCTTATTTAGCGACTTTGTAACTGAATCCTGCTGATTTCAGATCAGCATCTGATATCAGCTTAAAAGTAGTTATGGCGTTGCTTGCATCTTGGCAGCGCAGACTCTGTGATTTCACCTTCACTTGGCCAAAAGCGTCTCCTGTTCCAGTGAGATCAAGGCCTCCCAGTAATTGGACTTTGCATGGGAGTCCAGTTACATTAGTTAAAAACAGAGCCAAAACATACTCAACATTAGCACTACCCTCAATAGGATCACTGGGACGGGAATTGGACAGACAATGGAATATGGTAAAATTTTTAGTAAATAACAGTAAAATGACTACATCTGCATTATACTGAAAGAAAAAATTGCACTGTTCCTAAACCCATCTGTTTATCTTCTCTAAGCACATATCCATGAAAGTGGTGCAATCTTATTCATTATGGTGTGAAGGTCATGTACAGTGGGGTGCTTGTTCCTTTTATTATGTCCTACTACAGTAAAGAATCTGAATGCAAAACACAAAACTGTAGGCATGGAGTTACTGAAACAGGAGCTCGCTCTTTTAAACTGACAGGAAACAGTGGTCACACTGGCTACTCCCATGGGTCACACTGCTTTATAGGTAATAATAACACAGATAAATGTGCTAGAGGACCTAGGCAGTAATATGTGAACTGCTCTGCTGTTCCCTCCGGTTACTTCATCCCCTGACCTGTGGAACCAAAGCTGATCTCGTATAAGCTGTCAGTTATGTTAGTGGCACCACAGACTTGGAGTCAAACTCCAATTAAAAAAAGAAAAACAATTACAGTCTGTGCCTTACCATAATGGCCATTCTGGGTCTGAAATCACTAGCATAATATAAAAAGGGGCGTTTTATGGTCCTGGGGAGAGAACCATGGCATGATTAGTATAGCATTCTCTCATATTTTTATTATCATTTCCACTCATACCTGTCACATGTTAATGTGATTTATTTAAGTATGCTGAGTCTCCCAGGATTCCTGTGCTGCTATCTGAGGTGTTCCTGAGCTACTGCCCACTGACCTCTGCTACTGCACATCTTACATAAACAAATAAAACCATAATAAGCCGGTTAGCTCAACGGTGACTGTTTTAGACCATTTTAAGTAGGGGGACCGGGCTGGGGCTGGTTGCTCTGCATTGCCACCAGCCATGTTATAAGTTAATTAAATGAACTCTAATCTAGGCGGGCCATGGGAGAGGAGGGTTCAGGACTATTGATGGACAAGCACTGACCCACCTGGCCACCCCCAGGACAGTCCTTCACATGGCGACTCTGCTAGGAGAAGCAGCGCAGCACCAAGGCTGCTTTTCCAGCCCAGCTAACCTTACCAAGGTGAGCCATGCAAACCCGTGATGCTAAACCTCGCGTGCCACTGGCATTAATCTCATGAGACTGCAAACGTGGGCCAAGGCTGCACTCATTATGCCACCTATCATGGCTTTTATGTCCTCCAAGCTTTTCTCCCATCTGTGTTTGGGACAAATGGACAGAGGGCATTCGGTGTGGAGGCGGTGAGGCAGCAGGAGCAGGAAATGTGGATATGACAGGAGGTGGGCATTTTCCTCAGCCGTGCGGGAGAGCAGTGCACTGAAATCTTCAGTGATTCTTTTGAACAATGTTGACCCCCCCATATGTATTTAATTTTGGTTCTCTGGATAATTCTCACGCATTTATTATACTCAAGCATTTAGAAAATCTTCACATGTTAAACACTATAATAACTATGAATAATGGGAAAGAATGTGGAACCCTTAAGCTATTGTTTGCTAACATTATGGCACAAAACTCTGAAGAACCAAGATGGCAAAATATCTTAGGAGAAATGATGAGCTGAAAGAAAACGGCAAAGTGAACAGAGTTGATAAATTAGAAACAGTTTAGAGACACAAAGTAAACAGACAAGAAAAAATCTCATTACACAATATGTACTGTAATTTCTTCTTATTTCCTTCCTGTAGAAGGCAGCAAATCAAAAAAGTAATAAAATTTTCCATAGTGCCTGTGCTTGGGAGAGAATCTGACAGTTAGCAAAATGCATGATTTGTGC
Source organism: Gymnarchus niloticus (assembly GCA_009936485.2). NCBI lineage: Eukaryota > Metazoa > Chordata > Actinopteri > Osteoglossiformes > Gymnarchidae > Gymnarchus > Gymnarchus niloticus. The sequence continues at coordinate 13,882,226 of JAACJT020000034.1, forward strand.
CAAAAATGGCCTGCAGTTAGGAATGTGCACGAGTGTCAGAGTGCCTGTTACACTTGAGAAATAGTACACACAGTAGCAAGCTTCTCTGACCTCCCTATCTCTCAACAATTCCATTCCTCACTCCGTCCCACAAATTTTCAACTAAACAACACTCAAGTGTATAATAAACCTCAGTATCCCAAAAGGTCACACGTTTCAGCTATGATTCTGAAGGCACCATCTCCTTGGACTCAGATTTGTATGGGACACATTAGGAAGCACACCTAAAGAGGTGTGGCGCCATCTGTTGGAAATAGCTGGAACTACTGATACTTTTTGACAATGTAAAGTACAAAGAAGCATTGCAAATATAATGAAGGACTAATGAAGAATAGGCAGCGTTGTAATCCAGCTTTGGGGGTTAAATATAACATATTCCCTTTGTCTTTGGAGTGTGCATGTCCTGCCCATCTCCTGGGCTTCCTCTGGTGTTCTTGTGCAGTTCACTGATGCATGGATAGACAAACTGGTATCTGCAAGCTGATCATAGTGTGTAGATGTGTGCATACACGTGCCCTGTGATGGCCTGGACTGAATCCCACTCGGGGTGTCCCCTGCTTCTTCGGACTGGCTTCAGGTCTTGGCTCACCACCCAGTAATGGATACATTGCTAGAGGTTGGACAGATGGAGTAATGAAGAATGTATGATTAGACTTCAATGAAAGCAGATGAGCCATGCTTGACTGACATTATTGAGTATACTTATTTGCTGTAGTTCTCTGTAGCACAATGCACTTGTCATTTGCTACAACTCATCTTTGGTACGGTCAGCTTTGACAGCAAAAAGACACTAAACTGAATTCAGTGCATTCATTTATAAAAATATTACTACAAAACCCTCTAAATGTACTCAAATGTGATATTTTAGCTCGTAACCTCAATTCAGAAATTTTGATATTTTACCTTAGCGCTATTGTTAGCTGGCAAGCTGTGCAATGTGCTGAGCGTAACTGCCACTCAGGTTAATAACAGAGACTGGAATTCAGGGCATTTTGTAAATGAATTGAATGTAAGTTATTTAATATAACAATAAGACTTTCTGAAAAATGACAAAGTTACTAGCTATTCAGTATTTCAGCACAACCAGATATTTCCACAAAAAGTTATCTTTGACAGGGTTCATTTGCTGCTTCCTCTTTCCCAGGGACCTGGGGGCCTTTGGGGAATGAGCTGGCCTGTGAAATGCCAGCACGCGTCCGTCTGCCGTCTGGTTCACCCTAGACCCTCGTAGAGGCAGAGCTACAACCCCAGCCAAAAGCTGAGTGACATGAACAGCTCCTGTGTTTGTTACAGTGGTGTTTCCAGCACCGATAAGAGCCTCAGATTTCCCAAATAACAAACACTCTGACAGGAAGCCAGAGCAAAGCCAGTTCGTACAGCATTATTCGTGTTAACGAGCTATGAACCATAAACGGGCTCTTGAAAGATGACTCAGCAAAGAGAAAAACACTGAAGTAAGGCTGTTTCGTGCCTTGTGAAAAAAACCTTGTATCCTTTCTCTCAAGCTGCATATTGGGCTGAGAACTGTGAGATGAACTTAGATAGCAGAGGTCAGGTGTTTTTTCTGCAGTTGCGTGTTGCCTGCAAGATTGACCTTTTCATCTTAAACAAATGGTAATAAACTTACCAAGCAGGGGCTTTTGGCCTAACCCCAAGTTATACTGCAACAGTCATTCTCAATATGTTTGATTCAATTTTCTTTCTCTTTTCTTTTTAGCCAGGTTTTTATTTATTGTTGTTGCATTGTATAGTACTGTCCACAAATCCATCACTGTGTATGCCCGGATGTCTTTAATGCATTTTGATTTGTGTAGCTTTGGCACAGTTTTTTTGAAGTGCCTTCTATCCACTCAATAAATCGCTCTGACCCCTAGTGAAGATATTCGTTCCTCCATTTGTTTTTTTCCAGATGACACAGCTCATACTCTGGGATGCAGTACTACTGTAATATCAGGATGGGTGTATAGTTCTTTATAATAATACTAATATGAAGCTGTTCCTAACTGTTTTTTTTTTTAGAAATTTTCATTGTAATACATGAAGTCGGTTTCATATAGTGTAATAGTGACTAACTGCTTTTAAACATTCGTTAGTCATTGCTTCATTAGATTTTTTAAATACAGTTTTGATGTAAAATCATGGTAAAGTTAATGAAAATCTTCATTACACATTTAGCATCATTGCAAGGTAGAGTTAAGTAGTTATAGCTTTTTTAAAACACAGAACTAGGCTAGGACACATGCTGCAGGTCAGGGCTGAAGAACATTACTTGGTCTGAATTGTCAGAAGATATTAGTCACCATGGACAGCTTAAACATAAATGAATTGCTGTTATATTTAATGATGCTGCACAAGTCATTTATCGAGCCAAAGTAATTTATATTTAATTAAACCTGATGAAGTTTGTAAAGGTCGGTAAACACACAAACTTTCGTATATTATTTATGAGTTAACTGTGTTCTTATTGTGGCATAATTAGACTCTGCATATATAATGCAGTTTTATTATTAATGAAGCTTTAAACAATGACATAATTTACATCCATCCATGTTCCATACTGCAATATGAATAATTATTATAGAATAATTATTTTGACATAAAATAAGACCCATTTGATGTGTTTAAGTAATGAACAAATTAAATGTGCAGTTTTTAAAACAGAATGGATAAACCCAGGCTTTATTTTGAAAACTGACTGCATTTTTTTTCTGTCATCCTCATAACATGCTGCCATAACAACATGAACATTTTTGTAAAATTGGTCATAGTACAGAATTGACAATAGCATGCGCTATATACCTTAATGGTCCCCCTCTTGTAAGATGCTGAAGATGCAAGCATGTAATGATTAAAAAAATCCAGCTCAGGCTAATGAAAGCTTGGCAACTGGGCATGGAGTAATGTTAGATTAATGCATCTCTGCCTTGTTACCTGGACCACAGATGTGCCATAAAATTAGTCCTTACCTAATACAACAACACTAATGGAAACATGGCTGCATTTATTTAAAAAAATGAAAGAATATACCAGGAATCTCATTTCTCATGCATATCTTTATCTACCAGGAATGGGTTTGGTATTATGCTGACCAGTAAAATGCAAAAGGGAATTTTTTTAATGAGTAACAAAAGGTACATTTTTATTCACCCACTATTAAATAATAAAAAAAAACCCTAAATGTTTGTAAAAGGACATTTTATCCCCAGATTAACTACATTGAATTGTTTTCAGTTTGAAAAAACATGAACGTATCAGTTGGTTGTAAGGTTCAAAAGTAGAGTCTTTACAAAACCCTGAGGTTCTCTGTTCTCCATAGTTTCACTTCTCACATGAACTGTGGTCAATTTAGTGTGTTCATATTCTTGGTATGGTTTACATGAGCTAAGACTCATTTGATTCCTTAATACTGGAATGCTCTATCAAATGCAGTGTACGTTTCATAGTTTTGGTATTGCATTATAATGATTATGTAATAATGCAAAACAGTTAAACAATAAACCATTTTTCATTATTAAAATGAATACCATAAGTATACTAAAAAATAGAATTTGGTACACTTTCGTCTAAAGCAGGTATAATTAAACAGCAGAACATGTAAATGCTGCAATCACCATTCTGGAAAAAAATGTTTTATATTGTACATATTAAAAACAACATGTTTAAAATAACTTTTTTGTAATTTCACTAAAAAACATGTAAAATATTACGTTTTGAAGCAAATCAGTAGTTTTGGCAACCTGCATGTAGTTTTCAGGTAATGTCTTCATTAGTCATTACTTATGATCACTTTTAATATAGCCAACTTGGCTCCCTATTGTATCGTGTTGCACCTATTCAGTCAGCACCATTTTTAGGTAGTCTAAACATAATTTAGTGGGAAATCTATACAACAAAGAGTAAAGTAATATTCAGCGCCGTAGTTCTCCCTCCTCTTCCGAACATGTTCACCTGTGTCTGCAGTGGGGTGGACACTGAAAACAGACAGCTGTCCTGTGTGTGAGTTTTGAGGAGGACATACATCGCAGTCTTTACATCTGCCACCACAGCAGAAGCAGAGCGGACATTGTGCAGAAGCACCGCCATTTGCTCGTCTGCCAGCGGGAGGCACTGTTGCACAGGTCTGAGTCACAGCAGTGGATACGCACCCCAGGCAGCTCCTTTTGGTGACAGTGCTGTGCGGTGGCACAGCCACTAGTCAGCAGGATGCCAAGAGCCACTGCAAGAGCAGAGAGGTCAGCTCAGTTGGAGGAAAGGGCAAAGGAGCAAAGCAATTCAGCAGGAGGGAGGCCAAATGACCACTCAAGTGTGTGTATGTGTGTGTGTTTGTGTGTTTTAAATGAGACAAAAACACTTAAATTCTAATAATGTGCTGAAAGGCATGACTTCTGCAACAGTTCCACCTCATGTCAAAGTGAAAATATTCACACATGCACAGAGGTTTATGATGACAGTGAGCCATACCAGTCATTAAACAACTGCCTGCTTGCACTTACACCAACTTAGATCTCTGGCAAGATATATTTTAATATAAGAATACTAACATATACTGTATTTCATGAACAGACCACGATGCACCGTATATTAATCCTACATGCTGCATTGTAAAAGGATTACCAAATCACTTATTTTTTGACCTTCCAGGTTTTGCTTAAACCATCTTTTTCCTTTATCTAACATTTCCTTGAGTATGAGCTGAAATTGCTCAAGTTAGGAGTAGATTAAGGTGGTTACTCAGCCAGATGCAGGTTTCTCAGTAATTCAGCTTCATGTGAAAGTCCAGCTCGGCATCATTTTAGTCACAGATGCCAGGATTGCTCTATGATTTTTTTCTTCATGTTTAATTCCATTAACAGGACAACATATACTGATTTATTATACAGCTTTTTAACTGAAGTCCAGGCAGCTGGACTCGTATGGATGTCTCAGGTGATGGCTGTATTGATTCTTTAGTTGGAGTTTGACTAGGGTCAACCGAGAAGCAAGTTTGAAGTTTGGCTATATGCTGGATTTCTTTGTTTTGGCAGTTTCTCTACCAGCTTTCTGTGTTCATGTTTTAAAATGAAGCCGAAACCTCATTTCACTTCTGGCTCAACGTGTGTCATCCATCTCAGTCCCTCAAAGATATTTTTATAGCTTGACTCATTGATTTAACATGTTTTGGCCATGACCACTTTGTATAATAATTATTTAAAAATATTATGTTAACAAAATACAGATCTTTGAATCTGAAAGTATAATGAGAAGATCATATTGGATTTATTATAAGAGCTGAGTTGGCAAAATTCTCAAAAAAGATTAATCTCTGATAAAATTCAGCATAAACCATAAATTATGATTGAGGGGTTTAAGAAAAATGGCTGGATCCAATGGTAGAAATGTACATTTCCTGAGCAAATACTTAATTCCTACCTCCTACATAAATATAGGGCTTTTCATTTGTCAGAGAATTGTGCAGGACCTGGGGTTTGAGTTTAAAATTTGTTTTATGGATGAAGAAGAGGATCTAAATTCTTTCCAGGAAAACCACAGAATCACTTTCTCAAGTGAACCATTATTTAATTGCTTTATAAGGGAGGAGCCTTGGTCAGTGCACAAACACCTGTTTCACTAGTGATGATCAGGAGGGTTTTGGAACCATCCATCTTCTTATCCTGGTTTGTGGAGGGCCTGGAGCCCATCCCAGGGCAGCATGGAGCACAAGGTTTAGGTATACCATGGAGGAAATGTTAGGCCATCACGTAGCACATACACACACAATCAAATTTACCCTAATACTCTTCTTTCTAATAATTATGGAGGGAACACATAGGGAGAGAACTCACTGCTCTCGGTTTTGATGCAGAAGCGATGCTTAAAACCTTTGTGGGCGAGGGAGCAGGTGATGATTTCAGGCTTGGAACAGCCAACGTCCACGTACCTGTGTCCCTGGATGACGTTACAGCCATAGCACTGCAGTCCCTGAGCTTCAAAACAAACAAACAAACAAACAAAACAGAAATGTTCAAAGGTTATTTTGGAATGGAGTCAGAGTAGCAAAAAAATGATAGTTAGAATAATTATTACAGTATTCCTTTGTAGAAGTTTGATTGCAAAAATTAAAAACCAATGCCACCAATTGAAGTGGGGCATGACAAGAAAGTTTTGATTATTGGGGGACATAATGTGGATCTATGGATTTTTGAAGAAAAGATGTCCTACCTTCTTGTAGGTAAACCAAATGCCACGAATGCAAAAGATCTCAGATCCCTCAGAAGCCTGGCCTGCCATCTGTATTCCTACCTCTTTATACAACTAGGCTCTAACATGACAGTTGCTAAGCATTTCTCTACAGCAGCCGTTTCATCATTATATGCACTGTTCTAAGATGAATAAAATCCAGTGACTATATACTTTTACTATTATTTTTTCTCTTGATCACATTTTTAACATGTACACTATACAAACCCTTATTTTACTAAATTGCTAGAAATGTGATTTGGACAATTTTAACAACTGTGAAGTCTTCAATAGCCCAGCTGTGTATGCTCATAAACAACATGAAACCGTACAGACAAAAATTAATTTTCTTGAATTTATCATGTTCCAAGGAGTATTTTTTTTCTTAACCGATATCATATGCAACACTTGCTAAAATGACAGTGTGAAGATACAGACTAATAACAGTAGAGTATTTACAGGCATTTTCTCTGTGTTCAGTATGATTGTGTCCTGAAACAGCTGGCCTGGATTTTTGCAGACCTGCAGATAATCCATGACATGTCCCATGTAACTGACTGAGCTGGAGATTAACTACATGTAACTAAGAGAACTTTGAATTAAAATTAAAGCAACTCCCAAACAAATTACAAATTAATTGCAGGAAGGGGACTTATTCATTAAAATTTAGATAGCTATGCATTTCTGTATTTTTTAATTTACTTATTTTTTCCGTATTTATAGGTAGATGAGCTATCCACTTCAGAGCAATTATCCCTGAGTCAAGAATAATGTTAAACAATACAAACCTGAGTTTTCTATATACATATTAATCGCCAAGAGTACCTACAGATGAGCACTGCCTGACAGGTATTCTGTCATGGTATGGTGATAATGTTAGACACACGGTAACACAAAAAATAATAAATATAAAATTTAGCTAAATGAAAACACAAGAATACATTTTATAATGTGAGATAAGACATATAAACAGCACACCTACTGTATCTCTTTAACTTATTAAATTAGGCTTGTTTAATATTTCCATAGAATTCACAACAATCCCGTCATTCTAATCTGATTTTAGCTGCTCTAACAAATAAGCTGAATTAGTATAAGGATTTGCCAACAATGACATATAACATATTAGTCTGAAATAATGACAGTTTGGTTCACTTCATTAGATAAAATTGATTTTTTAGAACACTGCATTTTATTTCTTAGCATTTTGCTCCCATTAACATAGGAATGTTGAAGAAGTTGCTAAATCCATAACAGACTCTCTCTTGTCCTTTATTAATAAACCCACTTCTGTGGAAGGTATTTCATTTGTAGCTAAAAGATTTTTGCAAGTCTTGTTTTTGTATTAAGGTATAACTAGATATGGATATGAGTGGGTGAGGTAATGTGTGCAGGCAACTGAATTTATATTAATACATTAATACATCAATACATTCACCTATAAGCTATGCCTGAAACAACGTCTATATCCATTAAGGTAAAAAACAAGCTGTCCAAACAAAAATATGTTACTATAGTAACTTGTTTCAACAACAATCCATTTTCTATAACTGGTTGATGCAGGGTCATGGTGGGCCATTGGCATACTAATTATCAACATAGTTAAAGATCAACCAGTTTATTAATACTTAAAGAAGAATTACCGTGATGTACCACTGAGACACTCAATGAACGTCACAGAACCAGAGAGTTTACATAAGCACTTTAGCAGAATATGCAATTGCTAAAATATTGCATATAGAGGAGTAATTCCATCCAGAATGAACACATAAAGTATGGCCCTGTGACTCAGAAAGGTCAGAAGTGACAAGCGCACCGTTAAAATTACCTCGCAGGAAAATCTCAGTATGCCCCAAACTGTCAATGAGCAGCCATGCAATTATTTCAATTATGACAGCCATCAAACTGAAATAGCAAATAGAAACCCTGGATTTTACAAATCTCTTTCAAACCAGGTTTACAAAATGTGACATTTTTGGTGACAAATTATAATAAGCAATATCCTTTAAATTACTGTATGCAGCATTCAGAAATGGTGTTTTCAGTTAATCTATTTTCTTATGTTCATACACATATTTATCAACCATAAACAAGAAATGCAAAATTAACAATAATAAAGCTGGGCTCAAGTTGCTAGAATTTGGGAAAACGTATATTTAACAAAAATGTCTTTCCTGACTGCTTATCCTCTAGCTGTAATGATATGTTGACTATGTATAGTGTGTGTGCTTGTGTAAATATTCAGTAAATATTCTCACTTGTGGTTTACTTGCTAACATGGATATGGCTTGAATGCTTCAAAGAAGCGTTTTTTGCTGAGCTACATGACAGAAGATAAGACAGCTGCAAATTACAATAAAGTTGCAAAAGTCACACTCATTGCTAAATGGCCACATTCTTTCACAGCTTTATTTTCCTCTCTGCTTGCCTGTCTCTCCTTTCTCCCCATTTATTTGTATGCTTGCTGAATTCCAGGTTGAGATTGTAATTTTTCACGTCAGTTATATTATTTTCATGTAACATATCCAGAAGACCCTAACATTCACCAGCCACTTACTGTCCGACTAAAAAGCACAACCATATCCAGTCCATTTCATGGCACTACTCACATTGTAGGGCACCTGTGGTCCACAAGTAAGCTGCAGCCAGAGAGACCCACGAAGCCGGGCACTTACCCTGAGAGGCAAGGAGTGCTGATGTTAGTATGTAATAAAATCCCAGCCCACAGGTCGGCTGAGTCAGTAGAGTCATGGAGGCAGCAGTGGTGGAGGCTGAATGAGGCGCTGTGGCGGACTGCATTCCTGCTCGATCCCCCGTGCAACCAGCTAGTGTGAATTCCCCCTCGCGGGAAACACGCTTACGCATCCACGCATCCACGCACACACCGGCACACACACACACACGTCGAATCTGAAGCAGCTGGCACTGGCACTAGAGGGAGGAGATAGGGGAGAAAAAGGGTGATGGGCTGAACGGATGAGTAACCCTTTCTTCAGCCAGTCCTGTGCTTCTCGGACAGACACCTCCATGACTCACCTCGGCCATGCTCACCTCTGACTGCTCTCTCAGAATCTCAGAGATAATCAGTGGATTACTTTCTCATTGAGGATCCATTACTTCTCACAATACATTTACCATGCTGTTTCAGTTTTAGTGTCTGCCTGTAATGTTCACACAGAAGACTTATGCAGGCAGCTTGTGCTGCTCAATGGCAGCACTCATGGCTTAGTGCTATATAGAAATTCAAACCCGTCGAGCATTCAATGGTAAATCCCCTCTTTAATGCTTTAGATAAGTCAGGTCTCATGCTGAGCTATACTACCCGCCCTGCAAAAAGTGACATATGGAATTGCTTGAAAAGTCACTGCCAGGGATTTTGCCACTCATATAAAAATATGCAACCCTACTGACTTGCTTCCTGTCATATATATATGTATATATATATATATATATATTCATCTTAAAAGTTCTGTTTTTTTCAAATTGCTGCCAGCCAGTGTATGATGCGCAGAGGTTAATTGAACTGGCTGTGGGGGGTGGGCTGTAGCCTTTATTCTATTTAATGGATTGTATTGTTGAAGATTTGGTATCATGGTATTATGATCAGCCCTTTTGTCTGCTTATTTTCTTGAAATCATGTCAACTCTTCACACATTACTATGTAAAACGCAATATTTATCAAAGCATTTAACAAAAAATACTGTAAATGCAATAACAGAACACAATGCATGTAAACTAGTAAAAAGTGTTCTGTATAGTTCTTTGAATGTTGCATAGCATTGAAATGTCTTCTTGTGCTGGATTTGGTCAATGGCTCATTAGTATCACATGAGGTTATCGTGGAAATATTTTTCAAATATTGTCAGGAGTACTTTATGGTGTAACCTGGATTATGAAAACTGTTACAGTTGTTGCAAAGAAAGATGGAAAAAAGTCTCTTCTGGGCTAGAAGCAGCTTTTGGTTTATCTATATTTTACACAACAAGTGTGAGAAGCCTGAAATTGTTCTTTCTCCTTGAGGGGACTGACAAGAATGAGAGTGAAACATGTGGATCAGCATTCTGAATTGTGCATGATATGACAGTGAGAGGACCACACATGTATGTGATGTTAATCCAGCTTGAAGGCATGAGAATGAAGCATCTGCCAGATCTCTTATCCCCCAAGTAGGATGGAGATGATTGCTTGTGAAATGTTGAGAATATAATTCCATTCAATTTTATTTATACAGTGCCTTTAACAAGAAGCACTGTCACAAAACGCTTTACATAGTCCCGGGCCCACAGTCCCCAGAGAATAAGCCAAAGGCGACAGTGGCATCTAAAACTCTCTCAGGAGGAATAAACCTTGGGAGGAACCAGACTAAAAGGGGAAGGCCATCTTACTCTGGCCAGCACCAGGCAGGACAAGTTCATTAATACAAATATGAAATAACTGAAACAACGATGTTGTAGAATAGTCAGGAGGACAACAGGGTATTGGAGGATGCAGTCAGATGATCAAGACTGAAAAGCAGGATTGGTGGCTCAGAAGACAGGCAGTCGGTCAGTGTGGACAGATGAAGTTGCGGGAGGGGACGGTAGACCAACAGACGATAGGAGAATCTCTTGAATCCGAACCTCAGAGAGGGGGGACAGGGGGGAAAGAGAATCTGGATGAGCAGAGCAACAATTAAAGATGGCAGAAAATTTGCAATTAAACAGCAAGAGCTCCAACATAACTATATAGGGCAGCATAACTATGAGGGAGAGGCCAGTGGGGACACAGGCATGAGGAACGCCAGCACTCCCCCAAACACAGCAAAGTGCAAAGAAGGAGTGACAGCACTGACAGAACTGTTCATTCAATTCAATTTTTATTCATATAGCGTCTCTAACAAGAAGCACTATTACAAAGTGCTTTACATAGTCCCGGGCCCAGGGTCCCCAGAGAGTAAGCCAAAGGCGACAGTGACAAGCAAAAACTCCCTCAGGAGGAAGAAACCTTGGGAGGAACCAGTCTTAAGGGGGAAGCCCATCCTGCTCTGGCCAGCACCATGCTGGACAAATTAATTAATACAAAATAAGAATAACAATGTTGGAACAGTCAGGAGGACAGCAGCATATTGGTTCATCCAAAGTCAATGGCACTGATCCTCACCCAACTCTACACTTCAGACTATAGCCTAGAATTAAAGATAGAGAGTAAATATAATGAATGAAACACTGTTTAAATTTAAGTTAATTAAAGCCAAGTAGCTATGTCAATAACCCATTCATTTTACAAGGTATAAATAAACTGATTGAAAACCCTCAGCACTGAGATTTTGCTGAGCTATGGATACACATGAGTCTTGTTGAATGATTATCATCTTCTCAAAGTGCTATTGGAAGTAATAATGGAACCCTTCGTTTACTGTGGAAGGTTTTGAAAGATTTTGAAAACTCCACCATATGTTCCTAGCTGGGGGTGCTGTTACATCTGGTCCATGTTCTGTTGCACAAGTCACCTGTTGCAGGTGTGGTTGTCAGTGCTCTCTTGGCTTTGGTCATATTCACCTACTTAGTTGCGGTGACCTGGTGGCTTTGGATTGGTTCTGGTTTTCAATTGTGTATTATTCTCTGGTTTCAGGCAGTGTCCCTGGTTCTGCTTGCCACTTGTCTGACCCTGATTCATTCAATGATCTCATTCTTGGTTAAACCTCTTCAGCTTTGTACACGAGTGCAAAATGCCAGCAATCTCATCCATGTGTCTAAGTAGCCCAAAGTCAACAGCAACAAGCCTATCAGCAGAGAGTATTCACTGAACAGCCTGGCAGAGGGGAAAAGTGTGTGCATGCTGCTTAATTTGTGCTGATTATCAATGTTCTTTGTTTCAAACTTTATTAAGTATGATATTTTATTATGATATGTAACCATGACAGCAGTAGTATCCTGCTTTGAAATCCATATTCATACATATATAAACATGAATACCTTCACTAAGATGTGTCTTATGAATTCAAGGATGACAGCTGAAGAAATGTTTATTTCTTTTAGTACAAAGCATATTTCTTCATTCCCTAAGTTGCATGAAAAAGTGTGCTATACATACATTTTTGCTCCCAGAGTGAAGGCAACATTAACTGAAAATGGCTTCCCTGACACTGTTCTATTTTTGGACAGTGAAGTCAGAGCAAGTATGTGCGGTGAGAAAGGATGACTACAGGCCACGAATGGTATTTTTTGGTCCCTCTCGCTTTGTGGTGGGTGGCATTGGGGACATGCAGACTGGGCTGACCAGGTGCCACATTTTTCATGCATGACTGCAGTTCATCAGAGAGGCCTAGGGTGAGGCTTGGGGACCACACACCATCTGTCCTCAAAGAAGACGGGTCCCACAATCATGATGGTTATGTTATGTAAGGCACATGGCCCAGAGTCCATGGGACTCCACAGTTACCAAACTTTGTTAATAAAGCCTATATTACACCAGAATGGGCTTCGTATTTTCAAACATTTCTTTCCATTTTTAAAATATAGTTTTATTGTTGTTTCTTATCTCGAGAAATATAAAATATCCTTTCATACTATTGTAGTGATTTAAAATACACTATTCTGTATTAAATTCCACTTCATGGATCCACTACAAGTTTGCAGAATATTAAAATTAAACACATTTACAGAGGCATCCAAAAAAATATATATGAAAGACAAAAGTAAAATAGAAATGGAGACTTTACTGAATACGTGTCAAACAAGATGCTAGTGATGTCAAAATCAAAATGTTCTTTCAAAGTTGCTTCACATGAAAGTAAGAACAAAACGAAGACATATTTAAAATACATGTTTAGCCTGAATTACGATTTATTACACAAATATTAAAATTTATACATGTTTCACTTACATTTTAGTTAGATGAGGCTCATGCTGAACTGATTCATGACCCATTCTGTTGTGGAAGAGATGAGGGTTTCAGAAGCTTTAATCAAACACCAAACCCCAATTACATGCTTCCATCCAGAACTTATCTCAAAGTTATTGTGGGCTCACAATTTACTGCAAAGAGAGCAAGGACAAAGCGATGACAGAGGTGATGAAAGAAACTTGCAATACTAACATTGGCCATGTGGCCCTCAGAAAACATGCATGCCTACCTAGTAGTAATGACTAGAAGAAACTCTCTCATACTCTCTAAGGGGAAAATCCTTGAGATGCACATAAGGGAAGCCAAGAGTGTTCTAGACACATGGGGAATAAAAGAAAATATCATTTACTGTCCCTGACAATTATCTTGATATAATTGCCAATGCGTGACTTTTACAAGCATACTTTGTACCTTATTTCACTCAGATACTGAATGTGGTGCTGAAAACAGCCATACAGCAAACCTCTGGTATATTTTTATTTATATACTGTATTTACAATCTCAGCAAATAGCTGCAAAGTGGAAGTTCTCAGACATCCAGGAGCAGATGGGCAAACCCAAAGTAAAACTGATTCAGAACATCAGAACAGCAACTTTTTAATGTTCCAGTGCTTTTATGAGTGACATGAAAGCAGTGAATACAGATTTGGCCTCTATCAACACCAATGAGTTCCCTTTAATAGTGACTATCATGAAACATTCAGTGAGTACTACCAGGACCTTGCTGTCTTTAATCAAGCCACTGTCAGCAGGTTGGTGTAACACAGATTTTAAAGCTAAATGGAAAACTGTAGAGTGTAGTGATAGATAATCAATATAGAACCTAATAGGAGATGAAAAATTGTACAAAAATTTAGTATTTAGCCTACACTTACTCTATTTACAGCTTTTACACTGAAATTATGGTATAGAACAATAAAGAACTATACAATACAAGATGATACAAAAGTATTGAAATGGATAGCTTATGATAATAACTTTAAAATGGCAAAACTAGATAAAAGGTTCAAGCAATGGGAAATCATAGGAATCACAGCATGGTGTAGTCTTGAAAAAAAATGTTTCCAAAATATAAAGGATAAACATGATTTTTATAGATACTTACATTATTTGTTTTTCAAATAATACAAACAGCACACAATAGTATGAAAATTTCACCAGACAATCACAAATTCACAAACATGGAGGGAATTTTCATGGAAAATCTTAATTTGCTTTTTGATCACCCCCAAAGTAAAAAGTAAATGTGAAGGAAGAAGGATAACTTGTTGGAGAGAACTTGTGGTTCTTTATATGCTGACCGTTCACATATTTTTTGGAACTGTCCAAGAATCACTCAGTTTTCGGAAATTATATGCAAATATCGCATGAGATGGTAGGTTATGACATCACCATGAATAATACTGTACTCTGTCTCTGTAACTTTTCATGGGGATCTATTAAAAGTAAACATAAATCTTTGATAAAAATTCTAATAGTACCAGCTAAAAAAGCCATAATGCAAAAATGGTATAAAAGCGACCCTCCGAAACTGTTACAATGGATACAAATTGTAGAGAAAATTTACCTGATAGAAAAACTGACGCACAGTATACGGTGTGACAACAAAGAAATGAGATGGATGAAATGGGAGAAATGCACATTATTCAAAAGGAAGAACAACAACACAAAGACCTACAAGAGATGGACAACAACAAAGACAATTAGACAGGACTTGTGCTCGGAAAGAGTGAAACTGTTTTCTCAGTGTTTCTTATTGTTTGTGTTCAGTTGAAAAATAAAAAAGCCACTGTCAGCAGAAATTACAGCTTCTACCTCAAACATCATTCATTCAGTCAGGATGCTTCAGCATAAAGTTCAAGGAAAATAAAGCTAAATGTTAACAAATGCAACTACATTACAATTATTCAACTGGATTGGTTAGTATGGGCTGAAGCATGCAGTACTGCCATAGGCTGGTGGGGAGGGGTAAGTAGTTTGAGTGTGGCCTGTGGCCACACTAAATGGCATACATGGAGTTTTTGGGATAATTTTTGACCAGGTGGATCTCCTGACTACAGTGATACCAAATGTGTCCATATTGGATGAAAATTCTTCAAGTAGTATGCAAGGCAAATTGGGCAAATTTAGCAAATTTGCCAAAAAAACTGGGCTGGAACTGCTGAATTTTGATTGGCTGGCCATGGATTTATGCAAATTAGCAAACATTTTAAGTGTTTTGATTGGTTAAGAACTCAATAGACTCAACAGAACTTATGATGTCACAACTGCATTGGAAGGGACAAAATGAAATTGGAGGCAGCGGGCCCATTTTTGGTCCCTGAGTAGTGGGTGTCTTTTAGCATATTGTGGCCAAACTGGGTGTTGCTGAGACTTACGGTCTGGGCTAATCAGGACTAAAACTACAGGATTCCGCAGGGAACATGCTTGAATCCTAATAAACTTCAAAAGAATCAGAGTGAACACTGTCGGGTGAAGTCTGCGAAGGTCCTTACAATGGCAACACTGCTGGATCCCAGACTGAAAGTTCTTGCTTTTGGATGTTCTGAGTGCTGTGCTGTCATTCATTCAACAAACCTGCCCTTGTCAGTCAACAACATCTGCACATACTGCACCACAGACTGGTGAGGATAATGAAGACAGCAGGGTAGCTGAAGTCATCCAGGGTCAGAGTGTCTCTGATAATGCTACTGTGGAGGTTCAGTGGTACCTCTTAGGCCCAGAGGAAATGACCCACTTGATTACTAGGCTAGACACTCTAATATTTTCTGATCTGTTCCAGGTGGCAAAAAAATATCACTTTATTCAAGCAACCTCAGTGAAAGAGTATTCTCCAAAGCATTGGATATTTTGAGTAAGAAACCATCTTAGCCTAAGCACAGTTAAACAGGTTGTCTTTCTTAAAGAATTTTCCACAAACTCAGCCCACACTCACACCTTTAATAAATCATAATAATAACCAGCGACCCTGACCACGATACCAGTTATGAGATATTTGGATGGAACAGATAATGGAAGAAAAAACTTTTAACACACTGACAAATGTAGAAACATGGGCTCAGTTTCTAAGCAAGCAATAATAGACCCAACATTGCAAGGCAAAGGTAAGAACAATAAAATCATGATCGGTTCTGTTTATTTTTTAAATGTTTTTGATGTGTGGCAAATCTTTTAAATTCTCTCTGCTGCCATCTGCTCTTAAATATAAAATAACAGTATACCAATGGAAGAAGTGTTTGAACAGGTTCTGCGCACCTATGTAGCTGTCAGTTAATAAGTTTTTTTTCCACAAACTGCCTGCATTTCATAAAATCTAATTTTCTAATTAAACACCGAATATCCCATTATTCTCCTATCCACTTTTGTTATATTTTTATTAATACAATAATGTTGAAATTGTGAATACAGCGGCATTAAGCCACTTTACATAACAAAAAAAACAATGGGAGTGCATCCCACATTTATATGCTGTTGGATTGCTGGACTGCAGCCCTTTTATTGTGTAGGCTAACATTAAACATGAAAATAACCTTTATGGCTGATTCCATCCAAAATAAATGGCAGAGCTCTACATAGTACCCAGTGTTCCTATTTTACTGAGAGTGTTCCTCAGCACTAACTGGATAACATGTTTTAAAACTAAAGTAGTCAAAATCCAGAACAAATCCAAAAGATGACAGGCAAAAAAAAAAAAAAACAAGAACTAGCAAAGATCATGGACAGGCAAACCAGCCAGCAAAGAGTTAACATTCATTAGTGATGCAAAACTCAATACCTCACAGTGAGTGAATGGAACAGGAGGTACTTAAAACAGAGTGGCTTAATTCAAACCAGCTGTTGTCAGTTTTCTGGCAATGAGGAAGGAGAGTATGCTGGGTATGGCTGGCTTGTAGCAGGAGTTGGGCCTGCTTGGCTTGGCATGGACATGACCATATTGATATTACCCGGTACAATCTGATTTAACCAATCTGCACCCCTTCCAATGAGGTAACAACCGTTGGAGTATAAGATATTCTGCAGTGGGATTCCTCCCAGTCAAGACAAGGATCTCATATCCTGTTCATCAACCTTAGGTAATCTGAAATATTGTCATAATCAGAATATTTGTACAGATGATTTTGTAGTATTGAAATTTTCTTTGGAGAACTGCAAGCTTTTACATTCATATCACACAGATACTACCATAATAATCTGTATTATTTAAAAATTTGCATGCAATATACCTATATGTACTGGAAGAGAAATTTACTTAAATGTGTTTAATATCAGTTAATTGTGTGATAACAAATGCTCAGAAGGACACATGAAAACTAGATGTATTCCTTATATATGCAGTGCCTTGCAAAAGTATTCATCCCGCTTGGTGTTTGTCCTGTTTTGTCGCATTACAAGTATCAAAATGGATTTTTGGGGAGTTAGCACCATTTGATATACACAACATACCTACCACTTTAAAGGCAAAATATTTTTTTATTGTGACACAAACAATAATTAAGAAGAAAAAACAGAAATCTTGAGTCTGCATAGGTATTCACCCCCTTTGCTATGAAACCCCTAAATAAGAGCTGGTCCAACCAATTAACTTCATAAGTCACATAATTAGTTGATTAAGATCCACCTGTGTGCAATCAAAATGTCATATAATCTGTCACATGATGTCTGTATAAATCGACCTGTTCTGAAAGGACCCTGACTCTACAACACTACTAAGCAAGCAACATGAAGACCAAGAAGCACTCCAAACAGGTTAGAGACAAAGTTGTGGAGAAGTCTAGATCAGGACTGGGTTATAAAAAAAATATCCCACAGAGCACCATTAAATCCATTATAGCAAAATTGAAAGAATATGGTACCACTACAAACCTGACAAGATAAGGCCACCCACTAAAACTTACAGACTGGGAAAGGAGGGCATTAATCAGAAATGTAACAAAGACACCAAAGATCCACAGGGGAGATGGGAGTATCTGTCCATAGGACCACTTTCAAGCTGTACACTCCACAGGGCGGGGCTTTATGGAAAAGTGGCCAGAAAAAGCCATTGCTTAAAGAAGAAAAATATGAAAACATGTTTGTTTGGAGTTTGCCCAACATTATGTGGCAGACTCCCCAAACACATGGACGAAGGAAGAAGATTTTCTGTTCAGATGAGACAAAGATTGAACTTTTTGGCCATCATGGGAAACGCCATGTGTGGTGCAAATCCAACACTTCCCATCACCCCGATAAAACCATTCCCACAGTGTGTGAAGCATGGTGATGGCAGCATCATGCTGTGGGGATGCTTTTCATCTGCAAGGACAGGAAAGCTAGTCAGGATTGAAGGAAAGATGGCTGGCACTAAATACAGGGCAGTTCTTGAACCTGTTTGAGTCAGCCAGAGATTTGAGACTGGGGCGAAGGTTTAGATTCCAGCAAGACAATGACCCTAAACATACTGCTAAAGCTACACTGGAGTGGTTTAAAGGGAAACATTTAAATGTCTTGGAATGGCCTAGTCAAAGCCCAGACCTCAATCCAATTGAGAATCTGTGGCATGGCTTGAAGATTGCTGTACAGCAACACAACCCAACTAAACTTGAAGGATTTGAAGCAGTCTCGCTTTGAAGAATGGGCAAAAATCCCAGTGGCTAGATGTGCTAGGCTAATAGAGACATACCCCAAGAGACCTGCAGGTGTAATTTCTGTTTTTTCGTCTTAAGTATTGTTTGTGTCACAATAAAAAAAATTTTGCACCTTTAAGGTGGCAGGCATGTTGTGTAAATCAAATGGTGCTAACCCCCGAAAAATCTATTTTGATTCCAGCTTGTAATGCGACGAAACAGGACAAACTTTTGCAAGGCACTGGTTTCTTGTCCCATATTAGTGTTAATCTGACAGATGATAGGCTTTGTCTTCCTTGGTCTCACGACAATCACATGGTTTATTGGCACTGGCTTGATTTTAGATCTCCTTAGCATATGCCACTTTTGGGGCATACCGATGTAGCTCAGTTCTTTAGATACCTCCCTGAATTTCTGTAGTTTGAAGTCCTACCTGTAGGGAATTGATTTAATCAACAACATGGGAGCAGTGTCCATCTACCCTGAAAGGATAAAGGCATAGGGTAATATACAGCATGAGATGAAATAGCTTATATGAAAGAAAGAACCTAATCCTATATTATTTTCTAATGTAGACCATAACTGATGCTGACAGAGACATTGTCTGAGTCACACACAGCATTGCAAGCTGGAAATCAACAAGGATTCCTAGTTACATTCATTTCATAATACAGCAAGTAGAGACTGACAGAAACTACAATTATGCTATCTGAAAAACGTTTCCATCCGTAATAATGTTACCTTATAATGAAATGTTCATATTTTTATTCAAATATACACAGTCTCTATAAAAAATTCTTTAGGTGTTAAAGAAAATAAGTTACCCATCTGTAGAGGAGCAGTGTCTGATGATATGTTAGCTATTTACTCTGTGGGTTCTCATTTTTTATCATTGAACATTAGTACCTGGCAACAATTTGAACAAAGTTTTCTTGGGTTTGAATGTTATAAATACAACTCTGTGTGAAATACCTTAACCCTCTTTGCAATACTTTTCCCAATACCTGATTGTGGCTAGGGAGAAAACTGACTGGTGTATTGTCAGGAATGCAAGATAAAGAGCAACATTCATCATTTGAATCGCCTGCCATTTTGACTTAAAGCTTGAGGTGATTAGCAACAGTATCCAAGATGGGCGGAGCTAAAATATATTTATGGATCTATGAATTAACCATATGTATTTTACAGCCTTAGCACTATGATCATCAAATTTTTGATATGGATTAAAAAATTTAGATAACCCCTAATTAATAATGTAGGTAAACCCTATATTCTTATCCGTCTAGATCTCAGTGCTGCCTTTGATACAGTAGACCATGAGATTCTGCTGAACAGGCTGCCTTCATGGGTTGGCCTCTCTGGTACAGTCTTCGATTGGTTCAGATCTTATCTAAGTGGGCGTGAATACAGTATTGTGTTGCACTTGGTTTCCATGTCTCAAAGTGTCAACTATCATATGCGGAGTTCCACATGGCTCAATTTTAGGCCCTATATTATTCAATGAATACATACTACTGCTGTCAAGTATAATAAATAAATATAAAATCAGCTTCCATCAGTATGTAGATGACAGAGTTATATCTGTCCTTAACTCCTGATGTTCATGGGCCTATCTGTTCCTTATTTAAATGCACTGATGACATAAACTTTTGGATGTCTCAAAACTTTTTGCAACTGAATAAGGAAAAAAACTGAGATGCTTGTTTTTCGAAATGAAATACAGAGGAAGAAAATACTGGTATACTTAGAATCAATGTCTTTGAAGGCCAAATTCAGGAATCTGGGAGTCCTTTTCGATGGCGATCTTAGCTTTAATAGCCATATAAGCAATATCTGCAAAACTGCATACTATCACTGCCGTAATATCACCAAAGTGTGGGGTATGCTGTCATTTGCTGATGGTGAAAAACTAATATGTGCTTTTGCTTCAAGTAGAATAGATTACTGTAATGCACTGTTGGCTGGCTTACCTAAGAAATCTATTACGAATTTACAATGGGTCCAAAATGCTGCTGCTCTAACACTCGTCTTATGAATCATATTTCACCTATTCTTAAAGCCCTTCCTTGGCTTCCTGTGTCTTTTAGGATTGATTTTTTAAGTTTTTTATTAGTTTTTAAATGTTTACATAGTCTTGCCCCGCTCTACCTCAGTGACATGATTGTAAGGTATGTCCAAGGTAGATCACTTAGATCATTTAACAGTAATTTTTTGGTCAGCTTTTAGTTACTATGGTCCCAAACTCTGGAACTCTCTCCCTAGAAACCTGAGAACTACTGCTTGTCTTAGTACTTTTAAAACTATGCTGAAAAGACATTTGTTTACCATTGAATTTAATAACTGTGATGATGTGTTATTTATTTAATGTTTATTTTATTTTTTCTTCCATATTTACTTTTAATTTTTAATTTTAAACTCTTTCATGCTTTTTAATATTATTTTTAAATTTTTGAGTTTCTCTAATTTTTTTTTCTTTTGTTGTTTCTCTACTTTTTGGAATGCCTGTAAACCTTGTGGTTCAAACAGTGCTATATAAAGATTGATGGATTTATAAACAAAAAAAACCAGATGGAATTCCAAAATGTAATAACTGAACTATCTGCCCCTGGTATATTAAAGCATAAAGGAGTTTTATAGCCATCCTGCAGCTATTTAGGCGTATTGGTGTTTGAGAATATTAGGGGATATTTTTAAGAAGAGGGTTTCTCTTTGATGAAAAACAATTGTGCAAAATTAACAAGGTGTTGATGACATTCTTTTCATTTGATAACCATCCAGACTGGATACTTCCTCCCATAATAGCTGATCTGTGACACATGAGGTGATCAGGAACAAAAGATAGAACAGATGTTTTCTTTGGCAGAAGGCTACATCTTAAATGTGACCACACAGTTTAATCATGTTATCATGAATAACAAATTTCCATCACGCCGTCTGCCCCTGTACCACCAGATGGACTAGGTACAGAGAACAAGGCTGGGGGTACACCCTTAACGTGATGCCAGTGAATTGAAGGCACACACACACACACGCATGCACGCACGCACATAAAAAAGGTGGGATCCAAAGCCCCACCACTGGAGATCTAAGGTAAAAGTGCCAAATAGTGAGCCACCGACGAGCACAGTCCTTTGTTTATACCTCCCAAAATCAGAAAAAGTTGGGACAGTATGGAAAATGCATATAAAAAAAAGGCAGTGGTTCTTAAATTTACTTTGACTTTTATTTCATTGCAGACAGTATGAACCGAAGATATTTCATGCTTTGTCTGGTCAACTTCATTTTATTTGTTAATATACATCCATTCCTGCATTTCAGGCCTGCACCACATTTCAAAAAAAGTTGGGATGAGGGCAATTTAGTATGAAAATAAAAATATTAAACTTCAAGAATAAAGTCGTTATTTATGAGAAAAGTCATTATTTACAAGAATAAAGTCATAATAATTCATGAATAAAGTCATAAAGTTGTGAGATAAAAGTCATAACTTTTTGGAATAAAGCCATAGGTCGCAAGTTGAGGAATGGATCTCCATCATTCCAGGGAAGGAATTTCCATCATCCCAGAATCTTCGCGGATCACCATCAGTGGACAGGTAGGCTAAATTTACTAAACATTCAATGACCTTAACAATGTTTAAAATACGACGGAGTTTTGTAGATTTTGTCGTGGTGTGGTATTATCATATCGGAGGTCTTGCAAGCAATTGGGCCGTCATTGTAGGCGAACATGCAACTTACTTAAGTTGCTTAGCCAGGCAGTGGTATACAGTACGATGGGAGGTAGAACAAAGTGCAGAGCACGTTTATTAAGGTTGTCATTGTCAGGGGAGGCGGGGGTCACGTAATATGGCTACATCCACAAAGCCTAAAAAACAGAACACAATGGATGAGGCTAGGAACAGTAACATGGTTTGGTTTGTTGTTCATATATATTCTTTACATTATGGAATGATTTTGAGATTACTTTATTGAAGCCTATTACACTTGGTTTGTTTATTCCACATTTCCATAATGGCAGAGAAACTGTCCAATGTTGTAACCTTAGTATGAGACAGGGACGTCTCAGAAGTAGTCATTAATTTGATGGAAGAGCAAAAGGTATTATCCTGATTAGAACATGAATGTTCAGTCATCTGCATGCATATACATGTTGAGTTCACTGGCAGTTGTTCAAAAGACGAGGTTCGCACCATTTTGCTGTACTGTACTTTGTGATAATACAATGTCCTCTAGGTGGCGCTCAGTCTTTAACTGAATGCTATTACATATAGCGGAATGGTGTAATGTAATGCAAATTTTATTTCTAGAGCACATTTAAACAAAAGTTTTACAAAACACTGTACAATTCTAGCACAAACACAAAAATAAAACAACCCCATGAATAATTACAATACAGTTACAACCAGCAAGGACTAAAATAATAACATAACAACTATCAACAGTCAGCACTAAAAGCCAATCTATAAAGATAAGTTTTTAATCGTGATTTAAAAACGGAGATTGAAGGGGTGGACCTAATTTCTACTGGAAGAGTATTCCAGAGATTAGGTGCATACATCGAAAAAGCACAGTCACCTTTCCGCTTATATGCTTGGTTTGTGGTATAGAAAATAAAAGTTTGTCAGAACCAACAAATGGAGGTTGGTTGACTTTTACTCAAAATGAATTCCAGAATAACAATTCCTTAATGATTATCATTATGCCAGAGATATGATTTATTTGATCTTTTGTTCCTTGTACCAAAGTTCCATTTGTAATAGTAAGAGTACAGTGTAATTTAAGTGATAGACATATAACCTGATGTCCTTTAATATAATACATTGTTGTATGCCAATATGGTAAGTGTAGAGTTGTACGTCTCAGTAATATTACTTGTGTATTTACCTGCAGTCTCAGGCATGGATCATTGTGTCACATTGGGAGAGTCTAAGGACTTGGAGGCAGGCATAGATGAAACAAAATGGGTATATACTAATAAAACTAAACAAGAGCTAGAAACAAACACAATCATGTGGTATTAAACCAGGGCAAGCAGGGCCACAGGGAACACGTGAGAGCAACATCAATGACTAGACTGGGGCAAACAGGACTGGGAAGCACTCTTATACAAGACTAACGAGGGGACAACGCGTAACAGGTGTGTCTCATTAGCGCCACACTGGGGAAAAACAGAAGGGGCAGGTAAGCAGGGCATGACACATTGCTTTCAATGCAATGATTTTTTGAAAGTCCATCCATCCATCCATTATCTACATTGCTTATCCATCCAAGTCGTGGGGAAGCTGGAGCCAATCCAAGCTGACTTTAAGCGAGAGGCGGGGTACACCCTGGGCAGGCTGCCAATCCACCACAGGGCCTTTTTGAAAGTGGTTAAAAGTAATTAATTTTCAGTGAACACCAATGGCCACTGTGTATCACGTCATTTGTTGTTTTGGACAAAATAATCAGCTTGATGTCTGAACATAGTCTGTCCAAAATGTCTATACTGAACAAAAAATAGTACAGCTTAACTATTTTGGGTGCATTTGCCTGAAGCCATTATATAGTTATGATGAAACATGGACCTAACTAATAAATACAATTAGATTTTTCTTTTGAGCCATTTCATTTGTGATTTTTCTCTACATTTCTGAATTGGTAACATGCTTCTAGGACTTCCTTGCACATAATTTAACATGTTTGTTCCTTCCCCTCTTACAGATTGACAAAGATGTCATCCTGGTCATGGAGGATGCAGAACTGGCCAACTACCTTCCCTCATATGGAGACATGATTGCTCTCTTTAATTACTGCAGGTGTCAGACACCATCCTCAAAACAAAAGCTGGGTGTTTTTGAAAAGTTAATGGAACTTAAACTTAAAACTTAAACTTAGAAAGGAAAAAGAGAAAGGTGAGAAGGAACCACAAACCTCATACAAAACAAGGGGTAGACCAAGACACTCAACACGGAATATTGAAATTGGATGGATTCACACTGAGGATGAAGTCACAAAACAGGTCAGAGCAAAGCAAGGTGGGGGAACAAGAAAACTTGCAAAAAACATACATGCTGACTTTAATGAGATATTGAAAGAAGGAAAGGCCCTATTTTTTCCAAATGGAGAATGTAGCAAAGGTCATGAATCTAACTTTGAGTTTGATGTTTGGGACTTCAAGCAAAATCATCTCCCTAAGGATGTGTCTGTTGAAACGATACATAACACTGTCAAACTCCCCATACTGCGGCTCTACATAGCAACCTGTCCAAAACCAAACCTGAATGAAAAGTCTGTTGATAGACTTGAACAAGCTAGTTCTGTCTCACTGACTGACTCATTGACACTTTGTGATGGACTAACATCTGAGTCTACACTGGAAAGAGCTGAGGAGCAGTATGAGACAGACAAATCTCAGGGTTTCCTTCCAGAGGTCTTCATTGTTTCTGATCAGATTGAAACCACACAGTCCTCAGTTAACACAGAACACTCTACAAGCACATATGTCAGTGTTATTACTGATCCCATTAATCTGTCTGTGGATGTGACAGATAACTCTGACCCTGAGATCACTTTTGGTGCACAGCGAGTGATTGATGTTGACTCTCAGAGTGACACACTAATCTATGAGCCAGATGAGCTACCTCAAATTGTTCCTCCTGCTTTGCTTGCAAAAACAATAGTCATTCGTTACTCAAATAGATTTAATGACATTATAGATGCGTTTTCTGACCCTGAGATTATGAACTCATCATTGTCAGTAAAACGTCTCCTTTCTGACAACTCAGAGGAAGCAGCTACTGGGCTGGGTGTTCTCAGGGATGTCTATAGTAGCTTCTGGACAGAATTCTATGAACGTTGTACCCTTGGGACAACTTTGAAAGTACCTTTCCTCAGGCATGACTTCAATGCGGAAAAATGTTAGGCAGTTTGCCAAATTTTTCTCAAAGGGTTTCAAGATTGCAAATGCTTCCCAATCAAACTTGCTCCACCATTTCTTGAGGAGACACTGTTTGGGACAGTGTGCGGTGACCTGAGGGCACACTTTTTGCAGTTTGTGAGATGCCAAGAGCGAGATATTCTAAAGCTTTAAATGACTTCACTTCTGTTGATAGTGATGACTTTTTAGAAATCCTTAACAATTATAAATGCAGAAAGAGAGTCACTGCTACTACCCTACTTGGAATACTTGCTGAGGTATCTGACAAGGAGCTTGTGCAAAAACCAATATTTGTCATTGATTTTTGGTGAGAGGTTGCACAACCACAGATGTGTCTCAGTTTTGGGGAACTGACCAAAATATACGGTGACCTAAAACCAACACCAAAAAAGGTGCTGAGGATGCTGGCCAGTCCCTTGAAAAGGTACATCAGAGAACTCAATGAAGACAAACTTGGAGGATTTTTAAGGTTTTGTACAGGCTCTGACTTGGTGTCAGAGGGTATTGAGGTGGAGTTCATTGTCGAGAGCAGTTTCACAAGGAGGCCAATTGGACGTACAGTACATGTAGGACGCCAGTACAACTCTCTGACAGCTATGAGCATTTTCCTGACTTCCGCACTGATTTAAATGCCATTCTGGATAGCAACCTTTGGGTGATGGACATTGTATAGGATAATTAAAGATTTTTGTTGCAGCTAGGATACTTCCCCTTTTAGGCATATACTTTCACACACACATACACACACAGAGATGCATGCTCACACAACACTACACAAATGTGTGTATACGCACAGATTTGACAAATCTATGTTCACTTTTCTGAAAGACAAGAATGTTCTGATTACTGCTTTGTTCAAAACACTTTAAAATATGTTATAAGTTCCAAAAGTATTTTACATAAGTAGTAGTAATTGAATTAATGGGTAAAAATTAGTTTGAAGACAGGGAGTTTACTTCAAAATATTTACACATTCATTGTGTATAAAGAGCTTTTTTGAATTAAATGTTTTACATTTACAGAATATATATTTCTTTTCCGTAAACATACTGCATTTGTGAAGAATTCAAAATGTTTGACTAAAATCTCAATCCATAAATAATATATGGTATACATGTTACGTCCTGCCTCCCTAATCCTCTGTTTCCTCGGTGTGTCCTAAACGGGACCCACCTGTTTTGCGTTTTCCCCTTTGTTAGCTCTCTTTAAGGGAGCTTCCCTGGCCTGTTGGTTTTGCTGGTCGTTAATGTTGTTCCTGCCTGGATCCTAATGGAAAATAAAAGTTTGTGTTCCCCTGCGTTGGAGTCTGGTCCACTTCATAACAATACATAACTGTGACTTATGTACTTGTCTCATTTTGGATTAGGCTAGCTTTGCCTGTTCGTGATAATTTAAGAGTAGTTTCTAAATATTGTCTAGTATCTCATTTCTTAAGAGAGTGTACAGTTCAGTTGCATGGTAAGCATATTCAGGAGCATTCCAACCATTTTCATCCATAAGAAGGGCACAGAGTTCAAAGACAGTTTCATCACAGGGGTACTGACCCTTTGGGGTGCATTCCTCTTTGCAAATATCTACCTCTTCTGGGAGAACAGACTTGAGTTTGTTCTCCCCTCCACCATAAATTTGCAGAGTACAAAACATTAGAACTGGACGTCCTCCGGGCACTCCTTGGGCTGGCTTTGGAATTATTTTATGAGAGTTCCATGTCGTCACAATGTCATCCAGTTCATCCTGCATGAAAATAAATATGAAAAATGGGCTACAGGCTGATCAACCACCCTCTCAGCATATATTATATAGTACAGTGAAGAATATTTAACTTCAGTGTTGTTCATGACATTTGGTGCACAGAAAATCTTCCAGTTACCTAAATTTTCAAAAATGAATTTAACTTCAATCATTTCAGTGTAAAGTAATATTTTAAGACTTTATTAATTAGGATTCATTTAAGTCCTTGGTAATGAGAAACTATATGTGTAAAATCGATTTTTGTGATACCTGCACAAGACTGAGAAAGCAGAACTGGATCAGATTTTTGTCCAAAAAATCATCAGAGAACTCTCAGCGTCTGAAAAATGTCGACCCAAAACTGTGCACTTTGCATCCAAAAATGAAGCTTCTCTCTCCAGCATAGTGGTCAGAGTGATTCCTGCACAGGAACATCATAATTTCACTCACATACCCATTTTCCGTACATGGATTGGTTTGCAAGTGCTCAGGACAGCCTCCAATCCATGTCACAGTGGATATGAAGTAGTCCGCTATTACTTTGGGGTCGTTGTTTGTATTATACACCTCCAGCCACATCACGCGATGACTAAATCCATCAATGCAACCATTTATTGTGATGCCATATGGCTTCAGTTTGTCATATGAGTCCATATGCCATAAAATATTCGGGCCAGTACTGCTGTATTTTCGATGTTCGGGTGCGCCAAACTTTCACACCTTCGAGATCAATCATTTTGATGATCATACACATTGTGTCCTGTGAAACTACATACCCTCTTTGAAGGGCACGCAGATGTAGCCACCGATAGTCTTGTAGACTCCCGCTGCTTGTAATTTCTTGTTCAACAAAAGCCGGCAACTTCATTAAATTCTGTATTTTATTTTTTTTTCTTCAGAATAGACCCAGTTTGTGACACAATCTATACAATGTCCAGATACTAATAATGATTTGGTGCTGATGTGCCAGAAGAGTAAGGATCTCTTTGTCAACCCTACTCTAAAAGTAAAGTTTCACTATATCTTCAGCCTCCCTCATTTTGCCACACGAAGTCATTACATGATTCTGAACCTTTCCACAATTTTGAATGACTTTATTCTCATAAATGACTTCATTCTTGAAGTTTAATATTTTTATTAATAGTGGCCCTAAAACTCCATCATAATTTAAGGCTAGTAATGAGGTAAAAAAAAAATTAAATAATGATGTGATTTCAAACAGGTGATGTCAACACATGATTGTAATGATTCAGAACACTGTAGGATCTAATCGCAGAATCAGACAGTTTAATCAGAGTCAAAACAGGCAGGGTCAAGACCAGAACAGGTAGGATTTCCAAAAGCCCATGCTTCTTCCAAAGCGTTGTCAAAACCAGGACCAGTAGGATTTCCAAAAGCCAGGGGAGAATAGAAAACGTAGTCATTGTCACAGGCAGAAGATCAATACCAAGGCAGCAATAGGCACAGCAAGCAGAACCAAACAGGAAGCAGAAAGAGAAGTCCAACAAACAGGAAGCAGAAAGAGAAGTCCAACAATCAGGGTCGCCGACCGACGGAGCCACTCAGTAACAGTGAAGACAACACAATACCTCACAAGGAGGTGAGTGAACAGCAGGGCTTATATAAGGGATTAACAAGGCATGGCTGGGAGCTACTTGATGATAATTAATGAGGCACAGCTGGTTAGTATCCAGAAGATGATTAACGGGAGTAAGTTAGGTGTGGTAGGTCCAATGTAGGCTGGCGTGGTGTGGATGTGACAGTAATCATGATTTGGTACATAAGTAGTGTCCATGAAAGGCTGGGTCTTTGAGGAGCAAACATGGGCAGAGGATCTCCAGTTGGTCAACAAATGCGTGGGAAAATTATTGAAATGTTTAAAACAATGTTCCCCAAAGAATGATTAGAAGGGATTTGCATATTTCTCCCTCTACAGTGCATAATATCATTAAATGATTCAAGGAATCTGGAAGAATTTCAGTGCATAAAGGGCAAAGGCGGAGGCCTAAACTGAATACCCGTGATCTCCGATCCCTCAGATGGTACTGCATCAAGAACCGTCATTCATCAATAGGTGATATAACCACATGGGCAAGGGATTACTTTGGCAAACCTTTGTTAAACACTGCAATATGGAGTTACATTCAAAAATGCCACTTAAAACTTTACTGTGCAAAAAAGAAGCCTTATGTTAATCATGTCCAGAAGCTGCGTCAACTTCTCTGGGCTCAAAGGCATCTGGGATGGACCATCACACAGTGGAAATGTGTATTGTGGTCAGATGAATCAGTATTCCAGATCTTTTTTAAAAGAAATGGATGCCGTGTGCTCTGGACCAAAGACGAAAAACACCATCCAGACTCTTATCAGCAGCAAGTCCAAAGGCCAGGGTCTGTCATGGTATGGGGTTGTGTCAGTGCCTATGGCAAATGTAATTTATACTTCTGTGATGGCAGCATTAATGCAGAAAAGTACACTGAGATTTTTGAGCAACATATGCTGCCTTCAAGACGACATCTTCCAGGGCATCTTTTCCAGGGACATCCATGCATTTTTCAACAAGACAACGCAAAACCACATTCTGCACACAATACAAAGGTATAGCTGTGGAAGAACAGGTTACGGGTACTGGACTGGCCTGCCTGCAGTCCTGACCTGTACCCAATGGAGAATGTGTAGAGAACTTTGAAACGAAAAATATGACAATGATGATTCTGTACTGTTGTACACCTTAAGACATGTTAGCAGGAAGAACGGGACAAAATAACACCTGAAACGCTTACTCGCTCGGTATCCTCAGTGCAAAAACATCTTTTAAGTGCTGTGAGAAGGAATGACAACATTACAAAGTGGTAAATGTCAAGTCAAGTAACTCTTTATTGTCATTTCATCCACATACACTTAGTACACTACATAGTGAAATGAAACAACGTTCCACCAGGACCACGGTGCTACACAGACCACAGGACTGCAAAAGACTACACATAACAACATATAGTGCGTGTACAAACATGTGCAAACAGTGCAAGGCAAGACAGCGGTACAGACGATGACAGTATAGTGCCGACCAGTACACAGCTGTGATATATACAAAAGTAGCAGGTAGTGATCATTTACAATTGATATTTACAATGTAAAAAGTAGCAAGTTGTGGAAAGATGTGACAATATAATTAGTTATTAAAGATCAGATGAAGACATGACACTGGGAGCAAGAAGAAGGTAACAGTATAATAATAAATATATGATTGAGACAAATGAGAGTGTGTGGCATCAGTTTGCTCCCTGAGTGTTTAAGATTCTTTTGGTTTGAGGGATGAAACTGTTGCGCAGTCTGGTAGTTAAGGCCCGAATGCTTCGGTACCTTTTTCCAGATGGCAGGAGGGTGAAGAGTTTGTGTGAGGGGTGTGTTGGATCATCCTCAATGCTGGTGGCTTTTCGGATGCAGTGTGTGGTGTAAATGTCCATGATGTCCTCACTACCTGCTGCAGGGTCTTGCGATCTGTCACAGTGCAATTCCCAAACCAGATAGTGATGCAGCTACTCAGGATGCTCTCAGTAGTCCCTCTGTTGAATGTCATGAGGATGGGCGGTAGGAGATGGACTTTCCTCAGCCTTCACATGAAGTAGAGACGCTGCTGGCTTTTTTGGTTATGCAGCTGATGTTGAGGGCCCAGGTGAGGTTCTCCACCAGGTGAACACCAAGGGATTTGGTGCTCTTAACAATCTCCACAAGTGAACCGTCAATGTTCAGTGGGGAGTGGTCACTCCTGGTTCTTCTGAAGTCAATAACCATCTCCTTTGTTTTGTCGACGTTCAGAGACAGGTTGTTGGCTTTGCACCGGTCCGTTAGCTGCTGCGCCTCCTCTCAGTATGCTGACTCCGTGGCAGGTAGCTTGTCTCCCCCAGCTCTGGCATTAGAGCTTTTGCAGCAAGGCGAATGGGTGATAAATCGGCGGTGTAGTCACAAACTAAAACCAAACCCTCATCGGCACCATTTGCCCGTTCACGTTTCCAACAGGTTCTCCGCCCTCAGTGAAGCAACTAACGAGTCCCATATTAAAAAAGCTCTGGTAATTGGCACTCTATTTTATGAAACGTGAATATAGCGATGCCTATGACCATAGTCAGTTGTATTCCGGGGGCCAGGACCACCGACATCACTGCAAATTTAAAGGTGCTGGCTAGTACTAAATGTCTGTTCTCGCATATTGTTATTCATGTCGGCACTAATGATGTCCGGTTGAAGCAATCGAAGATCACGAAGATGAATTTCATAGAGGTGTGTACACTTGCGAAGAAGATATCTGCGTCAGTAACGTGCTCTGGCCCCATTCCCGGTAGATGTGGCAATGAAATCTACAGCAGATTATCGTTGCTGCATCGTTGGTTGTAGGAATGGTGCCGAATAAATGATGTGGGTTTTATACATAACTGGCGGACTTTTTCGGGCAAGCCTGGACTTTTGAAGAGCGACGGAATTAACCCTACGTGGCCAGGTGCCGCTCTCTTGCCGAAAAGCATTGCTAATAGTTTTAATGGAAAATCTTGACTAACCAGAGCCAAGTCCAAGCTCCAGACTCGGCTTAGCTGATCGTCTGCTAGCTCGTTAGAGTTGTCACCTGAGGTTCATAATATTGAGACTGTGTCTGTTTCCCGCAGTTTTAATCATAGAAGGCTACTCCAGAACAACGTCTGCTTTAATAACCTGATAAATATAAATTTAGAACCATAGTCACAAAGTACCTGTGAGGTCAGGCTGAAGTTGGGGCTCTGGAATGTGAGGTCTTTGATCCCAAAGGCACTGATTATAAGTGATATCATAACCGACTCAAGTCTTAGTATGCTCTTCTTGACGGAAATTTGGCTTAAACAATATGATTACATGGTGTTAAATGAGTCTACCCCTCCTGGGTACACCTACAAACACAGGCCTCGTTCTAATTGGCGAGGTGGCGGTGTTGTGGCCATATTTAAGTGTAGTCTCTCTGTTTCTGAGAAGTTGTGTTACAAATTTAGCTTATTTGAAATCCTGGTCCTTAATGTCAACTTGTGCCCATAACTCCCCACCGTCAGTTACCCTTGTTGTCATTTATAGACCACCTGGGCCGTATAGCAGTTTTATCCAAGAGTTTTCAGACTTCCTGTCTGATCTAGTTGTTACTACTGATAAAGCGGTAATTGTTGGGGATTTTAATATCCACATGGAAAATGACTCTGATCCTTGCAGTATGGCTTTTGCCTCTCTGCTTGAATCTGTTGATGTTGTCCAAAATGTAATAGGCCCTACCTACTCAGGTAACCACTCTTTAGATTTGATTCTCAGCCATGGTATCCCTGTGGAGTATGTGTCTATCCTGCCTCTAAATCCTGCAGTCTCAGATCATGCTCTACTAATATTTGAAGTACTACTGGGATCTGCTACTTTGCCTGTCTCCAAAGCGAGTATTGGTCACCATATTACTCCTTCAACTGCAGCTGCTATTGTTAACAGGCTTCCCCCAACATTCTCCCAGATTGGTAAGCCTACAAATGAATTTGAGCTTGAACAAGTATCAATAAACATTGATCACTCACTTCACAGCAGTCTTGCCTTGGTTGCTCCTCTTAAGAAGAAAATGCTTAAAGATAAGCAATATGCTCTTTGGTATACTGACCATACCCGTGAACTTAAAAATGGCACAAGAAAATTGGAGTGTAAATGGTGCTCATCAAACTTGGAGGTTTTTGAGAGAGATCACGTGACGCTCGCTGCTGATGGCTGCCTAGCTCTACCTCTCTTCGTGTCCTCCTCACTTTTCACGTTCCCTACGATGTGCCCCTATCTAGTACTGTCAGTTACCTGGCAGATTTGCTGCTCCTTTTCACCCTGCACCTACCGATGGCTTCTTCTCAATGTAGACCTCGCTCTGTTCTTCAAAGTCCCGAGAAGAAAACTCCACAGACTGATGGCACAGTAGGGGAGGATGCCATTTCCCCTCTCCTGGCTCCTTTCTTTGCAGAGATGAAGTCCTTCATTTTTGATCAGGTGAATTCCCTTCACAGCTTGATCCAGCAAAACCAGTCCGAGCTTCGCTTGGATGTGAATGCGTTGTGGGCGGATCTTAAATCTTTTCAAACAGAGGTCGCTGCTGTCAAGGCCGTCTCCAAATGGCATACGGAGGATTTGTTGGGCCTTAATAAGGAGATGGCCGTACTCAGGGACAAAATCACTGAAATCGAAGATCTCAACCACCGTTCTAACCTAAAATTAATGGGGGTCGTCGTTTCTCCATCAATTTTGGCCCAAGATTTTTCCCCATCTTCCCTCTTTCGAGCCAGCCATTGACCGGGCCCACAGGCTCTACACCCGATTGGACAACTTGTCCCGTCCTCCCCCCATCATCATGCATTTTACAGATTTTCACGATCATCAGACAGTCATCCGGGAAGCTCGTAAGATCCCCAATCTCAGTTTCGAAGAGGGGAGGACTTCTTTCTACCAGGACTTCCGTGTTAAAATGGCGGCTGCTAGGAAGGCCATGAATCCGCCGATTAGGAAAGCTAAGGAATTGGGCCTCTCCCCCTTTCTGATTTTTCCTGCGTGTCTGAAGTTCACTTTTGGGAATCAACAGGTTTCTTATGTATCTCTGGAAGATGCCAGTGCTGCCATGGACCATTTTCAATCTCTCGGCACGCCTTCTGCTTAAAGACTCTGAACTTTACTGTGCTCAGGGCCTTTCCCTTCTCTCATTTCTTTTTCTCTTAGAATGGTTTGGTGACAGGACTGTTGTGTTCGGCCTTTGTACATTTTTTCTTTTAGCGCTGGCGCTGCTGTAAGAGGCGCAACTTTTTTGTACTGTTCTATACTCGTGCGTCTTTTTATATTTTAATTACTGGTATCACTATCTTAGCTCTTTCTTGCCAATTGTAAGCTGGGAGGTCTTAATGTAAGGATTCATTCTGCGGGGCATAGGGGTAGCGGTGATGCTGGGGCTTGCTACTCTTGCAAGGTCTTCTACTCAGACGAGGGTGGGGGGGCGTAAATGCGGAGTTAGTTTATCTTAGCGGCTTGGCTATGAGTGCCATGTGCGCACAAACTCTGACGTGCTGCTTTTTTATTCTATGTGTCTGGCTGTTCCCATGCTGTTGTACTACCTCTCCCGACTCACCTGGCACAGCCAGCCTGTCTCCTGTATTTGAGGTTGGGGGGGGGGGGGGTTATGTTTGCTTGGTTAGCCATCGCTTTCTTTTTTGGTTTCCCATTGTTCTGTGTCATAGACTTGTCACAGTGGCTACCCGCAGCTTCGCGTGGATGGTTTTTTGGTTGGGGGGGGGGGGGTGTTGTCCCTGAGGCTAGTTTTTCAGAACTGTTACTGTTCTTTTGGTGCGTATCGTCCTTGATGTTCGAGCGGCCCATTAGATTTTCTTCCATTTTTTGGCTCGATCACCTGCTAGCTGCGCAGCTCCAATATGATTATGGCTAACCTAAATATAGTATCGTGACGACACCTGAAAAAAGATCTGGGGTGTATGACTTTCTGCACAGGCATCATGCTGACCTTGTTTTCCGGTCAGAGACACATTTGTTGGGGATGGATGTGGGGCGGCTGAACTCCAGGTTTTATAGGGTAGTGTCCTCCTCTTCGGAAAGTGCTTCTAGGTGTGGGGTGGTGATTTTGATTCGTCGAACCCTCCCAATTAAGATCCTCGACTCCCAGGATGATACTAGGGCAGATTTTGTTATACCTTGGCTGAGCTGGGGGGTAGGAAGCTCTGTCTTGCCGCTGTTTACACCCCACTCCTCCGAGTAGCTCATTCTTCCCTGACCTGCGTAATGCTCTGCTAGAGTTTTATGACATTGAACTTATTGTCAGGGTGGATGCTAACGCGATTATTGATCCAGTTCTGGATAAATCCCCTTCTTTTATAGGCAGCTGGGTCCCCCTGTCTACATGCCATTTATGTACTTTTGTGAACGATCTTAATTTGGTTGACTCATACCGTGTAATTAATCCCACCGCCAGGGAATTCTCCTTCTCTGCTCGTTTTAAATCCCAGTCAGGTATAGATTACATTTTCATTTCTCGTTCACTAGCCTCCGCAGTGTCTAATACCACTTTCCTTTTCTCTATCAGAGCATAAGTGCACCTCCTTCCAATTATTTTTATTGTTCCTGGCTCCTTGTGTGCTGTGCTGGAGATTCAACGTATCGCTGCTTCGTAATCCCCAATTTATTGCCTACCTGACGCCTAGGCTGGAAGAATTCATTTCTATCAATGTGGGCTCCATTGACGCCCCTATGTACTGCTGGTTGGTGCTCAAAGGCTTCCTTCGAGAAGTTACCATTGCTTTCTAGTGGGCTGGCCCAAGAATCCTGTCGTCAGATGTCCGAGCTTGAAACCAAGCTGATTCAATTGGAAAGTGCGCATCCTGGGGTGGTGGATCAGGAGTATGAGTCCCTCATTTCTAGGACAAAAGTTAAGCTAAATGCTCTCTTGCTGTGTCGTGCAGAGTTCGTGGTCCACTGCACCAGGACATGCTACTATGTCTCCGGTGCCAGACCTAGTAAGCTACTGGCCTTGAGGCTTAAGCAGCGTGACATCTTCTCATCTATTTCCTCTATTAAAACCAGGTCAGGGGTTTTAACTAGTGACCCTCATGAAATTAGTGACTTTTTTTCAGTTTTAATCAGAACTGTTCTCTGCTCCCCTCCTCCTCTCTGCCTTCAGACCCTGATTCCTTTCTTAATTCCTTACCCCTTCCTCGCCTTTCTGATGCTGAGGCCTCGGCACTAGATGCCCCCCTATCTCTCTCCGAGCTTAAGGAGGCCCTGGACTCTTTGAGTCCTGGGAAATCCCCGGGGCCCGATGGCCTTCCATCAGAACTCCTTTCTGCCTTCTGGAAACAGCTCTCTGCCCCACTTTTTAGTAAGTTGCAATCCACCATTTCTGCCTCTCACCTTCATTCCTCCCTCAACTCGGCCCTGATAACTCTTCTCCTCAAACAGGGGAAGGATCCCATGGATTGTTCCAGCTACCGCCCACTGTCGCTCATGAACTGTGACGTCAAGCTGTTGGCGAAGGTACTAGCTCGTTGGTTGCAGGCGGTGATCGCTACTCTGATCAGACGGGATTTATTAAGTCCTACCATGCGGCTGACAATATCCGCCGGCTGCTACATGCCCTACAAGCTGCGCCTTTCTTACCTCTCCCTGCCACTCTCTTCTCCTTAGATGCAGAGAAGGCATTTGATAGGATGAACTGGACGTTTTTATGGAAGGTACTGGCAAGAGTGGGTGTCGGCCCCGTCTTTACTAATATGGTACAGACTCTTTATTCCTCCCCCATGGCATTCCTTCTGACTAACGCCATCACATCCCTTCCCTTCCCTCTCTTTCAGGGCACTAGGCAGGGCTGCCCTCTCTCTCCTCTGCTCTTCATTCTGTTTTTAGAGCCTCTGGCAGTGGCAATCCATCACTCAGGCATGATTACCCTGATTTTGGTTAGCGGTGTCCCTCAAGTGGTTTCGTTGTATGCTGATGATTTACCCCTCTATCTTGGCAACACTCCTCGGGATCTCCCCCATGTCCTCAGCCTGTTTCAGCTATATGAATCCCTGTCCGGCTATAAAGTTAACTGGTCAAAATCCTCTCTGCTCCCACTAAACCCTGCCTGTCACTCGTCTTCTCTTCCTTCCCATATTCCTAAGGCCAGGTCGTTCAGGTACCTGGGGCTCGATGTTTACCCCTCGCTATATGAGACAACGGTTGCGGGCTTCATTTGCGTCCTGAGGAGTATCAAGTCTTTTTTTTCTTCCTGGTCTTCCCTTTCCCTTTCTTTTCAGACTAGGTTGGCTATCATTAAAATGAATCTGCTCCCCAGAATTAATTTCACTAGTACAATGCTACCCCTTTCTCCTCCGTCTAAATACTGGTCCATGGTGTAGTCTATTGTTTCCAAATTTCTATGGAACAACAAGAGGCCCGCTGTTAAACACTGTACATTGGCCCGTGACAGGCCAGACGGTGGGGTTGCCCTCCCCGATTTTGAATGGTACCACCACGCATTTACCCTTAGGCCGATCTGGAGCTGGCTTAACCCTCCCCGGCATTTGCCAGCATGGTTTTTTATTTTAACTAATATGATTTGCCCTCACTGCCTTGCCTCCTTCCCATTTCTCTCCAATGGTCTTAAATCTCTCTCCTCTTCTGTTGGTCCAATTATTTCCTACGCTCTGTGGACATGGAGGAGGGTTGAGGGCCTATTGGGCTCTATTCCGAGATGGCATCTGCACACCCCGCTGTTGCATAACTTGGCCTTGAATATTGGGGGTTGTCCTATTGGCTCTTCCCCTTGGTCTCGCTTTACCATCTCCACCCTTGGCGACATTTTTAATGGCTCGGGTCTTGATTCTTTTCAGTCCTTGCAGTCCAAGTATAATCTTCCCCCTTCCTCCTTTTATTTTTACCTACAGCTGAGATCTATGCTGCGGACATGTGGAGTTCCTTGCCTTTACCACTTCACCCCTTGAGTGTCTTCGCCTCCACCTTTTCCACGAAATCCAAACGTGTGTCGACCCTTTACGCCTTTCTCCGTAAATCCCAATGTAAACCTTTTGCGATCATATCTAACTGGCAGGCGGACCTTCCCTCATCCCCTGAGCTATCATGGCACTCTATCTTGAGGAATGTCAAGGCCTGTTCGAGGAACCCCAATCATCAGTACACACAGTTCAAATTTGTCCACAGATTATACCCCACTCCAAGGAGACGCTGCCTTATGGGACTGGAGCCTGACCCCCTCTGTCACCTTTGCCCCCTTCAGACCCCCGGTGCTTTTCTTCATATGTTCTGGGACTGCCCCCCAGCTGCATCCCTTTGGGGGTATGTGGCTGACTCACTATCTGCAATTCTTTGCACTGCGGTTCCTGTATCCCCTGAAACCTTCCTTCTCCTGGACCTCTCCTCTCTCTCCTTGTTCCATACCCAGCAGAGGCTGTTTATGAATTGTTATGAATTGTTATGAATTGTCTAAATTGTTACTGGCCTCTCACTGGAAATCTCCCGATCGTGCTACTCCCTCTGCCTGGAAATCCACTTTTCACAATCTCATGCTCCTGGAATTGTCAGTGTCCCGTATTAATAGATGCTCAGGCCCTGGTGTTCAGAGGTGGTCAGAAGCAGTGCAGCTGGTTAGGGACTGGGTGGGAATGGCTACATGACCTGCACCCTCATATGGACTTGTTGCACCTGTATATTTTTTCTTTTTTTGTCTCAGAGCGAGGGTGGGTAGGGCGGGGGTGTGTTTATGTTGGGGGGTACCCACTGTTGTTTCTCTTTTTGTTTTGGACTTGTTTATTCTCCTTTGTTTCA
This sequence comes from Gymnarchus niloticus, assembly GCA_009936485.2. Classification (NCBI taxonomy): domain Eukaryota; kingdom Metazoa; phylum Chordata; class Actinopteri; order Osteoglossiformes; family Gymnarchidae; genus Gymnarchus; species Gymnarchus niloticus. Next base: position 13,920,970 of record JAACJT020000034.1, read on the forward strand.
TCAATAAAAATTTGATCACAAAAAAAAAAAAAAACTTGGAGGTTTTCAAAATAGCATGGAAAGAGAGTATTTTAAAGTACAAACAAGCCCTGATCACAGCTAGATCAACATCTCTCTCCTGGCTGATAGAGAATAACAAAAATAATGCTAGGTTCCTGTTTGATTCTGTGTCGAAACTAACTAGGAATCAATCTGAGGTATACCCACAGATTCCAACCTCTCTCAAAAGCAATGACTTTTTTGCATTCTTCAATGGTAAAATAACTAACATCAGAAAGATAATCCAAAGTAGTACCACTGCCACAGATTACAGCCAGAATCCGCTCGGTCCTCCTGTAGCGGATAGAAGTGATGCACTAACATTGGATTCTTTTACCTCTATAGGAGAATCTGAACTCTTAAATGTAATATCGTCCTCTAAATAAGCTACCTGCATGTTGTATCCTATTCCTACAATTCTTGTAAAAGGGATTGCTCCATCTATTATGAATAACTTGCTTAATTTGGTTAACTCATCACTAAGTCTTATGTACCAAAATCACTAAAAATAGCTGTTGTCAAGCCTGCTCTTAAGAAACCTAAGCTTGATCCCGGTGACTTAG
>JAACJT020000034.1:13932411-13968256 GCA_009936485.2 Gymnarchus niloticus
AGGGCGGCCTGGCGTGCTGTGGTCCATGGAGTCGCGAAGAGTCGGACACGACTGCGTGACTAAACAACAACAACAAGTACATATTAAACACATTATAGTGTAAATATTCCATTCGGTGTACTTGAAGGTAACCGATTGAATTATACATATGAAGTATAATATTCATATGTAACAAGTAATGCACATTAAAGTGTCAGCCATTAATACAGCAGTCTAATGAAAGGTTCCGACTTTTCGAGTTTTTGTTCAAGAATACTTAACGTGTAGTGTGAAAAATCAGTATGACGTGAGTCAGAGGCGTGCAACAGGCACACTGGCTACCCTTTCCATTTGGAATTGATCTGATTTCTGGGAAAGGAATCCTTTCTGCAGGATCCAAATAAAGTAGGTGCCTTCAGGGAATGGCACAGTCGCACTCACTTGCCATTCTGTGGTTGTCTTCACCATCTTAAAACACTGACTGTCCAAGATCCCAATGATCCCTGTTCCTGTCCCTAAAGAAAAAAAGCTTTTTTTGAAAACACTTTTCCTCTTTTTCCTTTCATAAATCCATACTAATCATTGGCAATAATCAGTACTAGAAGCTCCCAGCGTGGGGACAATAACTACATCTTTTACAATGTTCATATTAACAAAAACTAAGCAATGTACACAAAAAAACACTCTTCTTCTCCCTGTGGTGTTAGTACATATTTTATGAGTCTGTCCAGTTGATTATATTTAGTGGCTGCCCTCAGTGACACATCACTTCAGATAGAGAATTTTTCTTCAAAACTGGCATATAAAAATGCTGCATTTACTTTTTATTGGCAAAGATTTAAATGTCATGTTCCTTGTTCTTTGTTAACAGTCAGCAGGATGCCCACTGAAATATTAGACATTTTAGAATCATTTAAACAAAATAACGTCAAAAATCCTAAGAACCAAAATGATCATGAATGCAAAGTACTGTATTTAGGTTTAATTTATCATATTGTGATACAACATTGAGCAGCTGTTTAAAGCTATTAAGCAGTTATAAGGCTAATGCTTGAGTCTGCATGTCCTGAGAATTCAGTCTTTTATCTTTGTACGTTATAAACACATTCTTGGAAAATATTCTTACTTTGATAGATCAAACTCACTAAAAATGATGTGAGGAAGGGAGAGTTTGTGCGTTTAAGTAGAGTCCTATAAGAAAAAAAAAAAAAACGTTTTATGCAAATCATATTTTAATATTTAATGAATGAGCAAATTAATTAATGTATGTATGCAGACATGTGCAATGTAAGAGGCTTTGAATAATGTTGCAATACATATTTTAAAGAACATAATTGTACAAGACACGCATGCATCATTTATTATAAGACAGTATTATCTCTAAAGTCATAAACTCTAAGCCTGGGTGAAGACATTTTAACCTGGGGGGGTGGGGTGTGCTTACTCCAACTAAGTGTTTCCTGGCTCAGTATTGAGCAAAGTGATTTTTCAAGGATGAATCAGATGGCTTGTCTAATAATTGGACAGTACATAGGTTCCATGTGTTGTCAACTGACAAGGGTTATCACAAAGTGATGCAGAAAAGCACATTATGCAAACATGACCTGTATTATAGCACGATTCAGCGCACTTCTAATCAGGACAGATGGTTAGTGAAATAACCCTCACTTGGGCACATTGTTCAGAGGCCAGGAAACAAAAGCTCCAGAGCTGGGGCCTGTTCCAGAAAGCGGGTTTAACAAATCCTACAGTCAAACCTAAATTCAGACTGGAAAAATTCAGCGAATCAACAAATCCTGAAGATGGACTCCAATCAGAATTCAGGTTTTACTATACTATTAGTTAAACTGGCTTTCTGGAATGGGCCCAAGGTCCAATGGGGAACCAAATTTAACCCCCCCAATCTTATAATTGGTTTCTTTTTTGACCCTACCATCAGAACGTCACAGCAGAAATCAGAACTTATCAAATTAGGCAATGTTTTTACAATCTCCCATTGTCCAATTTTGGTGAACCTATGCCCACTGTGGCCTCAGCATACTGTTCTTAACTGACAAGAATCGCACTTGGTGTGGTCTTCTGCTTCTGTAGCCTGTCTGCTTCAAGGTTTGACATGTTGTGCATTCACAGATCCTCTTCTGCATACCTTAGTTGTATCAAGTGGTCATTTAAGTTACTGTTGTCTTTCTATCGGCTCAAACCAGTTTGGCCATTCTTCTCTGACCTCTGCCTTCAACAAGGCTTCTTTGCTCAGAGAAGCTCTGCTCAAAGGACGTTATTTCTTTTTTGGATGATTCTTTGTAAACCCTAGAGATGGTTTTCCATGAAAATCCCAATAGATCAGCAGTTTCTGAAATACTCAAACCAGCCCATCTGGCACAAGTTTCTTAAATCACCTTTCCTTCCCATTTTGATGCTTGATTTAAACTTCAGCAGATCCTCTTGTCTGTGCTTACATTACTAAATGCATTGAGTTTTTGCCAAGTAATTGGCTGATTAGATATTTGCCTTAACAAGCAATTGAAAAGGTGTACCTAAAGAAGTAGCCGGTGAGTGTATATCTTTGATCAGGTGGCTAATTTAAAACTTACTTTTGATTAATCTGATATTTGTGCAAGATTATTTCATGTTACTTGCCATAATATTTTCTGTGATGTGGTGTGTGAGTGTTCTGCTCCAGGTCGTCCTACCTTTTACCATTCACCTTGTCCGTCTCCTCAGTCTGCACTCCGTTCATCCACTCTGCCTCCACGATCCCGCCCACATCTTCCCTCTGCATCTCCATTTCATCTCAACACTTCTAGTTTCCAGATTTGAAAAGCACCGCCATCCAACCATGCCCCAGCTGTGCTCACTGATTTTGATTTGCTGTTCTAGATTGTGTATTTTGCTTATTGCCTATGACTTTGGATTGTTTTTGGTTTTTCTGATTCTCGTTTCTCCCTCTGTACTTCTGTTTGTTTCATTTGCTTTGTTCGGTTATTGATCATTCTGCCTGGTTTTTCATTTACAATATTGTCTAGCCCTTTGGATACTGTTGCCTTGCCCTGTATGCATGTATACAGAGTGTATGTGTTTGATCCGGTGTGTAGGGAGTGTCTACCATTTTTGTTTTGTGTGTAGTTTTGGTTCTGTGTATTTTGGTAGGGAGTTAGGGAGAGGAATTGTCTTTTTATTGTAGGTAAGTTAGCTTTGGGTTTCAGTCAATAGTTTGTTTTTTTTTTCATTATTTTGGCCTGGGTCATTCCCAATGATATTCCTCACCGGGCCTTCTTTGTAAATATCACATTTGTTATTGTCTGTCACCTGTATATATAAAAGTTCACTATTTATCACTACCCATTCGGGTGCCATTATCCTTCACCCTTTCACATTCATTCTGTTACACCCCAACCCTAGAGTGGGGATCATAACATTCAGGATTGACATTGATCAGTAGAGTGTGGTGTGACAATCTGGAAAAGACTCCTACAAACACCACACAATTTAATTTCATCTTTAAATTACTCAAGCTAATTTGAACTGCAACATACAATACAGATGCGAGAGCAAATCCCTAGCAACCTAGCAGTCAAGTGACTTGAGGAATGAATGTCTATTCGTTTTAGAATACATGGTGTTGGAAGCCCTATTGCCTTTGCAGTCACATGGCTGGTCTTCCTATACAGACCCCTAGATAAGCATTTTATTTGTTCTTTATTATAACAACATGTCCATGTTTTTTAATTTATGACATCAACTTGCATGGACCCTGAGAAAGAAAAAGCATGAGTGGAGAGTCAAGAGAGCAAGCTGGATTCCACATGTCCACAGTGTTGGGGGGGTCACAGAGCTCCTGTTTGAGCAAAGCAGCTTTTTTTAGTGATGTGAGTGACAGACCACAGTGAAAATAGGAATTTTGGAAATAAAAGGGGATTTGGAGAGAAAGACAGAGGACGGGAGGGTGTGCACAGTAATTGGAATTAATGTTGAAGTAAAGAGAAAACAGCTACAATGCAGTGAGTCACTGCTCATGACCTTTAACCTGTGTGAGGGGCCACGTGTATCTGCTGTTACACGAAGATCAAACAACTCACTGAAAGACCAACTCTGGCTCTGTGTGACATCTGTGTGACATCTGGCACACAGACAATGGCAAGAAGGACATGTTAGCGAGGAGGCGTCGAATGTTGGGAAGGTCGGGGGGGTGTGGTGTATGACTTAAATGCACCGTCCTCTGGAACCATCAGCATTCTTTTGACAGCATTCCACAGCAATTCTAAGTTCCCAGTTGTGTTGGGTTTAAGGTGGGAAGGGAAATGGGGGCAGTTAGTCTGTAGAATTTTGGGTAGTGATGGGGGAGATGGGGGCGGTCCTTTGATATGACTCAGGCTGTGACATGGAAAGTTTAAATCAGGAAATCAGATATCAGCGCTTACCCTCATTATTCTCAGAGGCTATTTTAGAACCCAGAGTCCAAAGCTAAATTTTAGGAAAGTTTTGATTAATGGCTTCTCTGTAGTTTATAGTTCTTGAATGATGTAACCTATGATTTAAAAAGACAGGTGGTTTTAATCTTACAGCAGCCTTCCATTATAAAATGGTGTCCATTACTCAGTGTTAGCATGTGTTTGAGTAATATGGTATAATCACTCTTTCCATGTGGATACAAGATTAGTCTTTTAGTATACTGTAACTTCATAGTGTTACAGAGTTCATTCCAAAAGTATTTAAAGGAGTTCTGGAATATCAGATTCCAATGTCACACTCTGGTTAGGTTAAAAAGAAATAGTTATTGATTGAACACAATCAAAAGATGACATTGTTTAATTTCAAATTGGGTGCTTTTTATACTTTTCTATTTCTTTTCCACCTTTAGAATTGTGTTGTGGTACAATATCTATACATACCACCAACCCATGGAACCCAGTACATCTTGCACAAAAGTTTTGCATTGTGGTGTATTTACAGGCCAAATATAGATATGATGAAATCTTTTGGAGGGGAAAATTGACAAAAAGGACACATGAGAACTTGAACAGCAGAATGGACTGGCTTGCATAGCCCCAGAGTTCAGTTGGCATTGCTGTATTCATGTGTAGTTCACTGAATGTGCTGAGTTCAGAGTTCCAGGTTGTTGAGAAATCAATATTATACAGCCAAGTTCCTGGTTTATGTGGCTAACAAAATTACAATTGAAATATTACATTTCATTTGTGAATTTCAACCTTGAAAAAGAACAAAAACTGCATTTTTCTGCTTTTATCCAATCACTGTTTGTTTATATAATTTGGAATGAAGTACCGAAATCAGAAATACAGTAAAACATCCAATAGTACTTATGATAGTTTTATAACTTATAAAACAACCTTAATTAAAACAAAATTAAAAGACAGTTTAAAGAAGTTTTCTCTGTAAAGGTTTATAAGTTTTTGGGGTTTTTTTCCCCCAAAGACTTGGTAAAGAAATGTTTGCAATCGAATGGATTGCCTCATTGGTTCAAATGTATTTTAAAAAAATATCAATAATACCTAATAGAATGAAACAGTTTAGTTTATGTGGTAAACAAGGAAAACAGAGTGTTATAACATTTTCATTACACTTTTAAATTATGAACAATTCCATGACAAGATGAATACCATTTTGGATGAAGTGAACCTCTGAAAATAGACTTTTTAGGTAATGTATGTGCACATCTGTCATTTGGAGACTACCTGGAACGGTTAGGTGACCTCATTAATCAGTGAAAATGTTAACATTTTTATTAGAGTAATTGTTTAAAATACACTTATAAATATAGATTTTCCCAATGTTAATGGGAAGAATACAACAGAAATAAAAGTGTTTTATTGAGTTGTTTCACTGCCTAAAAAATCATTATAAAACCTTACCTACCTTGTCCTTTGTAAGCTTTATGTAAAATGAATTCTAACTCCAGTGTAAGCAAGCAATGAGCAATGTAAGCTCAGATGTCCAGACTGTGATTTGGATAATATTAAGTTTTTATTAAAGGCATACCAAAACATACAATAAAATTTACTATAATGAGTAGGAAAAGGGTGATTTTTAAACATTTTGCAAAGCCCCAACTCATAACTGTCCCCGTGCAAATAATTACTTTATGGACGTCAATGGAAATGCAAACAGGTGCCCAGAATAATATTTATACTGAAAGAAATTATAAAATCAAGTTCAGGTCTCACATGATCAATCTCACAAAGACTCAAACAAGCAAGTACTCTTGGCTCATTGATGAATGAGTACAATAACAGTTTACCCAAACTGTCCTGTCTTTACCTATGTTCTCATACACAGCACTCAGCCTGGCAAGGAGCCTGGAAACTCTGAACTATCATTTTTGGTGAATATTATCATTGATAGGAAACATCACAACATTAAAGCAATAGTAATGCTGCTTAATTTGAATGCTTTGAATTTCTAACTGCTGAGCCATTCAAGTTGGCAGGGTGCTTAGTGCCTATTCCAGGCAGCGTAGGGCAAAAGGCTGGGGTACACCCTGAGTGAGATGCCAGTCCATTGCAGGGCACACACAATTTAGAGACACAATAAAGCCTAACTGCCTGTCTTCGGACTGCGAGAGACATGAGGAGAACATATAAACTCCTCACACAAAAAGAAGAAGAGGGATTCAAACACCCAGGACTGGAGGTGCCAGGCAACAGTGCTGCACTATGAGCTCTGTGCACCCACAATGGGTCATGTACAAGAAAGTCCTGCTTGTGCAGAGTGTAATAATATAAAGGCAGGCTTAACACCCAAGAGATTTTCCTTGTAAAGTTGTATTGAATAGAGAAACAGGAAAATGAGCTTTGCCACAGAAGACACGCAAAAGAGCAACACAAAGGTGGATCACAAGACATGGCTCGTTAAAATCCAATTAATTAGAAATTCAATAGATTGCCACAGCTGAAATGAATCTGCATTAACTGCGTGAAGTTACTGGGATTTTAAAATGAATGTGGCATTGCATACAAACTATACAACTGTACAAATTGTATAGTGTGATTGTATCATATAGTCAGGTGCCCAAAGGAACATAGAAATTGAAAGAAATGTTTCTTGATAATGGCCTGTAATCTAATGCAACACTTTGCTTTTTAGTACTTGATTTAAAGTTTTTAATATGAAAATTAAGTTAAAATTGCTCACGTAAATGACTGACATAACCTTGCTTTTCATTTGCTAACTCCTCTTGTGATTAAAAACAGCATCGTTATATGAAGACATGATATTTAAAAAACAAAATATCAAACTCCATTCATCCGTCCATTCATTCTTTTGACCATTCATAAAGTATAGGGTTATTTTGAGCCTGACATGTGCAGTGCAAAGCAGGACACATCCTGGACAAGATTACCTTTTAAAATATGTACCTGATATTAACAAGAACTGTGCATTGCCTGAAATTTGTTGCAACTGTGATGTATTTTCTATAAAATAGACCTATGGTGTCTAAGAAATTGAATTGCACTGAAATCTGTTTTCCTAGAGTTGTTTCTTTTGAATGGAGTATTCTTCTCGATCTTGTCAGGGATTTCTGCAAAATGGTAAATGGCAATATTTTGGAAAGATTGCACATGCACTTGTTGTGTGTATTTGCCTAAATTAAAAATGGCTACTTGTCTTGAATAAAAATAATTAATTTCACATACTAGAAAACCAATTACATTAAAGTCTTCAATTAGTTTAAATGTTGCATTGGGGCACACGTAAAGCCACAGGGGGCACACGATCACGGTTCCTACTGAAATTCCAACATTGAATGGTAGCAAACTTCCTTAATATCCTAAGCAACACTGTAAACATGAAATGGTGTTACTGGGAGGTGTGTTGACACCATTGTTGTGTTCTCTTTAAGTTTGACAAGGTGACAGCAGGGGCTGTGTGCTCAAGCTGCTGTTGAAAATGTGGCCTTCAGATTCCTCCCCCCAGGATGCACTGAGTGGCCCACATTCCTCCCTTTAGGATATCTGCCCCCCCCCCAATACCAATTCAGTTCTCTGGGATGATGTCCTCCATACTGCCAAAGGTCTTGGCCAACACTTTGTTAAAGACATTTCCAGAGACTGAAACTGAATTCCAGTTATTTAATGGAAAGCACAACAATTAGATCAATAGTTCAACAATAAATGCATTGATTTTGTAAAGCTGTTCAACAGTGGAAAATGAAGACATCTGATTTGAGAAAGCAGAGTATCTAACATTTACCATATATATTTGAAAACATTACTACATGTAGGTAACAAAGAATTTACTGATTGTTAATTTTTTCAAAACAAAATTAAAAACAAGTAGGTACACAAGGTGTCAGAAAACAAATGTTAATCTAAGAAGTAACAGAGCAAGTGGATATGTAACCAAAATGTAATCCACCTCTCATTACAGTATGAAAACCTTTTATATTACAATCTTACTAGCAAATTTAAGTTGCATATCCTGGGACAAGCACGTGTGGTTTTTTCCTAATGAGGTCTGGCAGAATGTGGCTGTATCCAAGTCTATAATCTCATAACATTTATTTTAAAGATCTTTGAGACATACATTTACTATTTTGAGTCTATTATGTATTTATTTTCACACATAACCCTTCATTTGTTTTCATACATACATTATAATAGTCAACAGATTATTGTTATACACAGTAACTGCCCAAAACTTTGAAAGAGCATTTCCATGGTTGAAGAAACACAGGAGCATGTGCAAGGCTGTCTATGAAGTTTCCTGTCTTTGGTTGAAATGCATTTTCAGGTATAGGTAATGAGGAATTGGCACTTGTGTTTTCTCTCTTCTAGCCTCTTTTTGCATGTGTTATGGATGGATCTGATACTGGTTTCAGTGGGCGTTTGGGAGTTAGTATTGCTGTGGTGGAGACGATTGAGCGCACAGCCTTTTTGATGCTCATAGTAAAAGTTCCCTTTCTCTTTGGGTCAAAAGCATGTAGCTTTTTTTTCCATTTTGAAAGCCATACATTTAAACCACCTTCAGTTCTTGTTAGTGAATAGTCTTGTCTTTTATTGGCACCAAAGCCATATAGTTAATAATGGGGGGGGCATTTTTTGGGGGTAACAAATGATTCTGAATTGTTTTAAACCTACATAAAGTTTTAAAGACCCCTTTTACACTTTGCAGTCAGTACTAAAAGAATGAACAGTTATTGCTCATTTACAACTGATCACAACTGACTAAGATATTGGTTATCGGTTCTTAAGATATCAGGAAATACACAATGCTAAGATAATCACCCTATATAAGAACAAGGGTGACCGTTGAGATTGCAACAGCTACCAGAGTATCTCCTTGTTGAGCACTGTGGGCAAAGTTCTTGCCAGAGTGGTCCTACCTTGACTTTAATTTCTTGCCAGTTGCATTTACCTTGAATCACAATGCGGATTCAGGGCTGAGACCTCTACAGTTGACGTGCTCTTCTCTCTACGTCAGATCGAAGAGAAATGTTGAGAACAGCAGATGCATTTATACATTGCCTTCATTGATTTAACTAAGGCATTTGACCTTATGAACAGGGGAGGTTTGTTCCAGCTATTGAAGAAGATTGGCTGCCCTACAGTTGCTTAGTATTACCATCTATTTCCATGCAGACATGCAGGGGATGGTCAGCTATGATAGCAAAACCTCAGACCCATTCATGATCAAGAGCAGAGTAAAACAAGGCTGTGTCCTTGCACCAACTTTGTTTGGCATCTTCATTTAGCTCCCGCTGAACTTTGCATTCAGACACTGTGCAAAAGGTGTCCACCTACACACTAGAAGCGATGGAAAGCTGTTTAACTTGGTGCGCCTGAGGGCCAAGACGAAGGTCTGCACAGTTCTCCTCAGAGAATTGCTATTCACCGATGATATAGCACTAGTCTCGCATACTGCAGAGGACCTCCAACAACTGATGAATCAGCTTTCCTATGCCTGCATGGAGTTTGGGCTGACTATCAGCATCAAGAAAACAAATGTCTTCGGTTAGAACATCCCAACACCACCATCAATCAGCATTGACAATGTAGTGCTTGAAATGACTTACAACTTCACTTATCTGGGCTCTATGATTACAGTGGTGTTTGAAAGTTAGTATACCCTTCAGAATTTTCCATTTTCCTGCATAAATATGACATAAAACATCATCAGATTTTCACACAAGTTCCAGTAGGTGAAAAGAACACAATTGAACAAATGACACAAAAATATCATACTTGGTCAGTTATTTCTTGAGGAAAATGATCCAATATCACAAATCTGTGAGTGGCAAAAGTATGTGAACCTAGCAGGTAATTTGAAGGTGAGATTAGAGTCAGGTGTTGTCAATCAATGCCAGTCAAGACGGGGTCTGGCTGCATGGTAGGGATGTCAGCATCCAAATTCCTGGAGGCAGGGGGGTTGGCAAGCCCTTGAGGAAAAGAGGGGATGGAAAATCCTCTGTAAGGGGCTAGTCTGTCCCTATGCAGTGCCACTTTCCTGCCCTTTGGTGGCAACTGCACCCTGTACACCGCCTCACCAACCCTCTCCAAGATGCAGCATGGGCTAACCCAGTGACAGTCCAGCTTAGGGCAACGACCCCATTTCCGCTTTGGGCTGTAAAACCAGACCAACTCCCCGACCTGGAAGTGTCTGCCCTTGCACCTGAGGTCATAATTCCTCTTCTGTCTCAGGCTACCTGGTTGGTCAGGACGAACCAGTCTCGGATGGTGTGAACTTTTTCCTCCAGAGTGCTGATGCCCTCTCGCCCCAGCTTGTGGCCCAGGAACTCCACCTCCCATCTCATGAAGTGGCACTTGTCAGGGAACATCAGCTAGCACCTTGTCCATAAGTCTTTCAAACGTGGTGGGTGCATTACAAAAGCCAAAGCTAAGAACCCTGAACTGCCAGAGCCCCCAATTAGTATAGAAGGCAGTTTTGGGCTTAGACTCTGGAGATCCAGAGTGGAAAACCAGGATGACCCGGACACTAAATCTAGGGACTCGTCAATCCTGGGAAGAGGGTATGAGTCTTTTTGGTGACCCTATTCAATGGCTGGTAATTAGCACAGAACCGCCACCTGGACCTGTTCTTTTTCGACACCATGACTACTGCTGAAGCCCATGGGCTATCCAATGGCTCAATGATTCCTGCTCTCAGCATCTTCTCCAGTTCTCAGTCAGCAACTTCCTGTCATGCCAGTGGAAGGTGGTGAGGGCACACCTTATTGGGGTGAGCATCTCCAGTGTCATGTGTTGCACCAGATGGGTCAATCCCACCTCATCCTCAGCCAAGGCAAAAAGATGCTGAAACTCCAGCAAAACCTCCCACAATTTGACTTGCTGTTGCTGATTTATGCCTGCCAAATTCTTCTCCCAGTGGTCCCGTAGTGCTGACAGCTGTTCCATCTGCACACTCACCTGCCACTGCGGACACGTGACTGAGGGAGAAAGGGGCTGGGCAAATGAGACCCCAGAGTGTGGCCAGTGCAATCTACAGTAAGGGTAGTCTGGAATCCGGGATCTGGGATAACATGTGGCACTACTGTATGGCCAGGGACTGAAGGGGGCTGCATGCACATAAGGGGCATAGTAGTAGTCAAAGGCCTGTCACATGGGGCCATATTAGTTATGGCTTGTCCGGTAGCCTCCATTGTGTTCACAGATGGGGGGGACTGAGGCAGGCAGTGTGAAGGGGAGATCAACTGCACATACTTATCACCAGGAAGGGTGAGCAGATCCCACCCCAAGTCCAGCACACCTCTCACAGCCCGCAGAAAGCCAAACCCGAGTATACAGGGGTCTTGCACCTCAGCCACCCACGCCTCAAAGGATACGGATAGGCCCCTGACATTAAACAGGAACACCCCCTTGGCTCTCATTGGAGCAAGATCACCAGTCACCGTCCTTAGTTGTACTAGGGTGGGCTCCACTGTCGCTCCCTCTGGAACAACGTCGGGTCTCACCAAGGTTGCGCTGGATCCCGTATCAACCAGGGCTATGGGTATGACCCCCCCAATGGTGACTGGAACATAGCAGAAACTCCCCATGTAAGACTAGCCCACAATCACTGATACCTCAGAAGGGGAAAGTGGAGTGTCATCTCGTCCCTGGTGACTCACTAACCTTGTTGCTTATTAAGTGCGAGAAAAGCTTCCGAGGGCCCACGTTTTCCCGACTACACGGGCCCTTGGGAGTTTCCCCACCCGCTGCTGAACCTGGGGCAATTCCTCAGAACATGGCCTGGCTGACTGCACCCCTGCAGAGCATCTTCCACAAGCGACAGTTCAGTCGTCATCACAACCCGCACCACTGACCTTCCGTCTGCCTCAGATCCACTGCCAACAATCTCGTGCTCCATAGCGAGCTCCAGCGCTTCATTCAAGGTGTCAGGATGAGTCAGCTGTGTTTGAACGCGAAGCTCCTTAGGGCTTAGAGCCTGGATAAATTGATCCCTGGCACGCTCATTCTGTACCGTTGGCGGCATGCTCGCATAAGCATGTCTGCACAGGTTTTTAACATTGTTAGTAGTATGCGGAGGGGCTCCCCCGGCTGCCTGCATCTGCTACTAAATTCTGCACCTAAAGGAGCAGGCTGATTGCATTGTCCAAAAAGTCTCCAGAGAGCCCCAACTAACGCATCATAGTCGTTCCTCTCCGTCGGACTCTGCAGCAGCAAACAGGAAGTTGCGTCATCTGTGAGACATAACAGTTAGCGGCAGCAGCCAACAGTTAAAACTGCACCCTGAACATCTCCCAGTCCATCTTACCCAAATACATTGGTGTCTTCAAAGTGGATGACACAACAGGGTCCTGGGCACTGCCATCTTTGCCTGCGTCAGATGACCAGGGCGGCGCTAACTCCACGGTATCAAAATGGTCCCTGCCACGACGTACACGGCCTGGCGCCAAACCAGCTTCAGCTGCTGCTAACAGTGCAGCTCCTTCCGCGGGCTACTCGCCTTGTGACACCCAGTTGGGCGGCTCCTTCTTCACACTGAGACGGTCCCGCGAAAGTTGACTGCAGTGTCAATTGCGCAAACGTAGTTGTCAGCCTGCTTCTCCCACTATCTCTCCAGGTGATCATTCGAGTGCACTTCCAACACCAAACTGAAGCATCCCTAATGAAACCACAAGCCAGTCCGTGGTGTCGTCCTTCACAGGATGCTTTATTAATAACAACTGTGCAACTGCATGACAAAAAGGCATTAATAATAATGCAAGTGTTCATCACTAACCCCCACACACCAGGAAAAGGACAGTCTTCTCCAACGTTACCTCTTACATAACCTTTCTAGAGCCCCACCTGTCCACACCCATTAACCAATGCTTCAAACCTCCCCCTTGCAAGTTCAACCAAAGCCCGCATTAACTGTAAAACACAAAACAATACCAGAACACGGCATTCCAACTTCCAATACAAAACCTTAGGCTGTTACGCTACTCTTAATACGAACTTCGCGCTTCTTGCAGTTGTAACGCCTCTTTCGAGGAACATTAATCTGACTGGACGACACAGCGACGAGCTTTGTCAGCAGCTTTCTAATAAGAATGGGGGGAAAAGCAGCCCCGACTCCCCGAGGCTGAGAAAAGGAACTTTCACCAAATTCTCCACTTCCCCAGTGGCATCCAATGGGAGTGCTGCGATTGCATGTCGACCCCTCTGGTTTGCCCCCCCCTCCCTGATCGCATTCTAAACTCCCGCAAACTTTTCCTCGCATTATTTCCAGGACCCTTCAGTGCAGAGAGACAGACGGGACATCACTTCTGATCACAGTCCCGGATCGTCGGCGGAGAGCAAATCAACAGACATAAGAAGAGAGAGAAACAATCCATGAACTGACGCAGCAAAGGAATCTACACTGCAAAACTTATGGCTGCATGAAAGTCGTATTTTCTCTTGTTCTGGAATCTTGATAACGAAAATTTTCATCATCTGAAGTCGTCGCGTTACTTTAGAAATACATTATCACCGCCGTGGACATCACTGGTGGCTATGGATACCCATATAAGATGGAAAATAAAACGGTGGATAAACCTATATACAGTCTCATTAATAGCTTTTCTTTCTGTCACTTCGCAAGACAGCTCAGGTAGGTTGTACCGCAAATTCAATGATTTTATCTTTGGAAGTTCACTTTTCAATTGAAATTTTCCAGCAGCAACTAGTTCTATTCTTACGCCCCACGACCGCGAATAAATGGTGTCACGCCTGCTCACTTTGCAGAGCTCTAAGCAGCAGCAGCAGCGGCAGCAGCAACAGCGCACCCCCGAGGCAGTGAAGCGTTACAGTTTCCCGTTTTACTGATGCCTTACACTCTTCAAGATCGAAATACTGTATACACCATAAAGCTTTTGGCCGAAAAGCAGCTCAAATGGATAGTCTCACTTCATTAGCAAAGAGATTCACGTGAAATATTCGACAAACGAATCGGTAAAGTCGTAACGCCTAAACAATAGTGGAAATTTTATTAGGTTTACAAATTGTCTAATTTTTTGGATAAGGTAATGTTCCCGTTTCCATTTTTATCTCACAGAAATTAATAATCCTGCGCCGCCAATATGTCACAAATTTTTCGTAGAGAGAATTCTAAGACAGTCCAAGTAAATAGTTCGACGAAACAGTTGTCTTTAATAATAATTTATTAAGATGCTATGTTTTATACGTCAGTTATACACTTGACGATGACATGCTAAAGAAATTTCAACTTGAAATTGCTCATGCTTTTACCTGGACTAAATATCAGCTTGTAAAAATGATCACACTTCATGAATTTAACTTATTTATTTTTTTTCGCCACTTTTCCTACATTTTCCGAGATTTATGTGCGAACTACGTGAACCTTGAAATTTTGATGATATTTTGCTGACGAATTGCCATATTACTAAATATTCATGTCAACATCCATTTCACAAGAGCATCTTCAGGAGCTTTGCACTATCAATTAGATGTTTGCTTATGCATTGGAAGAGAGTTGGTATATTTGATAGCTCCAGGGCAAGCTTCGGCATTTCAGAGGTCATCACTAAAGAGAGTACAGAAAAGACAAAAGTTCAATGGTACTGCTACATCCTTCCCAAGTTCTGGAATGCAGCTGCATATTGCAGCAGTGAGAAGTATCTTTAAAAGGAAATTCTGTCACTTGTCCTTACTCAGATCAAAGTACTGCTTGCATTTAGTGCCAAAACAACTGATGGGTATCAGAAGGAGCATTGTGTGGGAAGACCACACGTGGAAGTGGTCACTGTCTTGTAATGAATTGTCAAATTCACAAAACAGCAAGCAGATGAGGTACTGTAAAAATTTGACTAACTTCCTTTTCTAAGAATAAGCTGAGTGATTTATCCTTGAAAAGAGAAAATATCTAATGGTATTAAAATGTTCTCCCTTCATGAAAAAATCTACTTCTGCACTACACTGATTGAACAGTGTACTCTACTTAAGAACACAGAGGTATTACTATTTATTGAAAAGAAAATCTTCTCTGTTGTCAGAGTTTTGTAATATTAAAAAAGCTTGCTACTATTTACTGTGAAATGTCAAACCATCCCCTTTTGAATACTAAATTTCTTGAGCAGATTTTGTTTGCTCAGCCCAGAGTGAACCATTGCTGAAGAAGAAAATAGCTAGGAGAATCTTTTACTGGGACTGTATTCTCTGAGGGACAGTCATCTCATCTTCAGTTGGACTAACGTGCAATTAGTTGGATGTCTTCTGTTGCTGGTGAACTGCTTGTTTCTGTGGCTATATAAGTTAGCCTTGGTCTTTCATGTCGAATAAATGCTGAAATCAACAGTCAAGGTGAATGCATGACAAAAGTCAAACATAATACATATTTTCTCATGTATAATTGTTATTTTGGTATATAAATTTTATAAACATAAAGCTGGAAGCCCAAGTACAGCTGCAGGAACTGTATTTGGGGTTGTATTCTGAGTAGAAGTTTGGATTTTTTGTGGTACATAAAGAGCTTTGAATCAAAATTTGCAAATAAATTTAAATCAACTCAGAAGAAGAAAAAAATGGATTTGATGAATTTGTATTAAGAAAATATTGCAGATCTTAGAGTCAAATGAACATCTTTGATTTGGTAGATTTGTGCATCTGTAGATGTATTTTCAGATATTAAGTTCACAGATAATCTACCAATAATATCAATATTGTGTGTCATATTTTGTCATTTGCATTTTTTCAGTTGATTACTGCTGTAAATGAACTAATTAGCAACATATATGCCTCTTATTGAACTAAATAGCTATTCAATGTAATGGCAGTCTCCCTATGCTCTTCTATGCAGAGTTCTTGATTGGTAAACTATCCCCAAAGGCATCACTTTTATTACATGTGTTGGGTAATTAATGGAAGGTACACATGCACAAATCTATTTTGGCTAGAGGACTGTGGCACTTTCGCTTGTTATTGTCTTGTATTAAAAGTTGTAGCCCTTTGAGGATGACACCTGGTCTGCTTTAGAACTCTTGCAAAGTGAATGTTTAAGGTCTTTAGTATCTCTAACCAGGTCTGCATTTTCCAGCATTGCTAAAAGGCCCCACAGTCAAAGGGGTTGAAAGCAGCCACCTGCAGGACATTAGAGCTTATTCATCCCTGCAACAACAGTATGGTTTCTATTGCAAGCAAGAATTCTGGGAATTTAATAAAGGCGCAGAGGGACCGATATGACAGACTATCCACCCCTCTCTTGAGATTTGGTGCAGGATTACCACAGTTAATTGCATTCTATATAAGGTAAAGTACCTACTATCATGAACTCAAAGTAAGTGCAATTGCTTGATACATTTCAGTGTGCAGTTTTTTTGACAAAAGCAAATGTGCCTTCTGTTATAATTGCTGTCTGTTGGCGAGCATTGTCACTGTACTGCACCTTTTGATGACTTTCAGAAAGTGGGCAGGGGTGCTGCTTCATCTTCATTTCCCCAGTGCCAAATAACCCTTTTCTATGATCTCCTCCTCACATTATTTGCTACTAAGGGACCAGTGCTTTACACTTCTTGTTTTGTACTCATTTTGTTTGTTCACCAGGATCAATATTGGCCAAGATTGGCCAGAATCAGGTTTTTTCTTTTTTTCTTATTTTTTTTTGCAAAGTTGACATCTGTGATGTAACCTAGTTAATGAATATTTTATAGGCTTTAATAGTGTTTCATGGTTTATTGTTCAAATGTTGCAAATAAACAACCCCAGCAGTGTCCTTTTCCAACCAAAATGCTCTGACACGCTGAGGAGTTGGATGCCAGACCATTTCCTTTCATCAGACTTGGAAAACATTCTTTGAATACCTTGTATAGGAGTGGATGCTCTCTCTGATAGGGTTTGGATGAGTGCATTCTGTGATATGTGACAGGATAGTCAATTATCCTCTCTTTATTTCTACGTATGGAAATTGGCCTGCCTCCATGCCACAGTTTCTTTGCCTCCTTTTACACATCTGGATCCGATATGTGCCATTGGGGTGTCTGTTTATTTCAGAGAAACAAGTTCCAGATGTTTTTCATTCTTCTTCTGGCCGAACACTGACTATAAAATAAAATGCTATTTAATTTCAAATTAAAATATAGTTTTGTTTCATTTTTGATTAATATGGCCTTAGAAGCTAATGCACCATTTTTAATTAATTTGGTAATGGTCTAATGGATTTTGTGGTTTTGCTTTTTCATATTTGAACTGAAGCCATTTTCACAGATTTTAATCAAAAGCTAACCCTAAATCCAACAAACTGGAATAATTCATGCACTAGAAGGCTTCCCTTTGCAAACAGGCTAAGACATTGTGGTTTTGGTTAAAGGCAAATACTCAACTATTTCATTCATATCTTTTGAGTCTGGCCAGTGACTGATATTTGCTGACTACCTGATGGATAATCTTGTATTTTTTGGTAAAAGATTGCAAAGAAACCAAGTGAGTGTTCTTCTTCAAAACCCCATTTATACATATGTATATACGCATGTATTGTTTATATATGTATAAAAATATAAATATGATGGGTGAGATCCTTTATGACTTCTTTATAGTGGACTATGGCAGTAAACCAGCCCTTAACTGCATCCAGCAAGGATGTTAAAGAGTACAACATGGCAATTGTAATTTCAACGACATATTTTTGGCACTCTTTGCACATGCAGGAAACAGCACTGGAAGATTATTGCTGCTATTAATTTCATGTTCTCTAGTGTTGATTTACAGTTGGGTTTTTATTCACTCACACTTCCAGGGTCTGATTTGATCGGGCTTCAGTCATTGGACAGTGAGAAACACTACTCACAGCTTTTGTTGGTTCTATCTTAATGCACATCTTCTAATGGGATAAGCTGCAATGAAACTGCAGCTCTATTTTATTCAATGCATTACTGTGAACAGGCAACTTTGAATTCTTATCTCCCTAACATAAGGGAAGGAATCAAAGTGAGTCAGACTGTAGAGAGATATAATGACCCCCAGACGGTGCAGTTCTATGCTGTGAATGGTGGCATTATTAAAGCTGGGCTCGGATTGTGAGCTTTGGTGTCTAAAGACAGTTAAAACGAGTTATAATCTGTCTTTATTTCACATGTTTTATTTTCAAACATTAACGTTCAGTACTTTTGTATCTTTCCTTTTCATGCCGCTATAAAGGAACATTTTGTGCATTAGACCCATAAACTCATGGAGAGTAAATATACTACAAAGATACTCTTACAGCACACAGATTTCCTTCCTAACCCCAGCCCACTGTAATATGCTGCTACCATAGTCTCTGCTTTGTTTGGTGCTAATGTGTGACATATGTTTATCACACATGTAAAAGTGTTCCTGTTTGCAAGAGGTAATGAATTAAGTCAAGGCAGGGCTTGTTGGAAATTCCTGAGATTCCTTCTTGACTGGCAAAACCATTTTTGCCAGACCCTGATCAAAATTCAAGTTTAAAAGGTACAGTTGATGAAGGTGATATTTGCATGGGAAACATAATGAATTTTTGATACAGTTTCTGGGTTTAGATTAATTGTGCTTTTGTGTGTTTTACAGTGACTTGAGATGGTTTCTCTTTCACATCCATCAGAGAACACCAGTGTAATTAAACCAATCAAATATATGTATATCAGAAGACTCAGAGGACTATTGTTAAGATGAACCTATATGGAAGTGTTGTTTAAAACACAGCTGGATCACGGAAGGAATGTATGTAGATCTTAGATTCTTTTTGTTCAGGGAAGATGTGTACTTTATTGTGAACCTACTCTCTTCCTTCCTAACTCCGAGCTTTTTATTCATGGGCAATGGCCTTGGTCATCATCTTTCTCCGTTTCCTATAAGGAGCAGATGCAAATTTTGACAGAAGTGCAGCGTCAGGCTGGCCTTATATTGGGTTACTTCTGCCCCACTTGATAATGTGTCAGTTTGGTGAAGGTGTCCAGTGCCACACGTTCAGTTTAATCACAAGTTATGTTGGTGACACCACACAAGGTCAAAATAAATGCCAAAATAAATGCAAAATAAACCAGGACTTGTTTACATTGATGCATTAGCTTCAGTACTATACTGTCATGGTGAGAAATCACTGATGGTGAAGGTGTATATATGATCACTTTCTGGATAGATTTGCACACGTGTATACATAGTGCCCTCTACAATAATTGGCACCCGTTGTAAAGATTAGTAAAAAGGGTTAAAAAATATCTACCCTTTGGTGAAGTAGCTTTATCTCACATTGAAAAAATGAGAAAAATCCAACCTTTAATTGAAATTAATTTATTCAGAGAAAAACAAATCGCTCAGCAAGACATAATTATTTTCAACAAAAACACATGTGCCGCTATTATTTCCATCCCTGAATAACTTTATTTCACTTAAAGGTTCTCTTTACATCTCACATTTTTTCAGTGTGAGATGAAGTTACTTCACCAAAGAGTGGATTTTTTCTAACCCTTTTTACTAATCCTTGTTAGGGGTGCCAATAATTCTGGAGGGCAATGTAGAGATGAATGAATCTTCTGTGAGGTACTAATACACCTCATCTTAGTTTTTTATATTATCACTTGATTAATTTCTTAACTATTTAGCAAGTGGAGAAATTAGCTCGTGCCAAAGTTAAAATAATAATAAAAAAAAAAAAAAAAAAATTATTAATCTTACACGTTTTGTAATATTTGAGATTGCATGTAGATCCCCTGTCTTTAAAACCCTAAGACAATCTCCAGGGTAAAAACACCAGCTGGTCAACAGACACGTAGAATCTGAATGAAGACATACAGACACGGACGTGACACACAGTGATAAAATAATATCACTGCCCTGTCATTAAACAAGTTACAGGTGGAGAGAATGTGACAGATCTGATCATTTGCTTTGGTCGTTTCAGATGGTACATGTGAATGCTTTTAGAACTGTAAACTCTGTGAGGGAGATGAGCTCATTTGCAGAAATATGATACTCAGACTGGAGGCTAAATACAGCATAGAGCAAAACGGAGTACTGAGAGCTTCCTCAGTGACAAATGAGGTGTGTGTATTTACATTTGTGTGTGGCCTTCGGTGTTGTAGACTGCCTGGCAGTTCAAGGAATGGCACTGATAACAAATACTTCTAAAATAGTCAAAGTTACCAAAGCAGTTTTCAATATTGTGAAACGGTCATGTTGAATCTGGAGAATGGGCTAGGCTAGTTATTGTTGTTTAATCTTCTTTTTTGTTTGCTTTTTATAATGCTTTATAAGAATCAGTCAATACTTTCTTTGCATTATCTGTCTGAACACGTTTGAAATCATTGTTTATGTCAGTATGGGAGAAGACTGCAAAGGAAATGCTGTGATCTTTAAATTTTAATCATGACTGCGGTAAAAATGGATCAGAGTTAAAAAGGATGGAAATTTCATGGAAAGGCATTAATGTGGGCTTAACAGGAACACACTGGGCTTAAATGGTACAGCAACAATTAATAAGAAAAAATACAATATATGTATTACTTTCAACATTAAAAGTCATTTGCAAAAAAAATATCAAGGGCCTAAATAGACAATGTGTACTTAAACATTATACAAATTATCTTTTGTTTATCTACAAAAATAATGAGTTACCCTCATTTCATGTTGGCAAATGTAACATGCTTGTTATAGCATCCTACCATTTTAGCCCAGCCATGAACAATTCTAATTTGTATTACATTAAAAAGTCATGGTTTATTTCTGAGTACAACAATGTAAGATGCATTTAAAAATGTCTAGTATCCATGCCTAATATCCTTGATCCTTGGACAATGCAGCATATTGTCAAGCTAATGCTTTGACAGTGCCATCTGGTCTATTTGCTAACTCATAAAACTCATCTTTCCATCTATCAAGAAATTGTGTTTTTTATCAAAATAACACTTCAGCATATGTATTGATCAGAACATTAATGTCTTAATGTTACATGCTCAATAAATACATCCCGAAGAAATGGCTGAAAATTGGTGAAAAAATGATTTCTAAGGCTTTGCTAAGGACTGAAGTTTTCTTGTGAATTTGTATGAGCCTCTATGATCCTCACATAATATTAACAAAAATGATTAGCATGCAACAACAAATAACAGTGAAGCAACGACTACCTGTATTGCCAAAAATAATGAACACACAAAAGCACAAAAGTTTTTTTTTTTTTTTTTATTTAACTTCAGTCTTGAAAGTGGGCTTAACGGGTGCTTGGGCTTAATGGGTACAGTTAATCTAGATCTCAACCTTAAATTTATATTGACAGGAATAAAATGCATCTAGATATTAATTCCTGTTGAACAGAACACCCTTGGTGTCTCCCTGTGTTCACTCCAGTACTGTGTATTAATGAAGCCAGCAATGGTTAGCATGTCTAATACTCAGGAATATCATCTTAAGGGAAAAATAAACAGCTTTGACCCATGAATCAGTCATTCCAGTCTCAGTTCCAGCTTCATAAGCATTTAAAGGGAAATTAAGAATTGCACAATGTTGCTTCAAAACCCTCCTAAAAACCACATTTTTGTTGGAATGTTTCTATTTTTACTCAATAGTGGAACGATCACAGCCGTGCTTTAAAGCACTATAAATGCAGGACTGAGGTCAGAGTTTGCTAGCTCAGCTCTAATGTTAAACCACTTCATTATATCAGCAGAGTGTGGGCAGACAGGGTTCTGGTACTGTTATAAAGTTCCCTTGATCTGAGGAGATCTGGTATGTATTGTTCATTGCATATGTACATCCCAGTGAGACTGTATGTTTATTGGTCTGTGGGTGAGTGTGGCTGTCGTAAAAGTAAGGGTACCATTTCCCAGCAGACTAGACCCAGTATGAAGGTAAACTAAAGACTACATTTTATTCTTAATAAATCTTTCCATGCATTAGTTAAGGAGCTGAACCAGAGATAAAATAAAGCTGGTTCAAATCCTTGCCAGGGAAGCGCTGTTATACCTATTGCCCGGGGACTTAAATTGAATCGTTACAGTATCCGGCGATACATGACTGTATAAATGAATGGATGAAAGGGATACTTGCATATTCCATTGGATGACTAGGTTGACTGGACAACTACAACAAAAACATCTGAACCCTAGTAGCTGAAAGAGAGTGAGGATAAGTGAAGTCCGTTTAGTGCAGATGTTCTTCTCAGTGATTACCCACTTCAGCCTGGAAGGAAATTTTCTTCTGTAATCAATGCTCTTTTTGTTTTAGCATTGTTGATACATTAAATGTTGACACTGACTAAGTACCTAGTTGAAACTTTTAATTGACTTGTTTGTAATGTATTTATAGCCCTTCAGGATATGTCAAATCATCGCTGGTAAATTATGGACATCCTGAGGTATATTTCAGGAAAAGAACTACTTGACCTTTTGTCTCTAAATCTTTTAAAGAAACAAGTAGTAGTAGATGATGCTATCCCTAGAGATGGCCATGTACAGTGCTGTGTGTGTTTTGTGAATCTTGACTTTCAGCTTCTGTACTGCAGCTTAGCTGTGTACAGGGGTTAGCATACAAGTGCCTCCCTCCATTTTTCATTCTTCCAGGTGCTTCAGTCCTGAGTGCATCTGGGTCCGTCAGTGTGTCTGGGTGTGAGCTTTGCATTCTTTTTAAGGGAGTTTCCCCATACAGACCCAAGACATACACTACGTGCATCTGCAAGTAAATGGTGTCCTATCCTTTTTTGGATCCACTCTGACCTTAGCTGGATAAGCATTTATAGAATATGGATGCCTGTCATTGATTATACCTGTTTTTTCTGGCTTTTTGAATTGGAGTTTAAAGAATACACAACGATATTTCATTGGTCATATCAAGTTGTTTTGTTGTCGGGGAAATTTACGAGTAATATTCCATAACAGTGACGTGTTCTACTTCATACCGAGAAAACAACGTTTATCCTACAGATTATTGTACATGGAATGGTGTTTTACATTGTATGGTGTTATTAGATTTATCCACAACAATTCTCCAAGGTTACGGTTAAAACAAAGAACTCATGGTGATGGCCAGATGGAATTCATGTTTCATAGTCAGCAGGTTCATTTTAAAGCCTGTACACAACACTGTGCATAACAGCACAATCTTTTCATTCATATGAAGACTGTATGTGAGACAAGGCTGAGTAGGATTTAGTTTGGCAGGCCAGTTATGCTTGGGTTGTGCAGTAATGTTATGCTAATAGGTTCCAGTGGCCTGGCTAGTTGGCTATGCACTCGATTTCTACCGTGTGGTTTGGACGCTCAGTAGAAGCTGGCGGTCTTTTTTGCATGAATGCTGAAACCTCAAAGCAGGACTGGAAGCACAATACACAGGAGCCGTCAGGCATAATGGACTTCAGATGAGCTTTAGAATGCCTACCAGTGTCTGGACTACAGGATACGAAGAGAGGAGGTGTAATCTTAGTGATGAAATCCTTAGGCGGTAAGATGCTAATGTATGATGCAAAGTTTCTCTTCAAAAATCTCTGCCAATAGGTCATCAAGTCATCTGTTCAAGGTGGTGGTACAAGGGAATAGACAGGAAATACCCCTAAAGTCCTCATGCACTTTGAAGCTATGAGGATGCTGCAGGAGTGCGAAGTGTTGATCAAAAACCTTTGGGTTAAAATTTCATCTGTGCATGGCACTTGATTGGACCAGCTTTTTTGAACCCGAGTCTGGTGTTTCATTTTGGGCCCTCATATTGCTTTGGAGAGCTCAGAGCAGAGAAGGGGGGGTAAATAAAAGGGAAAGACAAGAAAACTGCATACATGTTTGTGTGCGTGTGTGTGATGGAGAGTAAGAGTTTGTTTTACAGTCTTGCAGAAATCTTGCTGTTAACTAGGCATTAAAAAAATCACTACTGTTGCTTAAATACATTATGCTTTCTCATTTCCTGAGTCTGTGTTAGTATATTTACCTGAACTTTATAAACATTTGTCTGCCCTAAAAACTATACAGACAAGCCGTATGTAAAAAGCAGCTGGTGTACCTCCTATTACAATAAATATACAATGAGCAGAGCAGGATCAGTTTTATCAAATTAGCAGTTTCTTAATTAAGCAGTGGTACACTGCACATAATGTACTCCACTTCCATGCGTACTGTCGTTTATTTATTAAGGGGATGGTTGCAAACAATGGGCAAACTTTCAGCCCATTATGCTTAAATATTTAGATGCAGAAATCATGAAATCATAAATTAAAGGTTGGATCATGTCTCGTCTCAGTCAAAAAGACATAAAAGAGGCACAGTACTGTAGGGGCACCCATTATCAAACCTCTGGTGAGCAGTCAGTTTGCCTAATAACTGCAGTTTGTCCTCAGTCTGTGGGGAAGTATGTATGAAAGGTATGGGGTTTGTATGGATAGACGGAAGGAAGAAAGGAACGAAGGAAGGAAGGAACGAAGGTTAACCCTGGCCATAGTTTTAATCTGGTCACTTTGTCAGCTGTACTCCAGAATGGTCCGGACCTGAGGTACTGGACTGTACCATGTGATGGAGGAGTGAGGGAGGTAGGTTTGTGTGGATTCTCGCTCAAATGAAAATAAAATTTGACCTCCTTTTATGCTATGTAGATGGAGGAGGAGGTCAGAGAGGCAAAGCATTTAGTAGAATGTTTACATTTCAGAAGGCAATGCAAAACCTGTGCTGTAGATGACCTGCTGCATTACTTTACCTGTGAAGTTAATTACATCTCAGTTTTCTGCAGTAGAATTTTCGATAGAAAGAAAACATCCATCCATCCATCCATCCATTGCCTTCTAACTTCTAATTCTGGACATAATTATGAAGGAGCCTGGAGCCTGTCCCAGGCAGCACAGGGCAGAGAGAGAACAGTCATACTTTAATACTCTGGGAATTCTCTTGTTAGATTATTACAAATTAGATTCATGATGGGTTTTTGGGACGTGTTTGTTTTAAATGATCCGGTTACGCATTCTGGAAAGTGACTAAGGCTAATACAGTCAATGCTTTGAGGAATAGACAGCAAACATAAGACCTGTAATGTCTTTGCTACATCTGACTGAAATACTCACAGTAGTTTCATTTACATTATGTTTGCAGTATGAGTGACAGCGATTGGTTGTGTACGTGACAAGAACTTACAAATAAAGAAATATGAGATGTCGAAAACGAACAGTGCTAGAGAAATTGGACTGTGACAGGTGCATCAAGGCTAACTGAGTGCTTTTTGGGACTCTAGGTGGAATTTGGTGACTTAATTAATGCTGCCATCCCTGTGACATCCTGGCTAGCACAAGCCCTGCTGACCCCAAACTTGAGTGCCTCCCTGTGGCTGTGGGTGAGCACATGTAATTAAGGCAAGACTGTTGCTGGAGGAGCTGTGATTTACCGACAGAAAAAAAAGGAAGAAACTGAGGAGTTTGTTGGGTCCCCAGTGCCAGAGAGGCTCCAGATGGACTGACTGAATGCCAGACCCTTTCAAATCAATCATTTGTCTCCCTGGATCAAAATAAACAAAATACAAATGGTTTTTACTGCAGGTCTCACATGGTTCCTATGACAGAGTTTGTGTTTATATTAATAGCAGATTGTTCTCTCATACTCTTCTCCTTCATTGATGAGGCAATACAGGATCACTGCATATGCCTGTATAGGAATATTGCTAAGCTTGACAGACTCCATTCGGCTCATACTGAACCTACTTCCTAAATTTAATTTTACAGATTTAATTTTGGATCGCTTTTTGCATGTAATGAATTTGATAGGGGGGTGTGGACCCATTTATTTCTGCAATGAATAATTAAGCATTTCAGCTTATTAAGAATACCATTAATCGGAATAATTTGAATTTTTGGCCATTGCAGTAGATTGATACATTGATACGAAATCTTGAGGTTCAGCTATAGCCACATGTAAAAAAGAGCAACTTTGTTCCCTGTTGGATTTTCATTCCTGGCTGCAGTTCTTTGCTTCCTGCTGACAGTTCTTAATACTCCAGTGTGTTCTCGTAGACCAGATGTTTTACTAAATACAGGCCTGGCAAACCAGAACCACACAATACTTAATTCTAAAGGCAGGTTCTCCTTATACAGATGAAACTGTAATGTAGCTTTTGCATATTCCATCTTGTGCTAAATGAACATGTGGTGAGAGTGAAGTTTAGAGTCAGCGTACAGGAACAGCCATTGTTTCTGCACCCCTGGGGTGGTTTTTGGAGTTAAGGGTTTTGCTCCAGGGACTAATGGTGATACAGGCATTTAACTAGCTGCAGGGTTCAAACCAGCAACCTCCAGGCACCAAGCATCAACACTTAACCCACAGAGCAACACGCTATCCTGGCTCACCTGAAGTACCAGGACCACATGTCAGTGAAACGGCCATCAGCTCTATTACTCAATGTTCTTGAGAAGCGTAGTGTTTATCTGTCAAGGCTTTTTATAATGAACAGGTCAGGACACACTAAGGTGGTGGCCCTTCCCAACTGTGTAGCATAAAAATAAAACCTTTGTCTAGATCGGCTGCTGTCACCATGTCAGAAATGGTAGAGCCACATTACCTCAGACTGCCAACCCTCCTCCCACTAGGCACTGTGGATTGGAAATAGCCAAGCTAGGTGGGATTTTGAGCTTGGTTTCCTGCCTTTATATAAAAAAGCCTGTCTTCCTGGCTAAACATAGTTTGGCTGCCAAAATATATCAGCCCCCTGTCAGACTCAGCCAATGTGTGTAGAAAGACAAAAACTAACTTCAGCTCATCATAACAGTGTAATAAAAAGTGAAAATGTTTGGCTGTTTAAAGCTTTAGTTGTGCACACACGTGCCCCCCCACCCCTCTCCCGAAACTAATGCTCAGTCATTACAATGACATTTTTTGCTGATAAACAGTTTTGGCAATTCCAAATGTATGAAGAGGGAGAAAGCATCTTACCTATCAGTAAACATCCTGAGCTGGTATAAATATGTTTAACACTTAACATCTGTCAGCAAACTTATCATTGCTAACACACATTTATAAGTTACTATTTAAACTGAATATAGTGGGCCTTTACAAAAAAATCCTGGCGTCCCATCCAGGGTGTAATGGTCTTTGTTAAAAATGCTGTATAAATATATTGAATCGTACCCCAGCATTGTGCTCTATGTCACATGGATAGGCTCCAGGATCCCCTGTGACCCTGACCGGGATAAACACTTGGAAGACAGATAATGGTCATTTATTAATTTAATGTAAGACACATACTTAATCACAAGCCACTCTTCTGCTTCGAAGGTTTTCTGGAGTTCCAGTTTTGACAGACTCCCCAGAAGAGCAGCAGTTGAATGACACTTTCTTACCCCTTGGTATGAGCCTTGGTTCAAGGGTCAGTTGCTGGGGCAGATGCTGGATTCCTTCTGCTTCTGTGGTTCACACTTCACCCTGCTGTGGGACGGAAAAACTGGGATAACGGGCATGACGGTCTATCTTAAAATGAGCTGGCTCTTGTCAGGGATTGGACTGGTTGGAGTCCACTAGTGACAGCAGTGAACTGTCCTGCTGGCTTGGAGGTGGAGATGGGACTGGCCAAGTCAAAGAGAAGGGTCCAAATGGAAGAGGCCATGTGGATACCTAAACTGTTCTGCATTTATAATGCAGTGATATTATAGGGAAACATATTCATATTACAGTGTTTGGATTATGAAGTTCCAACAGCAGTTGTCTGACTGAAGATAATATCACTGGCATTTTGTAAATGTATCACTACTTTATATATTTATATATGTTATAGTAATGAAGGAATTGGTTAGTGATATGCTGATGACTCTTAGATGTAGATGTATTTGTTTGTGTGTGTGTGTGTGTGTGTGTGTGGCCACATTTATATTATGTTGTGGGGTGGGGACATTTTTTTTTTAAAAACAATTTTACATTTTAAAAACCTGACATTTTTGCTTTGTGGGGACATTTTTCGAGTCCCCACAAGTCAAAACTCAGTTTTATAAAAATCTGTGAACACAATCAAAAAACCCAAAGAGCTAAAAGTCTTGTATTTAGTTAGGTTACTTATGGTTAAGGTTAGGGCTGGGTAAGGG
Source organism: Gymnarchus niloticus (assembly GCA_009936485.2). NCBI lineage: Eukaryota > Metazoa > Chordata > Actinopteri > Osteoglossiformes > Gymnarchidae > Gymnarchus > Gymnarchus niloticus. Next base: position 13,960,828 of record JAACJT020000034.1, read on the forward strand.
TTAGGGTTGTCTTAATTATTTTTAGGGTTAAGCCCATAGAAATTAATGGAAGGTCCCCACAATGTTAGATTTGCCTACACTGTGTGTGTGTGTGTGCGTGTGTGTGTGTGTGTGTGTGTGTGTGTGTGTGTGTGTGTGTGTTCCATGCTTATATGTCCCCGGGCGGTAATAAAAACCTGACATTTTTACCTTCTGGGGACATTAGACGTGTCCCCACAAGTGAAAATTGAATTTTATAAAAAATTGTGAGTGCATTCAAAAAACCAAAAGAGCCAAACGTCTCGTTTTTTATTGCATTACTTATGGTTAAGGTTAGAGCTGGCTAAGGGTTACGGTTGTCAAAGTTAGGATTGGGCCTATAGAAATGAATGGAAGATATTCACACAGTTAGAAATACAAACGTGTGAATGTGTGTGAAGGGCTGAAATCTTGTCATTTCGTCACTCAATCCTATACTGCCACTCACCTTTATTTTCCATCAGTCATGACTATGAAGAAAGATGCCTTTGTAGTTTATTTTGGTTAGTACTGTGAATAGAATCTCACAAACACACACACAAGGTTCTTTATTTGTCTCATACAGATTACATACATGTGATGTATACCCAGATACACAGCATTGTTTTGTAGCTGAGCCAAGCTGGATATCAGCCACATAGCTGGGAATAGTTTGGTCCCAGCCCGGTGACTGGTGGCAGCAATGGTGAAAGCCTTTTCCCCTCCAGATTGCAGTTTTATCTCTTATCTGGGTCACAACTTTCTGATGTTGCTGTTTAAAATCGAAAAGACAGATGGCCCACCTCAGGGATGGCACCCTTACTGACTCACATTTAAAGTGTTTCTGCCAACATTACCTTCTGCAGAGGTTATCTGTATCTGGGGTACTCAGGGCAAGGGATGCACCTACAGAATGCATAGCAAGGAAAGACATGGACAAAGAGAACGGCTCAGGGAGCAAGTCACATGACAACGCCCAGTGAGAAAAAACCTGGGCCTCAAAGCAGTACAACCCTTTAAGACCCGAAGGGTGGGGAGGCTCAACAAGTACTACTAGTGGAATAACAGACCAGAAAGGAAAAACCAGACAGGCTGGAAGACATGAGACAGGACTCTGGGAGAACCAGGATCAGGGACCCAATGCTAAAAGACTCAGAGGCCACCAGGTAAAAGTCAAAATTAAAAACAAAAAAAAAGGAAAAATGACCAGGACCCAGGGGCCAGGAGTGCTGGCGCACAGGGACACAGGAACAAGACCAGAGACAAGAACAAGGACAGATGTTCAGTCGTCTAGAATGGAGCCTCCCACAACCAGGGCATCTCTTCTTCCTAGAGCTGGGTCTTTCTTGGCTGTCACCTAGGGTATTCCAGCTACTCAAACAGGCAAGTACACTGAAGTGGGGACTAGGAGTCTACAGGAGCTGTCCCAGAGCACCAAGTGAGGCCATTGCAGCAGTGTGATCAAGCAGGACCCAGCAGGCATCCTCCAGATCACAACTGGCCCATCTGACTGGGCCGACTGCTTGGAATAGGCTATGGACAACAAGCAACCATGTGTTTAAGGAGGTGACAAGCACCAGGTGCGGAACGAGGCAGTCAGGGACACAACGGAAACCAGGTGCAGCATGAGAAAAGCAGGCAGCACGGGGATGAGTCAGAGAACAAGGGCGTGACACAGTGGAAAAAGTCAACGGCATGAGGATGTGTATATACTGTACATGTGTGAGTGCGTACTGCGTATGCGCAAGCAAAACAAGAATTGTGGTCTAGCCTTCTGTGTGCATTTCAATAGATGAAGAGCAAAAACATTCGTAACCAAGCATGAGAATGGCTTTTAGATGATGAGTAAAATATAGCAGGTGTTTCTAATCTTACACCCTGATGCAGTGTGTTAAACATAGCAGACATAGGCATTCTCCTGGTGAAAATAGGCCAGTCCCCACTGCGGGGCACTCAGTGCTCTAGTAGCAGCTTAAACATTTGCACTCAGATAGAAAAGTGAGCACTTGAGAAAAACCACTCCTCTCAGCGTACGGTAGTTGAGTGTTGTGGTAACTCCGAGGCTGAGTTAATTGTACCTTTCTGACCACAACACATCATGGGGGGGTTGGCGGTGTGTGAGTATTCTCTGTGGGCAGGTCCTGAGAAACTGAAAAGGACACATTAAGAGAAGAACTTTGAAACATGTAGAATCATTCAGGCAGCATTTCTTAGCATCATAAGGGCCCATTCATCTCCCAAACCATGGAGGACACGGTGTACCTCACATAAGCTATGTAATCTTCAAGGGTGATCTGTTCTGAAGGAAGTAGACTTTGTTTGCTTGTGAACCACAGTCTGACTTTAGCTAAATTAAGTGGCCATATTGTATATTCTGTTATCTCTAAACCAGATAAGAGCATAAAATTTTTTTTTTTTCTCACCCTTCCATTATCCCTTCTCCCCACAGCGGAACCAGCAGATCTCTTGAAAATTTTAGACTTTCAGAGTTTACCAGAAGGCATCACGAAAACAACAGGTTTTTGTGCACAGAGGAAGTCATCCAAAGGACCAGATGTGGCCTACAGAGTATCCAAAGAGGCTCAGCTTAGTGCCCCCACCAAACAGCTTTACCCTGGTGAGTATCTGCCCATGTTGTTCACCTAAACACAATGCAGTGTCCAGGGCTTTCATGTTATAAGTTTGTGTCTTATCTTGTTACAGCGATGCATTGCTGAACCGCATGAGATCTACACGTTGCAGGTTTCAGTCTCAAGGCCTGAAATATTTTTGCCATATTTAACAATGCATTTATTTGTATTTTCCTTTGATAAATATTCAAAATACATAAATTCAGATTAAGTAAAGGTGTAACATTGTATGCAAAGTCTGTTTTTTGGCCTTTTAAGGGTGTTAAGAAAATCAAACATTACAAATAATTTTTATGGTTCACATGTCATGGATTCCAAAATATTCTAGTATTGATTGAAAATAGAAATTTAATTTTTGACCACTTAATCTCTCCTGCTGCAGTTAGGATGAGATGTTTACAGATTACTTTGGCTGAACATCTACTGCTTGTTTACCTCAGGGTAACAGTGTGTCCCAAACCAACCGGAATACTCTATTATACACAAATCTGCCCTACATCATCTCAACACATTCCTACACGAGTAAAAGGGGGCAAAAAAGCACTTCCTCACTCATTTTTGTTTGTGAATAGATCATGAGTAAAATGCATTAAGGAGAAATGTTTAGAAATGGAACAAGCAGCTGAAAACTACATTTTCTCATTTTTTCTACTCAGTCACTTCTGCTTTCTCACTCCAGTCCTCAGACTTTTGGATGCTGTGAAACCTTTGAGACTGAGGCTTGTTTGAATACCTGAACATCATCATACAGTCCAATGAAAAAAGTATTTACTCATTAATCATTTAAAAACTGTGTTTCGTGTTTCCTCATGTTCTGGTCATATATGACAGTTTTTAGGAAGATCTGAAGCCATTTAGTGAGACAAACATGCCAAAATAGAAGTAACCAGGAAGGGGGCAAATACTTCTTAACAGCACCGTGTGTAATTATCCCTTGCAAAATGTGACCAAACACAGTTTTCAGTTTTCTTAAAAAAATAATAATTTTAAGAACTCTTGTCTCTTCAGCAGCTTTACATTGAAAAACTGCTGTATGCCCAATGATAGAAGTTTTACCAGTTTAAGAAATCAATGCATGCAGTGCAGTTATGGGATAGCCAAATGCTACAAAATGTTCTCTAAAAGGCTCTGCATTAACTTATTGTCTATTCTCTGTGCCTGATATAACATTATTGTTCATTATTCAGCTGATTGTCAGAATTACAACTTTTGCAGATTTCTCAACTACATTTTTAGTATATGAAATTCAAGGACTGTAGCAAAGGTATGTTTTTACTTTTGGCAGAATTTACAAAAAATATCAAGTTTAATCATGTATTTCTCTAGTTTCAGCATTATTTTTAACTATACACATAATATACCTATATAATAAAACAGATGAGAGGAAGGAGTTAGAAAAAAGTAAAACTAGCAATTCGTAGGTACACACTGGATAATATAGTGCTGAGTAAAAGACAAGATTATAAAGTATAAAATTAATTGATTTTTCCAAGGTTTTCTGAATAATATTATAGATTGTGACTGGAAAAAGTGTAAAACATTGTGGAGGAGAGAGTGTCTTGCAGTTGCAGACATTCTATGGGCTGTATTAGGTATCTAGCAGGAAAGGGGGGTTTTGGAATCATATTATGAGTCACACCGCAGAGCAGCCCACTTCACTAAAACCAAAAGGGCTACCTTTTTCAACTGTATACAAAAGCTTTTCTAGTCGATGAGATCCTTTTCCCCTCCAGCACTGTCTAATGCCTCTCTCAGCTCACTGGTAGCTCTTATTAGCTGATTTCTGGTTATCTAACACAGTGCTAAAGAAGCAGGCCTCAGGCTTGAAGAAAGACTGTGAGAACCCATGGAATTTGATCCAAAAACTGCAATGCATACACTGAGCAAAGCCAGCTTCTGTTCACAGTTGCTTTAACCTGTAGGCCTTCGTCATTCATTATTTCACTCATGACGAGGTTGTTAGCGAAAAATGCCCTGTTACTTGCAAATACAGTACTGTGCAAAAAAACTTAGGCAACGAAAACTGTTTAAATTATGTTGATGGTAGTATAAAACTGACTTAATCTCTGTCAAAGTGTTTCAGTTTACATATTTCAATACATTTTATCAAGTCACTCCAGAATTTGCAGTTACCATTCAATATACCTACATATATACTGAACTTAATTACAAGTGCACCATGTCCGGCTAATCAATATATCATAAATTTAATAAGCAAATTAAGTCAGCTGGTGGTAAAATTTGACAAAACATGGAATGGCTGGGATGATTTTAAGGAGAGGTTTTGAAACAAAATTTGTGTTGTTCAAGCCATCCAACCAAATACCAGTACATCTGGGAGAACAGAAGAAATTATTTTTGCTTCTTTTTGTATTATTGCTTATTTGTATGTATTCTAATGTTAAATTGTTTTCTGATCAAATGCACAGTTTTTGCCCAGATAAATGGCCTTAAACATTTTCTTTTTCTGCCTAAGACTTTTGCACAATACTGTATATCTACAACCCAGTTGTGAGCAAAACATGTGACTTCTACTGCTTCATTCTTTAAAATCAATATGTGATTTTCATTTTTATGGCACTTAAGTTTGCCCAGCCACCTGGCTGTAATTACAGCTCCACGAAGCTGGGTAAATGGTCCATTTTGGACTATTCAGATTATAGCAAATGCCTAACTTGACAGTACTTGAAGACCCTGCAGGCTTTGGGTATAATTGACTATTTTTAATAAAAAAGCTGTTAGATTTAAAAAAATAATGAAAATCAGGTTAAAAAGCAAAATGTCAAGTGTGCTTGATGAGTTGAATTTGCCATGTTATGAACAAGTGAAGAGAAGGTTCTGTGTTCACAAGCCATTTAAAGTTCGGAGGATAGTTATGTATCATAATCAGAATGTGTCTATTACCTGGAAACTAAGAATGACTCAAAACCATAAATTGGCCATCTAACTTGCAAATGGTTTGTCCTCATAAATTATGAGGAAACTAATGATACTAATGACGTGAGTTTTTTAACAATAATTTTGCTGTAAGCCCTTTGTGTATCTAGAGAAATAAAACAGACCAGGAGAGCCATACATGCTTATATACCATTTTCTCACTTTTATCACAAACAAAACCTTGCGAATAAGTGGCAAACAGTTGTGTTCATTGTCCGAATGATTTTAATCTAAGAAATCTAACTTTCTAAGCTGTTTTTATATGAAACAATGTTGGTAAATATTAGGTAGGAATAAAGTGAAGAAGAAAATACATATATCAAATGCTATTGTAGTGAACGTTAGAACTGCAGCTAAATATTACATAACTCCAGTTATTCTATAAGGGCCCCTTTGTCTTGTTTTTTTTTTAAATCTATTTTACGTTATATAATTTTGGCTATTGCTTCAGGTAACATGCAAAGTCTTGTCAGAAGAAGTTGCAAGGTACTGCATATGTGTTGGTACACCACGATAAAATAGTTGTATGTTAGATCACCGTCGTCATCATCCCAAAACAAAAATTGCAACAGATGAGTGACACCAAGGAATGAGGGAAATAATGCTTCACTCTATGACAATAATTTCATACACTTAAACACAAATACATTACATTCTTCGTATGACAAAAAAGATTCTTTCAGTTTTAGTTCATAAGTGAAACAATCATGTAAAAAAATAAAAAGAGTTAAAACTGCTTTTATTGCAGCTAGCAAAACAACGCCTCTCAAAGGAGTTTTTTTGAATACTAGCAAAAGTCATCTGGAATCGTACAGAACGTTCATCCAGACTTCCATAGAATTTCTCCAGTATGAATATAGTTTACTAAACCATATCAATCCTAGTCAGCTATCACATTAAATATTTCCATGTTCTCTATGTATTGACCGCATTTAATCAGTTGGATCATAGTGGGCACAGTGTCAATGACAGATTGTTATCTAGGAACAGGAACATGACTTTCCCAAATAAGAAGGAATGTTGGGTCAGCTGCTGTTCACCTGAGCCAGTGAATAGTACCAGCATATAAAGCAGAGCCCCACTCTAGGCAATTGACCAACAAGCAATTACCAGACAGCAATGGGAGTGTTGCATTCCTTGAAAACCTCTGATAACATCTGTAATAGTGGCAGTACGGACAACCTTTGATTTCCCTTCTTAACATCTCAGGACCTGGCAGGGTTCTGAGTCTAACCCCAAGACTGATTTAGGAGACCCTCTTGTCAGTCTGTTTTTCCTGCTATCTGTTAACAGCACTCCACTACAGTTCAACCACTACACTGATAGAGGGTGTCACAGGTGAGCTATGAAGAGTATATCTATTGTCTAATAATGTTGTCGAAGGGAATACCCTGAAAAAATCACTATGTGTTTTTGGATATGTTACACACAGCTTTGCAGATTGATTAAAGAAGGATGTCATTCTCCAAGAGCTTTGATCTGAAATAAATTACTGAGAAACATTCATTAATTCAGTCTACTTCAGCTCCGAATGTGTGCTTTGTTTACACATTGCTTTGTGAGCTCAGAGACTTGCATGTCTTTTTATATGGAAGATCAAATATTCAGAGAACTAAAGTTTGTTCAGAATGCCAGTTCTCCCTTGGGGATTTTCTTCCCTTCCATCTCTTCCCGTCCTTCTGCCTGCTGTGGCACAATTCCTGGTATATGCCACCATGCCTCTCCTGTACCATGTTCTTTGCTTGTCAGGTTGACCGTGGAAATCTGTAATCCCTAAAGTATTCCCCAAGCCTCTGCATTCCTCAGTCTGTACCAAGGGATGTGTGCACGGTGGGTGGGGGCATGGTGTTCTGTTTGAGATATCC
>JAACJT020000034.1:13968356-14026317 GCA_009936485.2 Gymnarchus niloticus
GAGACTAGACTTAAATATAGCAGCAACACCACCACCTCGCCGATTAGGGCGAGGCCTGTGTTTGTAGGTGTACCCAGAAGGGGCAGACTCATTTAGCGCCACGTAATCATCTTGTTTAAGCCAAGTTTCTGTCAAGCAAAGCATACTAAGACTTGAGTCGGTTATGATATCACTTATAAGCAGTGCCTTTGGGGTCAAAGACCTCACATTCCAGAGCCCCAACTTCAGCCTGACCTCACAGATACTTTGTAACAATGGTTCTAAATTGATATTTATCAGGTTATTAAAGCAGACGCTGTTGTGGAGTGGCTTTCTGCGATTAAAACTGTGGGAAACAGACACAGTCTCAATATTATGAACCTCAGGTGACCACTCTAAACAGTTAGCAGACGGTCGGTTAAGCTGAGTCCGCAGCTTGGACTTGGCTGTGGTTAGTCAAGATTTTCCATTAAAACTATTAGCAATGCTTTTCAACAAGAGAGGAGCACCTGGCCACGTAGGGTGAAGTCCATCTCTCTTCACAAGTCCAGGCTTGTGCAAAAAAGTTATCTATAAAATGAAGTTAGCTATAAAACCCATATCATTTATTGGGCACCATCTCGACAGCCAACGATAATCTGCTGTAAATTTCATCGCCGCGTCTAGCGGGAATGGGCCCAGAGCACGTTACTGACTCGTACATCTCCTTCGCAAGCGTGTACACCTCTATGAAATTCATTTTCGCGATCTCTGATTGCCTCAACCGGACATCATTAGTGCCGACGTGAATAACAATATGAGAGAACCTACATTTACTACTAGCCAGCACTTCTAAATTTGCAGTGATGTCGGACGCCCTGGCCCCCGGAATACAACTGACTATGGTTGTTGGTGTCACCATATTCATGTTTTGTAAAATAGATTCACCATTTACCAGAGCATTCTTAATGGGAGACTCAGTGGGTCTTCACTGAGGGTGGACAACCTGTTGGAAAGGCGAACGAGCGAATGGTGCCAGTGAGGGTCAGGTTTAGGTTTGTGACTACGCCGGTGAATTGTCACCCATTCACCTTGCTGTGAAGGCTCTAATGCCAGAGCAGGGGGAGACAGGCTATCTACCATGGACGTATCCAGAGCCGGTAATGCTGAATCTCACGTAACGTCCGGATACGTCCCTCTAACTCTTCAGTCTTCTCCGTCAGTCTAGCTTTTAATCTACACTTCTCACAGGTAACTGTACCAGTAACGACAGGAGAAGAATGACTAAACATATTACACTTCACACAAACGACAGACGCCATGGTATTCTATTTGCATTAGTATAGGAGAATTCCGGACTTATGGCATGTGGTCGAAGTTAAAGTTAAACTTGGTGCAGGACAAACTCTCGGTAGCAGAAACGCAGTAGCTTCTCTTGAATTAGGGGGTGTGTAGTGCAGTCAGCTGAACACTGAGAAAGTCAGTTTATTGGGTTGACATTTCACTGTAAAATGTGTTGAATGTTTCAATCCCAAACTTGTCAGGGGCCATTAGAATTTTTGGCTGTATGTTTGTTTGGTGTAGTTGCTGTCATTATCCCAGCAGGACATGCACTTTATGCACAGTCGGGGTCACGGCAGAGTGGTTATGCTCAGAAAGAAGACATCTGGATGACAATAAAATTAAGTAGCATCCAAATGAGCTTCTCATTTGTTAGTCTTTTCTGCGTAAATCTCTTTAAAGCTTGTTGCTATCAGGTCTGGGATGTATGCCAGAGAATTATTTTAAAGTTCACCTTAAGTAATTTTGAATTTGTTATAACTATACACCAAACCTTGCTGTATTTTATTACTGCACTGTTTATTTTTAGAAACTCAATAGTATTTTTATATTACAATTTCAGTACAGATTAGAATTTTTTTCCTGTAAAAATTTAAGCAACTGATATTATGACAGAAGTCTAATGTCATTATTGAAGCAACTGACACTATGAGACCAGTCTGATACTGAATACATTCAGCCTTTTTATTTTTCTAAGAACCCTAGAGTTAAAATGGGTAACAAATGCCATGGCAAAAGTAGCCCTGTATATGGTAGGTTATGACTGATTTGATGCTTCTTTTTCTCATCTCAGACAACTGAGGAAGACGGATATGACTATGAATACCCTTACTATGACACCATTACTCCAGATCAGGTAGCTGGACCATCGACCCAGACTGCAACATTCCTCCAAAATATCTTTACGATGGATGGATGGATGGCTAGATCGATTAACTGATTGCCTGGAAGCAGAGGAATGCAAAATTCATAATCGTGAGATCTCAGGGAAATTTGATTTTATTTTCAGGTCACAGCTACAGTGGAAACTAAAACCGTGGAGGAAAGTACTACAAAAGTCTACCCCACTGATAATTATGATGGGGCTGCTTATAATTATGAAACCTATGAAGGGTCTGAGTTGGTCCCAGGCATATCCCACAGAAGAGAGTTTGATCTGAATCCTGCTGCAGACCTCGAGAAGACTGAGACAGTCATCACACAGAACAGCACAGATGTAAGTGTGGTCTTCAGGATATGGTGTGCTTTTGTTAAAGGTCATTTTGGTTCAGGATTGTTGTAAACTACAGAAACTGAAAATACACTGTAGGGTCAAAAGTTTGTAGACACCTGCCTGTACAACATCTCATTGCAAAACCAATGGTATAAATATGATTTTGGTCCTCCCTTTGCTGCTATAATAGCCTTTACTCCTCTGGAAAGGCTTCTCATTAAATGCTGGAATATTGTTGTGGGGATTTTCTGACATTCTGTTATAACAGCATTAGTGAATTTGGGTAGTGATGTTGGGTGATCAGGTCCCTTAATATTAATGTGGCCTACCACATCACACCTGAACTCTTGTTGCTTTTAGAAGTTTCTACATCACAATCACTTCCTTGGCAGTTACCCAGGGCAGAAATGTGATGCTGACTTGCTGGAAAAGTGGCATCCTATGATGGATCCACATTGAAAGTGACAAACTTCTTTTGACCCATTCTGTTGCCAGTGTTTGTTGCTGGAGATTGCATAGCTGTTTGCTTAATTATACACCTGTGTCAGTAATGGGTATCGCTTTTTTAACCATATTAACAAATTAATTGGGGTATACGCATACTTTTTACCATATAGTGCAGTATTCTTAATGCGGTATGGTTAAGACTGCAACTATTTTTAATATACCTGGATATTTAGTTATATGGAACTGGTTTCTTGATTGGTTCACTTTCAGGAATTGCCTCTTCATAGTGGAGTTAATATATTCATCCTGAACTGTGGTACCTGACTCCAATCAATTACTGCTTTGTTCATTCTTGTAATTTGCTTCTTGTTTAAGGTTATCCATTATGATGACCAAGAGACTGACAAACTAGAGTATGAATACCAGTATGGCCCTGAAGACTACGACGATGGACACACCAGTACAGGCCACAGTTCCACGAGCACCGGGAACAGTTCATCAGGCTCTGTGGGTGGGTCAGCTGGTACAGCAGGTGGATCCACAATCGTGGCCAGTGGATCTGCAGGCGCTGCGGGCGGAGCAGCTGGCACAGGGGGTGGTGGAGCAACTGGGTCAGAAACTGGCGGAGCGAGTGGAGCGGCAGCTGGTGGAGCGACTGAGGTGGCGGCTGGCGGAGCAGTAGGAGTTGGCCAGGGCAGCAATGAAGAAGCAGAGTACAAATATGATATTGATAATTTCAAGGAGGAAGAATATAACTATTATGAGCATTACACAGACCGTGACTCACAGGAGAAGCTGCTGCCAGCGGAGAAGGATGAGTTCTATGAAGCGGTAAGATGTTAACATCTCTGATTTTGATTCTCCACTTTGTAATTGTTTAGGATCTTAATGACGTTTATTACAAAATCTGCCGCCATTTCGGTGTGATAAAAATCACGTTGGGCATAACCACTCTCCCGAAGCATGACAGTGTGCGCCGCAAGGCATGATGGGTGATGGAGACGTGACTGCAGCTGGTCCTACAGCAACGTGAAGCTGGCTTTCTTCTGTCGCAGGTTGATGGTGTTAGGGGTGAGAAGGGGCAGAAAGGCGAGCCAGCTATCATTGAGCCTGTGAGTGTTAACCTTCATTCTGTTATGAGTCTACCATTCCAAGCTTAACCCCCATTTCTTCACACTCATACGTGATGCCTATCATGCGCTGAAGAGCGGAAACATTCTGGAAAATTCTTTCACATGGAAATAAAATGTGCTATTCCATATTTGGTCCTCTTATGTGAAGAAACATAAACAAAGGATAATAATGCAAAATCAAGCATAAACATGCTCAATAATTCTGCACGCAGTAGGGTCAAAAGTTGTTGCTTGCATGACATATAGGCCTACACATAAAACACACTGTAACAAGATGTGCTTTGTATGGGATAAAAAAAAACTTTTTTATTATTCCAAAGCATGGAAGCCTGGCTGTATTCTCTCTGAATTTTGTGACCTTATGAAAAAGAAAGTAATGGAAAAGTCAGAGCTTCCATTTCTTGAATTGCTTTTATGCTCTATGCATTTCAGCTGCTGGTTATACCAACACGTGCTGACTGGTTATGTGTGCCTAATTCATACCAGCACAAAAAACATGACTGTGCTATGGGTTTGCATGGGAGAGAACAAGTTTTCTGTTTTAATCCTGAGTTTAAATGACTTAAGCCCTGAGCTAGTATACTATTTGACCACAGAATTTGCAGCCTAGTGTGACGTGATTATAGCTGCAAAAATACGTTTAAATGCAGAGTCACAATGCTACAAGAGAACGGGGTGTGAATAAGAAACACAAATAAGACAGGGTGAAAGGTCATCGTACCTGCTATTTTCATGTTTCTTACTGCATTCTTCATATTACTTTGCATGGGACAGTGCATAATTAGCAAAAATGCATGCTCACTCAGCTTTCTCAGCACAGATTAGAATTGTGGGTAATGAAGGATCTGATGAGGAGAAACTAAATTGCTGCCAAGACGAATAAAACCCCCAGGTTAACTAGGAGGTGACAGATGGACCCTGAGGTCACGTAGCTGGTTCTTGCCACCTGTGGGGACTCTTTTCTGTGTATCAAAGGCAGTATTTTGATCATTTGCTCTGCTCCATCTTCCCTTTGGGTCACATGAATCACCCTCATTATTTGTGTAAATAGCATCTGTTTGGGTGTATTGCAGGGAATGCTGGTCGAAGGCCCAGCTGGTCCTGAAGGCCCCACTGTAAGTATCGGCCTCTCTCTCTTTCTCTCACTCTTTCTCTCACTCTTTACTCTTTACATTCCTCTTTCCGTAACCGATGAGTCTGATAAATCTGATCAATGGAAGAGTCCTTCTCTTGGATATTTCGATACATGTTTCTGCCTCCCAAACCATTATGGGATGTTGTTCACAGCGTGACTGGGCAAACCAGCCTGGGGATAATGCATTCTCTCTGTTTCTTTGGTTATTTAAATATCTGAATATGCTTTGCAAGGCACAGCCCCAAATAGTTTGATGTTGGCTTTTTTTGTCAGTTTTCAAGTCAAATCGCCAAACGTGTAAAAATTTAATTTGGAATTAGTTTAAATGCCAAAAAAACACCAGTGCCAGTTTTTTTTTTTGTGTACTTACAGGATGACATGCTCTTTCTTGTGCAATATTCAATCCCTACAGTACTTGGAACAAAAAATAAGTCAGTCACCTTTGCCAAGATTTACATGTACCTGTTTTGTTTTTCATTTGATTATGATGGCATACAATTTGTTCTGCAGGGTCTACCTGGCCCTCTAGGATTACCTGGACCCCCTGGCCTTACAGGAGATCCTGGAGAGAGGGTACGTACAGCTGTGCATAGTCCACATTGTTCATCTGAACTAGATCAGTCAGAGTAACATTGTTATATAGTTTTTAAATAGTTCAGTTCATGTGTCTATCGAATAGTGAGATCCAGAATGTTTCCTGTGAGCTGTGTGAACATCGTCTGTGTGTACCCTGAAAACGGCCATAGACCTAGCATGAGTTACTTGTATTGGAACTCAGTGCTTTGAAAGACACTGGTGGACAAAGTATGTTGCTTGCATGTATAAACAGATGTACACAAGCGATGAGATCATGCCTGTATAATCATGGCATCTCACGGTGTCCCAGCTTTATGGCCCACTTCAAGGACCCATTATTCACATGGCAAATTTGAAGGACATTTTGCTTCTTTGGTCTGGACCATAACCCCTTCCATTACTCAGCTTTTCCTAGACAGCTAATGGCAGACTGTGGGAACGCAAGGAACATTTTAAAGAGCTCACTCCCAAGACGGACCAACATGTTCAGGCAGTGGTGGTAATCTGTGTTCTAACAGGTTCAGATGATCAGTAAGATGACACTCCAGGGACAACCACCCCCACCAGCATGCCAGTCCTCGCCTGTGTGCAAAATTGCTGACGGAGCCTCATTTAACGAAACGATGGCAATACCATCTACCTTACAGTGTCCAGAGCTATTTAGGATTAAGTGTTACTTGTTACTGACATTCCATCTGCCCCCCCCTTTATTTTTTCTGTACTTTGTCTCATTGCTCTGTATGATTTAATTCTCATCTCGTCATTACTTTGAAATAACACAAGCACAGATCTCCCCAAGCTCTTGACCTCCTACCGTGCAGAGCTAGCAGTTTGCTCTTATTGGGTTGGTCATTAGTTTCTCAGAAGGAACGTGAGGGAGCGTCTTACTTTCAGCGTGATTGTATCTCTAACAGAGTATTCTGAAGTGTCTGTGTGAGAGAGGAGAAGAAGAAGCTGGTACTTGTGGTACTCGTATTATGGGTGATCAGAGTTCCTTCCAATTCAGTGATTCCAATTCAGAAAGACAAGGTTATCCTCATTGTCACTGGTCATTAAAAAGATCAAAACTTGCTTTCCTTAACAGTTCATTCTCAGTGTCTGTGCTAATCTGTGAAAAGTCGCATGATCGTTCTCAGTGTTAGTGATCACTTTGCAATGGTAGTGATTAGCACACTCCACTCTAACCAGTAGTTAACAGTTTACCAATGGAGGGTAATTGTCAGTGATCAAGAAAAGCTTCTTGCTACCACAGATAATCAAAAATCTCTAATCTTGTATTAAGAATACACGATCATTCAAAGAAGTCTCAGTTCATTATTCTCAGTACGGCTGATCATGAGAATGAAATACGGCACGGTTCATTTTCAGTGCCAGTAATCATTGATGGGAGAAATAATTGTTCTTATTGTGTCACTGATCATTAGGAAAAGCAGCTCATTTGGCAATGATTAATGGAGAGGAATGTGTTCAGGATAAAAGCAGTCATTGAAGAAAGCAGGTATTTGTTCCTGCTGTGTTTCAGTTCATTAGAAAGGGAGAAAAAAAAAAAAAAAAAAAATCATTCTAATTGTTGGCAAGGCAATCTTCAGAGAGAAAGAGATTTGTTCTTGTCAACACACACAAATGATAAAGTGGTCCATTCACATTTGGTGTAGGATCATCCTCCTTTTATATCAGCACATTATTGAGCTAACCAGTGTCTTTGTCCATGCGATTCTATCACAGTCATTACAGGCCAACAGAAAACATCTGTCATCAGCTTACATGGATGTAAGGAAGCAGGAAATCTTTTGTAATGAATTGATTTTGCCCATGCTGGCTGTGAGATTAAACTGTCGATGCCTGTCTGAGTTTTGCGGAATTGATGTCCAAGTTTCTCTCACTTATAGGGGTCTCCTGGCCGCCCAGGGCTTCCCGGAGCTGATGGCCTTCCAGGACCCCCAGGGACCGTTCTGATGCTGCCTGTAAGTGTATGGAAACAATTGCCTTTCATCTTTCTGTGAAACTTCAGAAAGAAGATAATGTCATGTTATTTCACTTAGTTCAACAGCTGAAAATAATTAAAGAAAAATGTATTTTGTGCCCATAAGCATTGGATTGCACTTTAATGTGTGTATCATATTGTGCTTTCTACTGATGGGTTCCTGATCTCCATGTGTGCCAAGGCTGCCTTGATTTTAACGTGCTAATGCATTAAAATTGAGTTCTTTTGTGAAATGTAGTGTTTCTAGCACAAGTTCTGCAAAATGCTGCCACTTGGTGGCAATAAACCATAAAATAGATTAAAAATAAAAAACAAGAGAACTATATTGCTATTTTTCAGTATTGTGAAGGCAATTTTACGATTACAAGAAGCATGGACCAATCAGGCTGGATTTACAAAATTTGAGAACAATAACTGCATCTAGGACTAATGGTTAAATAAAATATTAAAAACAAGCCTCTGGGTTTAACTTAATGGAAAAATTCTTGATTTATGTACTATACCTATACAGGGTTTTGGAACTTGAAAATGGTATTGATGACTATAGGTCTCCACTGAAAATTCTTGCATTTCCTACAAGAGGGAAATTTATACATGGCATCATGCAGAACACTAAGAATCCTGTTGTCAACTGTGTGCTTAAAAATCATTTAATCAGCCACAGGACGTGACTTGAAAGTGTCCCGTGTCTCTCCCAGTTGTCCATTTTTAAGTGAGAGTTTTTCAGGAATTGCTCCTTTCTTCTCTTCCTATGGCCTCGCCAATGTGATCTGATTTAGCAGATAGGACTTCCTTTAATCATGTGCCGCTCTGACAGGTTTCTGTGTTTCTCAGCAAGAAAATGCCAACAGTGTTTTGGCTCAGTTAGGATATATCAAGTATGAGATTCAAAGGAACCTGACATTAGTAAATTGTCTGAAAAATGGTTGGAACTATGGCTAAATTATTTTTTTTAGTCAGGTATCTCTTTCTGATTTGGACTGGCAGGTTAGTGAAACACTACCCAACCATCAGCCCGCAGGGTTTCACCCAGGAAAAAAACTCACACTGCAGTGGGTCCCCTCTGCTGTGTGAGCTGCGTAACAATTCAGGCTACGGTTCTAGAATTAACAGTGAAGGAATCTGTGTCTGGAGAGCAGCTTGCGAAAGTGCATCCATCTGCCGGCAATGCCGGCCAGGTGCGCCTGAGTGTGCACTTGTAAAAGTAACCCCAAATCTGATGATAGCAATTAAAGACTATAAATGAAGCTGTGTGGCTCTTAGAGGACACAGAACAGAGACAAAGTGGTGTCGCTCAGCTTGAAGAGTCTCGGCGAATGCACATTATTTTCTCTTTTGGTTGCATGTATTAATAGTGCATGAAAAGGCCCTTAACATCCTCAGTCTTATCTGTAGTTTTTACTACATTATGTCACACCCTGCAGTTTGACATATCACAGGTCAGAAGAGAGCTGTTTTTTAATGCTCGTATCTACTAGAAGCTTATTTTTTCTTAGCACTTCACTGTTAGATGCAGCATGTAACAATAACCTTTAGAACTAAACACACATGCCAAAACCTTTTATTTCAGCCAAAATACGATTTATGCATTTAATGTAGTGTGCACCTTTTACCAGCAGGTGCCACTACACGACTTAAGGAAAAGATACAGACGTGAGATGGAAAAAAGTCAACGTGTAAAAAGACTTCTGCCTATTTAAAATGGAAGGCATCCCATAGCACTCTTTTAAGCTACTCACACTGCTCCTTGTCATTTTTGAAGCAACTTCTGAGAGCAAATGAGATGGCTTCTTCTATTTTTATTCTTAAGTTAAAACACAAAATAGGGCAGCATCTCACAAAGCCCACATCATTGGAATGTCCATTTCACACCTTACTACAAATCAACCACTGAAACTAATCAAGATGAGAAGCTGCAGCAAGTCAACAAGCAAAATCAGTATTGAATTTGGATCCAAATATGTGAAAAAGCCAAAAACATACTTATACTCTATAGGTGTATCTGTGTTGACTTTTGCTTTTACAAGTAAGGCAACACAGAGGAATGCAGAATAATTATGCAGGGGTTTCACTTCAATTTAATTTTTATTTATATAGCCCCTTTAACAAGAAGCACTATCACAAAGCACTTTACATACTCCCAGGCCCAGGGTCCCCAGAGAGTAAGCCAATGGCAACAGTAGCAAGGAAAAACTCCCTCGGAAGGAAGAAACCTTGGGAGGAACCAGACTCAAGGGGGAAGCCCATCCTCCTCTGGCTGGCACCAGGCTGGACAAATTCATTAATACAAATAAGAACAACAATGTTGTAACAGTCAGGAGGACAACAGGGTATTGGAGGATGCAGTCCAGTGATCAGAGTAGGTTTGGTGGCCCAGAAGGCACAAGCCGGTCAGTGTGGACAGCTGAAGTGGAGGGAGGCCATCAAACAATACGGGGATCTCTTGAATGGGTTTCTTTCTGCAGTCATTTACCTCACGTCTCTACGCTCCTCTCCCTCTTCTTCCGCCACAGTTCCGCTTTAGTGCCGGTGGGGACTCGGGTCAGAAGGGACCTGCCATGTCAGCACAGGAATCGCAGATGCAAGCCATCATGCAGCAGGCCAGAGTGAGCTTGAAGCACTATTAGACACAGATGAAGCAATAGTTTGCAAACACAGTCTCACTGACTCAAACATACAATATACGATAAGATACAAATGTACATATACCTACATAAAAATTGAAATATTTTAACAGCATAT
Source organism: Gymnarchus niloticus (assembly GCA_009936485.2). Classification (NCBI taxonomy): domain Eukaryota; kingdom Metazoa; phylum Chordata; class Actinopteri; order Osteoglossiformes; family Gymnarchidae; genus Gymnarchus; species Gymnarchus niloticus. The sequence goes on from JAACJT020000034.1 coordinate 13,978,886, forward strand.
ACTTTGGAAACTTTTTTTTTAATGCAGTGCTGCATGCAGACTTAACCACCTAGTCAAAGATGAACATCTCAATGACATACATGACAGCATATAAATATCTGACCATAACCATGCGGCACAATGCTTTTGTCTCAAAAAATTGATCTTTAGGAGAATCAGAAGTTTCACTGTGAGTTGCTGTCTTGTGATGGGTTTGTTCTGCTTCCTAGCTGGCGATGAGGGGTCCTACAGGACCAATGGGCTTGACTGGAAGACCAGGACCTTTGGTACGTGGTAGTGCCTGAACCGAATGCATGGCGTCTGCTGGCATTTATCAGGTGGACTTTTTTACTTATGCCTTTATAAGGAGCATTTGCTTTGATTTGCCAAATAAAATAATTTGGACCATGTTGTGTATATCAGCGCTATGGTTAACTAACAAACGGTACAGGCAAAAAACTGTTGGGTTTTATTGGTCTGGCAAATGTACATATTTGTTGTTACTGAAAACTATAAATGTCTGTTATATGTGGTTTTTTAGTGCTTCTTTTTTTTTTTTTGCTTTCTCAGGGTCCCCCTGGTGTTTCTGGGCAGAAGGGAGAATCTGGAGAGAGTGGTCCGCAGGTGAAATATGGGGCCGTGTTGTGTTTTGGTTCTCCGATTTCTCAGTGAAGACTCACCATCTGTTTCTTTTATGGTCCTTCTTAGAGGCTGCTCTGTGGAAGATTTCTTATTTATGTTACTTAGAGTTAGAGTTGTTTGCTAATTGGGTGTAATCTTGGAAAGAACCAAATGGCAGCAGTGTTCTTGTAATCATTCAATCACAGTGAAATATAGTCCCATTAGGAAATCCCTTGCTTAGTCCCCCAAAGACAATTTTGAGATGTATTAATGCATGTCATATTTTGCTGATTCAAATAACATTCATATTCTGATACACCGTAAAGGACCATCAAATGCTTTTCTTACCCCTTTTTCTGTTTTTTCTGTTTTTTTTTTTTTTTTTTTTTTTTTCTCTCTCCAGGGGCCTCGTGGCCCTCCAGGGTCCTCAGGACCACTGGGGAAAGCAGGCCGACGGGTGAGTGGCAACATTTCTATTGGAAGTACATATGGTGTTATGATGAAGGAAGAATATATAGAAATATAGGTATATATAATGATGGGACAAATGAGGATTCAAAACCCATGGTGGGTGGGAGTAACCTGAACTAACCAATCAATGCTCCTGCTAAATAAGGCTTCAGAACCTGTGGTGGGTGGGAGTATCCCAAACTACCAAGCAATACTGGCTATCGCCAGTATATACTCCCACCCACTAGGGGTTTTGAAGCCTCATTTGTTCCATCACTAATTACATAAGCAATAATGAAGGTGAAAGTTGGTCGCTAAGAGTAACAAGGTATTGAAGTGTTTTGTTAAATGAATATTAGGCTGCAATAGGCTGCAAAAAGGTGTTTTATTGTACAACTGGATGCATTTTACTCTATCTATGGAACTTGCTTATTTATAAATTATGTTTTTATTTTGCTTAACAATGAAATGCACAGTCCCTCAGAAGCACAGTACTTTCACGTGTATTTTAGTAGTGGACTGGTACATTCTTTAGAAGAGTCAATGACTCATTTCCTAACATTGACTGGGCGCAAAGCCCAGTCCTTACTTTTTAGTTAGAAATTGACTGGGAAAGCAGTAGGACATGTCCAAGGACGACATCATGACCAGTTGTGTCTGGAAATCAATAGAACTTCTTCCTCCCTTGGGGAGTTGTAAACACAATATCAGCTTTCTGCCTTTTTGTCCATAAAATTTAAAAAGTGAATTTTTGGAGTTTCTCTATGCTAATACGTGAGTGTTCCAAAACCCAGGTACTTTTGGGACTACAAGGATTTAATATTGCAAAGCTATGAAAGTGCAATTGGACACTTGAGATCATACAGTTGAAACATCTGGTCTAAAGAGAGACGTGAAGACTGTGCAGTACAGAGAATGCTAAGGACACACATTTTTAGTTGCTTCGAGAACAGTTTTGCATACCAGTCCACACGCTGAATGTATTATGTTTTTTGGTCCTGTGTCCATAGAAAAGAAGTGTGAATGACTGGCTACGGGGGTTTCAGTGGATACTTTTGTGGTGTGTCCATGAGTTGCCTGGAAGTACTTTGTTTCTTTGTGAACTCAGGGTCATCCTGGAGGAGATGGAGCCAGGGGAATGCCAGGCCAGACGGGAGCAAAGGTGCTTAATCCTCAAGACCCCGCATGTTTGTGCAAAGCAGCACAGTGCCCTTGGTTAAGGCATGGACACACATGCCTTTTATAGACTGAAGCTGTGCTTTTTTTTTTTTTTTTGGTCACTCCTGACAAACACAAGTTTCTGTGACTTATGATAACATCACTAGCCCTGACTGAGACAGCGTTCTCGCGTTTACCGGACAACCCGCTTTTCACCCCCGGCTGAGAATGCCTTTCCGCTCAGGTGCACACCTGCTGCCTTCAGTGCAGCTGTGCAGGTTATGTTGTCACACTTGAAATTCCTGCTTTCCCATTTCATTACAGGGTGAAAGAGGCTTTGATGGATTGGCTGGACTTCCTGGGGAAAAGGGGCATAGAGTAAGCGCTCTTCATCATCTCAATCTAAATGTCATGTATGAGCAGACTGACATCACTAATGTAATATTAATAGAGAAATGATGACTGACCCTTGTTAGGAATGTTTTAATTTTATGATATTATTTTTTAATTTTATAATGTTAAGCTATTATTCTCCACAGAGCTAGCAATTTGCCACCTGATTGCTGGGAAACCTGGTGTATTTTGCCACCTGTTTGTTGGAAATCATACAAAATTGTCTTTTCATCACAATGAAAATAGTGTCATGTTTTTCTGTTAGCTAAACTAGCTCATGTGGAAAAGTTGACTAGGTGTTAGCCGTTTCGCTCAACTACCCCACTGTTGGATGTTACCTTCAGAAGTCTGCTTGGCTGGCTGCATTTGTATCCAGCCAGTGACAGTTCTGGTTTTGCCAGCAGGGCGAGATCCAGGGTCTGAGCTCAGCTCGGCAAGGCTGTGCTTCTCAAGGCCATGCCATGGTGTTAGGTCCTGCTTCTCTTAGCTGATGCAACGGCGTTAGCTTTGAGCATTAACGTTGCATTCCTATGGTGTGAACATAATGGCAGGGCCTTGACATTATCTGGCAGGATCAACTTAATTCTCTTAGCTTATGTAACGGTACTGATGGTGTTGCTGATGTCCATGTTAGCCTTGAGTGTTAGCGCCACGTTTGCAATTTGTGCTAGCAGTGGTGAGGGTGTTAGCTTTAAGTGTCAGGCCTGTGCTCGTGTAGTGTGTCAGCGATGGCAGGGCCTCGGCATTGGCTGGCAGGATCGTCCTGCTTCTCTTAACTGATATGATGGCGGTATCACTGATGTTGTTGTTAGCCTTGAGTGTTGGCACCACGCTTGCGTGGCGTTACAACGATAGTGAAGCCTTGGTGTGAAGCCAGTGAGATAGCGTGCAGAGTACCAGGCGCATGGAACACAGCTGCCTCGGCACCACGTGTTACTGCTTTGTGGGAGGATGTCAGGGAAGAAAAGCTTGGCCTGTGTTTTATTGACCGGATTCCTTCTTTTATTCCTTTGGGTTTTTTTGTTGTGTTTTGTTGTAAGATGTGGCCATAGTGTGTGTGTGTGTGTGTCTGAACATTTGACTGACCTGAGTGTTCTGCACCTGAATATGTTTGCTTGTTTAGGGTGATCCTGGACCACCAGGCCCTCCTGGTCCATCTGGTGAAGATGGTGAGAGGGTAAGAGTACTGTCCTCCTCCTGGCATCAAGATCTCACTGTGTCATGTCACAGTAAATATATTCCATTTCTCTGAATGTCTCATTTAACCAATTCTACCCACCTCCTTTTTAACATCCTTCCCATCATTTAACATTGTTCCCCTCCATCCTCTCGTTGCCTTTATGCACTGATTCAGCAAATTAGTCTAAGTAATGTCATCTTTCTTTGTAACTAGCATCAACACCATTGGTCCTCTGCCACGGTTGAACTCCTTAGTAATACTGGCAGGCCACAGAATTTGTGTCAGCCATGGTATCTCGAATGGATGCTTTGTATTGGTCCCAACAGACAAGATTACTACTCCTAATAGTAGCACACATGTTTATTACCTGATTGGCACTTCAGTGTCAAATTAAGTGTACACTTTTACAAGGTGGTATCTAGACATGGTGAGACCAAGTCGGATAGATCATAATGGCTAAAACTTCTGGAAAGTTAATTGATGATCCTTCTTCTGTCATACATCTTGTAGTGCCTTGGAATACAGTGCCTAAGAATTAGCCATAGATTTATTTTCTTTAAGGATATGTTTGTTTTGTACTAATAGGGCAATGATGGCGAGATTGGACCCCGGGGGCTGCCTGGTGAACCAGTAAGTCTACAAAAGAAAAATGAAATAACTTAAGACTCTGCTACATTCAGCTACGTAAACACTGACTAATGAGGAAAAAGAGATGCTTCTATCATCCTTACTAATTGTATTTTGTGAATAAATGCCACTGACAGTGAGTTATTGCATTTGTTAGTGTAACGGTGTGATGAAATAATCACAAATTATACTATTACCATTTATTGCAGATGTTCTGAGCAAGAAGAGATCTAAGAAACAATGTATGCTATACAAGACATCTTAAAAACATGAGGCTGTTCAGTTTTCCTGGTTCGGGAATTTAAAAACTGCAGAATTTTGTCCTCAGGTCTTTGTGTGTCTGTGACTGACCTGCCACTGTTGCTATATCTTGAGATTTATGTAGAATTTTGCTGCTACAGACTGAGACTAGGAAATGTTCTTTGTTAAAGCTGCTTGACTTCATTTGGTCGGTTTATGATTAAACTAGAGGTGGCCAAGTTTTATGACCTTTCTGTAATGAAGAAATGTAGAATCTACCTCATTGCTAACAAGAAAACTTGAGAGTACAGTAATTAAGTATTTTGAAAAATGTATTATCTTTTTTCTGCTGTGTATACTCTAGTGATGTTGTTTTGCTATTATATGTCATGCCCCACAGTAACAATGATTTTGAAGCAGTAAATTTAGCATAAGATGTTAGAAGAACATTCCAGATAAAGTGGTACCTCCACTCCCACTTCTCTATAGGGTCCTCGAGGATTGCTAGGACCAAAAGGACCCCAGGGGCCCCCTGGTTCTCCAGTAAGTGTGAAAGCCCTTATGTCTGAAGCATCCAGGCCTTGTGTGATCTGGTCTTTTACCATAGAGTTTGAAAGTTCACAGAGAGAATGCTTTCTGCATTTAGTCTCTAATCTCCTGAATGTTAGATGCCTTTCAGGTCATACCACTGTGCTGGATATGAGGTGATGCGCATTCTGTTTTGTTTTTTAGGGTGTAACTGGAATGGATGGCCACCCTGGACCTAAAGGAAGCATTGTGAGTATCGATGGTATGAGTAACTTGGACTGAATAGAACATGCAAACAGAAACAAACTGCGAGTTCTTTTTTGCAGTCAATGATGTGTAACTTCCCTTAGGAATAGTACACAAGTTTGGACAGTGATATACTGTATATGTTTATCTTAAACCTTCATGTGCTCTCCATTAGACGATTCTTGCTTCTGTAAAGCCATCGATGTTTCCGAAGAGCCCATGATCCTAATGACTGCCTTTTAGATTTAATGATGCTGTCTGTGCCCCGGACTGGAGGAAGTCCATCGCCGTAATCGTTCTCTCCTTAAATTCTCAGGCAATTGATTTTCAGTTATCTTCAGTTAGACACTTCCTGCCTCTGTCCATACTGATGGGAATGTTCACCACAAGAGAAGCATAATTATCTTGCATCACAGCAATGCAAGGCGCTTTCCTTCTCAGTGCAGAAGGCATACAGTTAAAGCAGAGTTGGCCTGAAGCTATACCCAGCCCCAGTACCCTCTGTGATGGCTTTTCGCGGATTTTTTTTTTCCTGAAAGTAATGTGTGCTGACAAAGAGTGGATAGAAATGGCTCATTTGCCCATCATTTTAGACAATGGAAAGTAGTTAGTGGAAAACCAGTGGTTAAGCTAAGCCAATTTAGCTTGGCAGGTCTAGATGTATTTCTCATTATTGAACCTGCTTTGCTGTGAGGCAGGTGGCTAATTTGAGCATATTTAAGGGAGTGAACAGTACATTCAACACAAACTGTTTTGCCTGATTATTTCTGTGTACCTCTGTAGGGGCCACAAGGTGAACCTGGTCCCCCAGGGCAGCAAGGAAACCCAGGAGCTCAGGTGAGCTACAGCCTACTCCTCATATGATTAAGAGACACAAGAGAACATTAGCAACCTCATTTTACGGAAGCGTCGGCTAATGAGAGAAAGTGTACAGTATTGGACATATGATGTTTGGGGGCATTGCCTCCACAAAGAAAAGTTTAGCCAAAGATGAGATACATTCCCTGTAGTCCTAACCCTTTCCTTTGAATTGAAACAGCATGAGACCTGTCAATATGTGTCATTTGGAGCATATATCTGTGTTGTCCTTGAACCCTTGCACTCCAGTACCAACCAATGTAACGATGAATGTGGGCCATCAGACTGTCTTACTTGGATCAGTAATTCATTCAGGCCATTCAAACATTTTCAGAATCAAATCCTTGCAGTTTCAAAAGTGACGATTATCTTGGGTTGCTCTAGCTTTCATATGTACTTCTGCTCTTAGCAGCTGCTCTGTTTGCTCATCATTGACTTGGATTTGAAAGTCTGCTTTGCTATCTCTGCAGGGTCTTTCAGGGCCTCAAGGACCCATGGGAGCTCCAGGAGAGAAGGTAGTGCAATATGTACCTCATTATATGCTAAAAGCACTTCTATTTCCAATAGACTGCTCTTTATAGAGTAATGCACCTCACGTCTGACTGTGGAAATGTCACAGTCAAGAAAATGTCTGGGCTACCAAGCCTATCGATCATATTCTTAAGCTCACTGGCAAATTTGTTACTTTTCCTCTATGACATCGATCCATTCCAGTTTAAAGGTGAGTGTGTGCAAAGACGTTCTACACTTCTGTAATACTGCTACGCTACCAAAGATTGTTTTTATTATCCCACAATAGGGCAGATGTCACGATAATCGTTCTGCGCAGAGCCAAAAACATGGAGCTGTGAAAAAGACAACGATTAAAACAGAATTTATGTCGTTTCGCTATTCTCTGTTGTTTGGAAAATAAAATGTTAATGCTGAGGTGTTACATGTGTCTTTGCCCACAGACATATTGCTGGGGGTACCAGAGTCATTTTTTTTCTTCAAGTTCAGTTAGAGATAAGAAGTGAGAATTTGGTGCCTGAAATATATGGATATGTTCACTCTGGTCACGTTTCACAGAGTTATAACAGTAGCTAACATTAGCGGCTAGCACTTCTGCCAGACTGGCAGATGCAGACGTTTTACAGTCTGGCCCTCCTGTTCACGACTGTGTGCCTAGCTTCATAAGGGCATGGAGCAAGTGGGTGCTGCTGGGCCAGACAATCGGTCGCTCCGAGATGCCCAACAGGCTCTCGTTAATGGGCCTTAAAATGTAACACCCCCGCAGGCCTGCATGAAACCAGTAAAACAATCAGTTGTTAGTAAATGTTAGCATTTTACCAGTTAACACTGGTAATCAAATTTAAAGATGTAAAAGTGTATTATGTTTTAGAGTATTCTTTTTATACACAGTTTCCAGAAAAGAAAGGTGGGCATGTATTGCTTGATGTGGGACATACTGGGAAATAAATACATATGCAGGGAATGGAAAGTGCTGGTTTCATAACATGCCTTAACCGATGATGTGTCCTTTAATATTCAGTTGTGGTATGTCACGGTATTTTACAGTCCTTTGTCTGTGAGATTGTGAGGTAATGCATTTCTGTGCCCGAAAAATGTATTTATTTTAAGTGATTTTTAAAATTCTCCTAATATTTTGATGTGTGTTTACTGCCAAATTTCCATCCTACTGCTGGGCCTCCTGACTTGATGGCTTCCTCTGTGTATCAGAGGCTGGTTTAATTTTCGTTCCCTTCCCCTTATGTGAAGTCTCACACTGGAGCATCCGTTAGGTGAGATAAACTGATAAGTCTGTGATGGCCTTGATGATCATCTTTATGCAGGGTCCTACCGGCAAGCCAGGCCTGCCAGGAGTGCCAGGATCCGACGGACCCCCCGTAAGTCTGTGATAAAAATCACGTATGCAGTCCACGTCACATCTGGCCAACACTCTGCTCATGTCCGTCTTTATTCCCGTCCATCTCTATCCTTGTCCATCTCTGCTCATGTCCGTCTCTGCTCCTGTCCTTGTCTGCTCATGATGGTCTCTATCCCTGTCTGTCTCTGCTCCTGTCTGTCTCTGCTCATGTCCGTCTCTGCTCCTATCCATCTTTGTCCTGTCCATCTCCGCTAAAGTTTGTTTCTGCTCCTATCCATCTCTGCTCATGCCCGTCTATCCTCTGGTCCATCTTTGCCCATGCCTAGTGGAATTCTAGAAAATCCACTCCACTTGTGTTCTGTTTCGGAAATGCTTTTAATTGTAAATGGACACATGTTGGCTCTTCCCTTGCAGTCTTCTGGGGGGATTTGTATGGAGCACTGAATGCTCTTACAGTGGTGTATATGTTTTAAAGGCCTATAAAAACATAACATAATGTTATAATTTAATAATAGGGTCATCCAGGAAAAGAAGGACCACCTGGTGAGAAAGGGAACCTGGTAAGGCTCTCTTTTTGTATTTCAATCAGGATAGTTATATTACCTTGGAAACCTGTTTGATGTATTGTACATTTCTCAGGGTCCCACTGGAGCTCAAGGTCCCATTGGCTATCCTGGACCCAGAGGTGTAAAGGTGAGTTCCACTTCAGGATATTGTTCGCACTGAGATTTTGTAAGCCAGTGCATCAGCAGTAGTCGGCTCAAACGCTGATTGTTGGGAGATATTTAGTGGTCCCATCCCATGGTGGTGGTGTTGGATTATGGTTGAGGCATGAAATGTACCTTTTTAACAAAGGACACCTTATAGCACAGCCTCTTTGATGCTATATTATTTTTTCTTTTTATGAAAAAAGTGATAGGTTGCTTTGCAACACCCTTGACCATCTTTTCCACTGATATGGATTTGTTGTATGTATATGCGTGTATATATAAGTATATATACTATATCATAGTAATATATTGGAGTAAAACAGTAAATAGGCTTCTCCATCCACACCCTCAACAGTGATTCCTATATGTATGCCTACATGAGTCATACTTCAAAGTTACATACTTTGTCAGCTTTCTTACATGGCTGCTTCTATAGCACAGTCAGAGTTTCAAAGATTCCTAATGTAAAACTTTGGCTTTCCTGACAGTACTGTGGTTTATTCTGCCTTACTGTGCCCCCTTCTGCTAAAGCTCTTCCTCCTTTAGCAGCAGAAACATATGTCTGTAGCTTACATATGGACCACTTGTACTACAGTCAGCAAATGCAGTTTGAAAGCACTTACTGTATAATGTTCTTTGGTTGTTTACATGCATAATGTCTTGCTGCAGATAGCTAATAGATCTGAGTAACAATTCTGAAGTGTTTGTGATGTCCTAATGTACCACTAGATGGCAGTAATATAATGTTTTTGGCATGTTTGATTCTGTAACGGCATATGCCATTAATCTTGTTTAATTCTTAATTTATTTAAAATATGCATTTATCTTACATTTTGTTTTAATCAAGTTCTTCTTTTAGGGAGCTGATGGTGTTCGTGGGTTGAAAGGAAATAAAGGAGAAAAGGTGGACAGATTTTTAATTTTTTTTTTTTTTTTTTAAACTCTTCTAAATACTTCACCAAAACAATTTAGCAAAAGCACATAAGGAAGTATCATTTTAAAAGATTATTAATTTCAAGGATTTTGTTGGGATTTTACAGATTTTGATAAATTGAAACTTTGCTGCTACAGTGGAAGTTTCTATGAATTTATGTAATGAAATAGAAAATTCCATAGTTTCCATTAATTTTTCTTATTTTCTCTGAATCCTGTCTCAGGGAGAAGATGGATTCCCTGGATTTAAAGGAGATATGGGTATCAAGGGTGACAGAGTAAGCTATTCTGTTTTTTAATGTAAAATGTGCAGATAAAAATTGTTCATTTCATAAATGACTTTGCTTATTTCAGTGGATGTTGTTTTGGTTTGGAAATCAAGCAGAGAGAGCCTTTGCGTTGCATTATCAAGAGAACATGTAAGCATCCTTTAGATTTCCCAAGCTGTGACAGGACACCCTGACTCCCGAGTCACAGCATGATGGTAATTTATAAGCATCCGCCCACTGTCCCCACAGCTTTGCCTTCAAGGCATAGCATCTGTATTGACCCCATTTCCAATTACTGCTGACAAGCCTCCCTCTCAAAGTCAGATCCCCCTCACAAAAGATCACAATGCTGTAACTCAGTGGAGAGAAACAGGAACCAAACCACCCCATTATCAAAGTTTCATTAGGAATTCAGTTAGCAGTAAAACCTTCAATGCATTCTTGTAAGGCCTCTTGTTCACAGTTCTTTAATCAAGATACCTGTTATCCCTTGTTAGAAATCTCTTATACAACACATTAAAGCAAAAATTCAACATGTCTCAGATCTCATTAAATCAATGTCCTGCTTTCTGGTCTGTGGTCTCCTATTAAATAGGAACACAAAATTATCCAATAATTTATTTATGAGAGTGAAAAAATACTTCCATTTATTGCTGTAAAGTTTCAGATGCAGTGGCAGTGATATATTCCGTGATAGTTTAAAGTCTAAAAATGAGAGGATGTGTCCGGTGTGAAGTTGACACTGTCACTATGGTGGCTGTGCAGTGATGAAGTGACTTTAATTCGGGTTTACAGGACTGATCCTGGCACTGGATAGTAAAATAAGAAGTGCATTAATGAATTTTAAGACAGAGACAGCAAAGTAGGTTATAAGTCATCCTGTGGTGTCTGGCAGGTCTGGAAATTGCTTTATCCAATTTATTTTTGAGATACCGTGAATGGTTGTAAATATAATGGAGCTTAAAGGGAGCTGGTACTGATGTATTAGAATATGAAAGTATATCTCAAAATTGGAATGTGGAAAGTATTCTTCTGCAGTGCTTAAAACCAAGAGAGGTAGGTCAGTATTTGATGTTGTATTTGATACTTTGTGCCACTACATTTACTGTTTATTTCTATAAACAGGGGGAACTTGGACCTTCTGGACCTAGAGGTGAAGATGGTCCAGAGGGTCCAAAGGGACGTTCTGGCCTTCCTGGAGATCCTGGTCCAATTGGGACAACTGGTGAAAAGGCAAGTGGATATTTTATGTAGTGGATTTACTACAATGCTCTAAATAAGAAAGCACTTTATATATAATAAAAACAGGACAGTATTTATTACTGTTGAATTGTTAATCTTATGTAGAATGGCTTGAAATGTGTATGTTGATGCATTGGTGATTCAAGAAATAGGCTTGTGACTTAAAATTTAAAAAAAGAACTCTGGTCCATTTTGTACTCTTTTTGTAAAAATAAAAACAAACCAGGGGCATTCCTGTCTTCCAGAATAAGAAACAAGCCATTTCAGCAGACCCATATGCATTAGTGGCAAAACAGAGTACAAGTGGTAGAAATTGAACTGAGTTAACAGGGTCACCTGACTCAAACCTCGAGTTATGGTTGGAGGTTCCATCCAAAAGGCATTTTAAGTTGTGAAAAACAGGAGATCTTTTTTTTTAATGAATCTTGAAGAATTTAAATGTTCTCATAGCTTGTGTTGACTTTTGTACAGATTTTGAATGAAACAGACATTGAACCATTTTATGAGGCGTAGTGTGACATGAATATTGAGATGTTTCAGAATTGGAAATAAGTTCTCTGCTTACTCTTAATTTTGTCTTGACACTTGTTAGGGAAAGCTTGGCATTCCAGGGTTGCCTGGTTACCAAGGAAGACAAGGTTCAAAGGTAAGTTAATGACTCTTAAACGTAGACACACCTGCAAAATGAAACTGTTGAACTGTCATGTCTCACATGGGGGAAAGCCAGATTAAACATGGCAGGGGAACCTTGGAGAATCTTCCGATGTTCCTTCAGCAAGCACCTCTTAAAGGTCTTGTTTGAACTGCCATGATCAAAGTGGTGTGATTTTCTCCAGCATTTTAGTGGCTGCTTTATGCTTGGCACAAGCCTCGTCCTCTAGTGTGCTTTGACGAGCTTGGGATTAAATCTCTGTATTTTTTTTTTTTTTGTCATTATCAGGGCTCCCAAGGATTTCAAGGATTTCCAGGAGCCAGTGGAGAAAAAGGAGCTCGGGTATGTAGGATGTCCCTTCCCATCATGACAATCATAGGTGCCTCAATGTGAGGGGATGATGAAAGACAGCCCCACTTAAGTAAATCAAATTTGACTACCGAGATTGGAGCTTCTGCTAATATGAAACAGATTTCAATTCAGTGGGGTGTACTTCACATTTTGTTAGCTTCTTTTAAACGGTGTAATAAAACTAAGTGAGACAGAAAATCTTTCCTTCACATCCATCAAGCATATTTGTATTGTGTGCAGGGACTTACCTTACGGTAAATGTGTTTCATTTTAGCCTCCATCATAATCTCTGTCTGATAGCAGCTCTGTGTTTACAGCAATACCTTAGTACATCTAAGCTGGATATATCTATGTTATGGATTGATCAGTTGGTTGTTTGTTTGAACTGTTCATTGATTAATAAAAGTAATCCATACTGTATATTATGCTTCCGTAGTGTATATGGTGAAAAACCATGTGATGATTACGACCTCCTGATTAGTAAATACCTAAATACCTTTGTTTTCATGTTAGCATGAAAAAACGTAAATAGAAAGATGGCTTTTCCCTTCTATTGAAGAACAATATATACAGTGCTTTCTGCCAAGACAACGTGCGATGTCTTTGTAAACACAAAGAGGATAGTGAGTTTGGGCAGGTCACTGCAGTGTCAGCGAGGATTTATTGGCTGTGCTCTGATCCATACAGTGGTCAAGATTTGATAACCTGTCTGTCACTGGTTTAATTCTGCTGCTGAGTCACACCTGTGGCCAAATTATGGATTTGTCAAATTTGTCAATGTTCCATCTGTCTCAGCTTTGGTCTCTAGTGTTGGACGTGTGTGATCTTTAATTCCACTGCTTCATCCCTCAGGGAACATCTGGAAAGCCAGGCCCTCGTGGCCAGAGAGGACCAACTGTGAGTTTTCTTTAACTTTTCCACTGGAAATCTTTCAAAGGAAGTGTACAGCTAATAAAGTGTAATGTCTCTGGCTCTCCTTGACAAAGTGCCTGTTTTTGTAATAGGGCCCACGTGGAGAAAGGGGCCCGAGGGGCCCAACTGGGAAACCTGGACCAAAGGTGACCCTCTTACTGCCTCTAATAGAGTCTTTTGGCATTCTGTGTGATCAATTCCTTAATATCTACTTCATTCTATAGGGTACCTCAGGAACTGATGGACCCCCTGGGCCACCAGGTGAAAGGGTAAGTGGATGGTCATCAGCCTTAAGTGGGATCAGAGCATTATTGATTATTAAGAAGACAGTCATTATACATAAAACAGTCATCTTCAATGCTGAGTTGGCTTTCTGTTCCAGGGCCTGCCAGGACCTCAAGGTCCAACAGGATTCCCAGGACCGAAGGGCCCCCCTGTAAGTGGGGAAGAAAAATAAAAACTTAGTGTTGTGGTAATTATAGAGAATATTGTGTTGGTATAATTTGTTAATGTTTGTTTTTCTTTTTTTTGTTTGATATGTTGATTTCACTGTACTTTGATATTATGGTGTGAGATGATACATTTACACATACATGAATTAGCAGCACTAATTATCATATCTAATTTGTAGGGGCCAACTGGAAAAGATGGACTTCCAGGACATCCTGGACAGAGAGGCGAAACTGTGAGTGTTGGATTTCGTTTACCAGTACTTGTGCCCCGTTACACGTACCGTACCTACCTTATTGCAAGACGTAATGGCTACCGCCTGTCTTCTGACTGATCCGTCCTAATAGCAGGCTACCAACTTCTCAACAGGGTTTCCAAGGCAAGACAGGACCTCCAGGACCTCCCGGTGTTGTTGGACCGCAGGTGTGCTGGCACTGTTTGAAACTCTTACGTACATGCTGTTTATTTAAAAGACCTGCTATAATAATAACGTAATGATGTTCGACACCTCAAGCTCCTGCTGTAAAAGATCCATACTTGCGTACATGTTTTGTTTGTCTCATATAAATCCGCATTCAATAAACACTTCAGTTTTAAATTGAAATTTAACATTGAATAAACATGAATAAATTTCTGGTGTATCCAAACAGAACAGTAAATTCTCAGAGTGAGTTTGTTTTTGTTTTGCAGTGTAATATATACAAAGCAGTAATCTTAAGCTTTAAGCTGAACATTTGTTTCATTGTGTATGGTTTTACCAACAGCCCCAGATTGTGTTTTAAATATTTTGAATGTACTTTTATTTCCTGGGTGACAGCGGCAGCCATTAGGCAGTTGGGTGCTGGTTGTACTGCTGTCAGGAGGCCTTCACACAAAGCCTTTTCCTTCCAGCTTGGCTGTTGGAAGCCCTTGTATTTATCCTGACATATATTACCATTTCACGCTTCATCCATTATGCATCGCCAGTCAGCAGGCTCTTCCACAGGAAAGCGTTTCCAAATGCTAATCCAGGTCATTATACACAACTAATGTGCCGCCTTGATTTCGGCACGCAGGCAAAGGTGGAAGGGTCAAAACCAGGCATCCCCTTGATAATCACCGCTATGTTGCTCTTAGATAAAGAGTTAGAATTAAACGAGCATCGTTATACAAGTGAACCCGAGGAGGATCTGTTAGTTTACAGGCAAAGACCCATGCAGCAGTCACTGTCCCATACTAGAATCCAGAGAAACACTGGGCACGCTGTGGATTAAATGGTGCCCAAGGTCGGGAGACTTACCCAGCTGTGAATAGGACAGGTGGCCCAACGGCCTCCTGAGGGTGAAGAGGACGTTTGGGACACATTACGCAATCCCTTTATTTCTTTATATGGGTGCCCTTGGACATAAAGTACACTGCAGGTGCTGCTAATATGAATGGGGACGCTGAGCATTATGAATGTGATGTCATAGTATCACCCACCACCTTTAAAATAAATATATATATATAATATGTGTGTGTGTGTATATAACTTGGGTATGTACTGTATGTAACTGTTGATTTTAAAGCAGCATAGATCACGTGCTTGTTTTGCCTGATTCAATAGACTGCCGTCTAGGTGGAGCAAAACCCAGCATCTTATGTTATTTTCCAAGGGCCCTTCGGGTGAGACGGGCCCAATGGGAGAGCGGGGACATCCAGGGCCACCTGGACCCCCTGGAGAACAAGGCCTCCCAGGAGCTGCTGGGAAAGAGGGATTCAAGGTGAATACTTCAAACTTAGTACCTGAAAGTCATAGCTGAGTGCTACACATCTTTATTACATAAATCTAGTTTAGGTAATTCAGCCAATAATCCCCAGACAATACCTTCCATATGTTTATATAAGCTTTGTTTTTGATATTTTCAACTCAGCAGCAGTAAACTGAGAGGTTACAGAAGTACTTTTGCCATACAGGGTGACCCAGGCCCTGCTGGTCCAGCAGGTAAAGACGGTCCCCCAGGGCTGAGAGGATTCCCTGGAGAACGAGGCCTTCCTGGACCAACAGTGAGTTTTCTGTACTATTTTAATGCCTTTATTGTTGTTGTTGTTGTTGTTGTTGTTTATTTATAGGTTCATTTAGCATTCTGAGAATAAAGAGTGTTTGATCTGTAAGATAATACTCAATTCAATTTTATTTATATAGCGCTTTTAACAAGAAGCACTGTCACAAAGTGCTTTACATAGTCCCGGGCCCACAGTCCCCAGAGAGTAAGTCAAAGGCGACAGTGGCAAGGAAAAACTCCCTTAGGAGGAAGAAACTTTGGGAGGAACCAGACTCAAAGGGGAAGCCCATCCTCCTCAGGCCAGCACCGGGCAGGACAAATTAATTAATACAAATCAGAAAAATAAATAAAAAAGAGCAAATCCAGTATCAGTCAGGGGGACAGCAGGGTCTTGGAGGTTGCAGCCCAGTGATCAGAGCAGGCTCGGTGGCTCAGAAGGCAGCAAGCTGGTCAGACAGGACAGCTGAAGTGGAGGGAGGGAACTGTAGGCCAGCAGACGATATGAGGATCTCTTGAATCCGAGCCTCCGAGGGAAGCACCCCATAAGAGGAGGGCACTGGGGAAAGAGAATGTGTGTGAGCAGAGCAGCGATTTAAGGTGGCAGAATAATGGGCAATAAAAAATTAAACAAAATAGCAAGAGCCCCGGCATGACTATACATGGCAGTATAACTATGAAGGAGCGACCAATGGGGACACAGTATTCATAAACATACAGTATATATGTACAATGTATTCATAAAATTTAAAAGTGAAGAAATTTTGAAACCCTCTGAAAAACAGAATGTCTGTAAAGCAAACACCAACCTGAGAACTTCTTGACCAAAACATGTTGTTTTGTGCAGGGAACACCTGGTTTGAAAGGGAATGAGGGACCCAGTGGACCACCTGGACCTGCAGTAAGAACCTATGAGAATTTTTTATGCAAAAACAAATTTATTGGGTGTTGGGCAAGCTGTTGCTGGGAATAGAAGTAACTTTCTTTTAAAGACAGCTTTTGTGAAACCTGAAAATTGATGGTCACTATGTTGAAAATTGATGTACTTTCTTTTCTTAGTCACATAAATAGATGGCTATGAAAATATTTATTCTTCAAGGTAAAGTTAATATTTTTACTTGACCTCTATATTTAAAAAGAAAATGTAAAAATGTCTGATAAATTACTAAAGCAGAAGAATAGTTGTTCTTACACGGAGCCATGTTTATTATGCCCTAATCAGCAATAAAGGTGAAACTTTCTCGAGGGCTTCTGAAGGTTGTCACTGGAATCCTGTTGTGGTTATTATGTTACGAAGGGTAGTTTCATGAAACTGATAGAATTAAAACAAAGTTCTATTTGAATCCTGCAGTGTTTAAAGTAGCTGCCAACTATTTCTAATCACATGCAGAATATTAAAGAGATTTTTATTGGATTACTCCAGTCTGTTTGGACAATCTCTTTCTGGCTACTGTTTACACTGATCTATTGTAAAGCAAATTTCACTGCTACACATATATTATCAGTGATTCATTTATTTTACATGGTTTAGATAGGGGGAAAAAAACAGAAATATTTTCAGAAATTTACATCAGATGACCAATTATGTAAAATCATTTTGCAGTGCTTTGTGCATAGTTCTCTCATTGCTGGTTTCAAAATTTTCATAGGATGCACAATTTTATGTATGCTGTGATTAATAATTACAAAGCCCAAACCCAAATGCAAACGTCATTCAAATAATCATCTAAAATGTACAAATACAATTTTTATTCCTTTCTTGACTGATTTTGATTGAAGACAATTGTTGATGAGGATTTACACATCTCACATGTATGAAAAATCATGTGTATATGTCCTGACTTTAAATTGCTAGTACTAGCATTAAGTATTTAATTGGATCTGCTCTCTTTTCTCTGTCCGCAGGGCTCACCTGGTGAGAGAGGTCCTGCTGGGGCGGCCGGACCCACTGGACTTCCAGGGCGTCCAGGACCTCAGGGTTCCCCAGGTCCAGCTGGCGAGAAAGGTGCCCCGGTAAGACTGACTGACTTTCTTTTCTGAAATTCTATTAAAATTCAGCTGAGCTTCAGGTGAATTATTGTCCTGAGACTCCTGTCAGCCACATTGGTCTGCTCTTTTTTGAAATGTATACTACAGGGTGAAAAAGGTCCTCAAGGGCCTGGTGGAAGAGATGGCATTCAAGGCCCTGTGGGACTTCCTGGCCCTGCGGGCCCCCTGGGTCCTCCTGGAGAAGATGGAGATAAGGTAAGATATAACTGGGATAACCCATTTCCCTAGGAGGTCTACTATACCCAAAGATAGTCTGATAATGTCTAAACAGTACATATAGTAATCTGATTTTATGTTAGCCATCTGTTACAATGACCAAATTATCATTAGAGGATAGTTTTTATATTGTCGTATTTACAGTATACTTAGGCATGACATTTCGACAGAGAGCTAACAAATACAAGTAATTTTGAAGCTAATGTTGGTGAAGAGAACTGGTAACTTGCAAGCCATGATCCTGTTAGCATTAGGTGTTCTGTGAGCCTAAAGGCAACAGACAGTTATGTAAATGACAGCTGCAAAACCTACCCAGAAAATGTGTAAAGAGTTCAAAACAAAGAAAACAGGCCAAGGCAGGATAGTAGACACACAAGCCAACACTCCACACCGTAAGGCCCATGCACTGAGATCTCCCCGCTGACTTTATGGGTCTTGAATCCCAAACCCCATTGAGAACATCTGGTGACTGAAGCAGGAATATGAAAGCGTGTTGCGTACAATTAATGTGATTTTCAGATTTGTGTGTCTCAACTTCTCCCAGGGTGAGATTGGTGAGCCAGGGCAGAAGGGCAGCAAAGGAGACAAGGGAGAACATGTGAGTCATTTGATGGTTGCCCTTCGTTGTCCTCCCTTTAAATGCCCTTTAAACTTAGCTTCTATAATTTTTTGTCATCTGGTCATTTTATAGATTATACTTGTAGCAATGGCTCTGGAACATTAACAAGTCTATCTAGCTGGAAAAATTTGTATTTTTTTTTTTCTTTCTTTCTATTAGGGTCCACCTGGTCCTACTGGTCCTCAAGGACCAATTGGACAGCCTGGTCCAGCTGTAGGTATTTCTTGTAGTATCTTGTTGTCTTTTGGTGTGTGCTTGGACTTTAGCATGGTTTACATATGTCAATTACAGTTAATTGCTGAAATCTGCAGACTTAATTTCCCGTTTGTGTGAAGGAAAGTTCAAGAGTGGTCTTAGTGTGATTCTTGGTGCTGTCCCTGGTCTTGTCACATGGTCTTCCTTAACTTCATTCAGTGTTTGCTCCTTATTTGTATGGCTGATAAAAGCACAATGAGTCTATATGGGTGGCTAGTTGACATAGGTTTCCTCTGAGCATGCTTGTCTCTGTGGTGAAAGGGAGCTGATGGTGAGCCTGGACCCAGAGGACAGCAGGGTCTTTTTGGGCAAAAAGGCGATGAAGGACCCAGAGGGTTCCCTGGTCCACCTGGGCCAATTGGTCTCCAGGTAAGGTAAAGCTAAGGTATCAGGATAGTGCTGAGATGGGGACATGACCTTGTTTAGATTGAATCCAATGAATTTAGAATTCGTTATGGTGAAATACACAGATGTAGTTGTTATAATAAAATATTGTCATGCAAAAAACATTACATATAGATAAGCATATTAAAAATGTATTATTTCTTGAGTATCACTATTCATATATATATGTTTTTCTTACATTTTATATGTAGGGACATCCAGGTCCTCCAGGGGAGAAAGGTGAAACTGGAGACGTTGGCCAGATGGTAATGCTTGCAGGGCTATTGACTGTTGTATGTGTTTCATATATATTCTTTTTATCTAAATCCTTGATTTCTATTCTTTTTTTATTCAGGGTCCCCCAGGTCCACCTGGCCCCAGAGGACCCTCAGGACCTCCAGGTGCAGATGGTCCTCAGGGACCACCAGGTGGTATTGGGAATCCAGGAGCTGTGGGAGAAAAGGTTTGGTCTTTATTTTTCATCCTCCCTGTATTCTCTGTAATACACCATGCCTTTTGCCATCATTTTGACTGTCCCATGTGATTACACATGATGTTAAAAGAAGACCTTCTCTAAACCATTGTTCAGTCCTAAAAGCCATATAACAATCCAAGCTGGCTAAGGATATCTTGAATATAGCTAGGCAATATTTCTGTCTTCAAGGATTAGCATATATTAATAAACAAAGTACTGTACAACCCTGCAGCACATATTCCCTTTGAAGTGTGACAAATTTCAAAATAATAACATTAACATCATTAATTTTGGTGAGCTATGTTTTTTTTTGTCTCTGCATTATATGTATAAATTTTAAAGCAACAGGTAGCACTTGAAAGAGCTGGCTGTCATAGACAGTGTTTATTAATCTGTACCTACTGTGTGTCCTCGTGTGAGAAATCATGGTTAGATATTGTTGATTAGACTGAGCCTGAGTTCTCCCAGTGGAGGACCTCCATACAAATATCACATTTTTATTGCATAAATCTCGCCATTTTTCTGATTTTGACTGATCTTGAAGCCCAGTCCACAGCATTGTTTGAGAGGATAATATCAAAACTGGAGCGGAGGTCTAATTTTGTTGTCAACATGAATGTATTCTCCAGCATTTGCGCATCTGTTTTGCACCTTTTTAAAATTTTTAGAAGTCCAATTACTTTGTCATTTTCAGTTGTATTGGTGCAAAATTGCTGACACCTGTGTTTCAGTTTGCAAGATTTGCCAGGAAGTTATTTCCTAAATTGGTATGCAAGTGAAAACAACTTCAAGAAGACATTATATTACAATTAGCTGTAGTTAACGATAAGCCCACTAAATTTCAATGTTTAACATTTTATCCTTTTAGGAATTTGGAATGCTAGTGTTTGCATTGACCAGATCTCTTTTGTCTTTTTTTCAAATTTATTTAGGGTGAAGCGGGTGAAACTGGAAACCCGGGCCTTCCAGGAAATGCTGGTGGACTAGTATGTAAATCTGGACCTTATCTCACCAACACAGTTGATGTGTTCTAGTGAATGTCCAGAGGGTCACTGGTTCAAATAATATGTCCAGCAGAGTAAACACATCACAACTGGGCCATTGAGCAGGGGGTAGCAGATAAATGCCTCAGTCCCAAAGCTTTGCTCTCCTCTGCATGTGTGTGTCACTTTATGTCATTGAAGAGCAAGATGGGATATGTGAAAACCAAATTCCTATGTACCCGTTACATTATGTAATAAAAACCATGATCATTAGCATAATTAGTAATTACGAAAGCTCCAGACATAACATTAACACTTTCATGACTCACACCCATAGTGCCTTGCTGTGTTCTGGTTACATTTTTACCCTTCAGCATCACCAGATATGTAATTTTCAGAAGGCATTTTGTAATAGCCATAGGTGTATTCTAGCCGTGTGTGTGTGCACATGTGCAGTGTTGGATCACATATTTTCTCAGGGTCCAAGAGGTGAGCGTGGGGAAAAGGGTGAAGCTGGCCCTCCTGGTGCTGCTGGGCCCCCTGGTCCAAAAGGTCCTCTTGGAGATGATGGTCCCAAGGGCAGCCCGGTGTGTAGTGTCCTAAAACAATATCAGTTTGGCCAGGAATCACATGATCTTATCACCATCATATGCAATGTAGATATAAACCAAGTAACTGGGTTTGTTGTCTGCATGATTTTACTTTACTAGGTAGTCACTTGTATTGTTTCTTGACTTACCAAGCTAATTCTGTCAAAAGAATAAATTAAGTGTTGCTAAAGAAATACAACATGAAAAGAATGCATTGTTTCTTAGCATTACTTTTAAAAGTATTCATTGAAGAATAACAGCTTTGTGTTTGGCGTTTTCTCAAGAATAAAAATCAATGAAAAAATAAACCTGGCATAGCATTTAGTTATTATCTATTTAGGTCAACTCCATATTTCCCTTTTAGGGTCCAAGTGGTATTCCTGGTGATCCAGGCCCCCCTGGAGAGCCTGGTCTGGCTGTAAGTTATCTTCCAAAAAAATCAAATTGCTTCTAGTCGAGTTGTAGCCATTAAAAGCAGTACCCCACATTTGCCATGGTAGATTTACTCAGTTTTTGCTTCCATTTTCAGGGTCTGGATGGCCCACCTGGTGACAAGGGAGATGATGGAGAACCTGGTCAACCTGTACACTTCTCTTCAGTTTTATCATTAGATTCTAAGTTGATTATAAGTAGTTTTCAAGCCCTATATGTTGTTTGCAGTTGCCTGATTAGTTTTTCTTGCATGCCTTAGGGTTCTCCTGGCCCTACTGGAGAGCCTGGTCCTTCGGGCCCACCTGGAAAGAGAGTAAGTTATTTAGAGTAAGCTTACATTAAGCTATTAACCTGATTCTTATTGGCTTATTTTCTCAAATTCGATAGCCTTGAGTTGCAGAATGCAGACTAATATTCTGTAACTGTATGCATTCTCACTTATTTTTACATTTCTCTCTGTGCCACTCGTTAGGGTCCATCTGGTCCTATTGGTCCTGAAGGAAGACAGGGCGAAAAGGGAGCTAAGGTAATGTAAGATACCATGTAGTGTAGTGTATTGTTGTGTGTGTGTGTGTGTGTGTGTGTGTGTGTGTAGTGTTATCTGTATTCATGTAGTAATGCATGTGGTGTAGTATATGTAAAAGTACTTGTATTTAACAGGGTGAATCTGGTCTGGAAGGTCCTCAAGGCAAGACAGGTCCAGTTGGTCCTCAGGGAGCTCCTGGCAAGCCTGGCTCAGAAGGTCTTCGGGGAATCCCTGGCCCAGTTGTGAGCAAGATGTTCACATTTTTATTTCTCTCAATATGGTGATGGTGCCACTTAGTAAAAGGCCTGTAAGTCATAATGTTATTCAGTTCCCAAACCTCTCTCTGTTACTTCTACAGGGTGAACAGGGTCTTCCAGGTTCCCCTGGCCCAGATGGACCTCCTGGACCCATGGTATAGAGGATTCTCATTTTGTTTTTACTAGTAGCACATAATTAGGTTCCTAGTGCAAAATAAAGATTTTTTTTTTTGCTTGTTCCCATTTCTTTCAGGGTCCACCTGGGTTACCAGGCCTTAAAGGTGGCACTGGTATTAAGGGTGAAAAGGTGAGAGTAAAACATACACCTGAATGTGTCCGTCCATCCATCCATCCATCCATCCATCCATCCATCCATCCATCCATCCATCCAACAAACATAACCTTTACTCATAGTCAGGTTTGGAGTTTGGCCAAACAGCATGCGGCCAAACCTGACTATGAGTGAAGAAATGGTCTTTATGGAGAAAATCATACATTTTGCTTACATGCATACAGTAACGCAAGGTAATTGAGCCATTTTCAGGGTAATTACATCCTGATTTAGAGCTTTTGTTTACTCTAAACTGTTTTTCTTAAATAAGCAGCCAGGATGCTAAACCAAGAAGTATTTCGCTCTAAGCATTTAGATAGACACATCTCGCATTCCTCTTTTAGGAAACACATACATCATGCAAGCCTACTTCTTTAGATTTACCCATTGTCTCAAGAGATGTTCTGTATATTTATTCCAAAAGTTGCAAAACATGTTTCTTTATTCATTGGTATCTTGACTATTATTGACTTAGCCACTGATTTTTAGTATACAATAAACAGCTGTGGTGTATACGTTTGTCAACTCATGATGTTAATCGCAAATGTGCAATTACTTGCTTAATTAATAATAACTATTAACCTGTATATTAATTATTTAAGATCTGCACTGTCAAACTTCTACGTGCGTATGACATCTTTAATAGGGGATGTCCTACGCAAGCAGTCAACAGACACTGATGAGGTGCATGAAACCATTGCAAAACATCCAGTTAAAGACACTCACTTCTGAATGACAGATGCAAATAACCACGCATTAACGACTGTTAATGACCAAACTATGTAATGCTTTGATCGTCATAAAATAAACAATTCTTTTTTCAATGGCAGTGGTTGTGGAACTTGTGATATTAATATAGTCTTTGGTTTATACATATAAATGGAAAATCAATAAATCCCACTTAACATTTTTTATACTTACTGCTTTTTCATGCAAAAACACAGCTTGGTCATATGAATGATTGGTGTGTGTCCAGTGATTTCCCTGGTTTACAATGAGTGTTGTCGTTGTCTGACTTACCGAAAATGTTGTGCTCAAGCCCATAGGCTGTTGTAAATATGCACAAGTTCTCACACGATGTTTTCTTTTATAAGTACCAAATTTTGCATTGAAAGTTATGTGCGTTATGAGTGTTTTTTGTGCTTACCCAAACTTTATAATTGACATGTATTTGTACTAAATGCTCAGAGGAAACTTACACAAACTTCACAAACTACAAACTTTCATCACCGTGCCGCTGAAAAATATATTAATATATTTAAATCTATTTTTTTGAAATTAAGGGAGTGATGGTTCTACAAAATCTCGTCTCTGCCTTTTTTTATTTGTTTTCTTGTTTGTTTTTTTTTTGTGTACCTGCCTCACCACGTGTGGCCTCTCTTCTCCAGGGCCACCCTGGGCTGATTGGGCTAATTGGAGCACCCGGAGAACAAGGAGAGAAGGGAGACAGAGGACTTCCAGGTCCACAAGGAATGTCTGGTGTCAAAGGTGACAATGTAAGGAACATGCTTTAACACAGTCTCCATCCATATTATAGTTGTTTTTTTTGTCCCGCTGCAGATCAGAGTAACAAATAGATACATCATGAATAGATGTGCAAATTGTAGAAACACAGGCTGTGTCCCCAACAGGGTATTGCTGGCCCCGCCGGTCCCCTCGGCCCCCCTGGACCCCCAGGATTACCAGTAAGTGCAGATGTGACAAGAAATGACATGTTTTGACAAGTTTGCTTCATCCACATTAATGTTCTTTTCCAAACCTTCCAGAGGAAATGCTGAAGAAGAGGTTATATAAGAAACTCTCCAGTTTTGGGGTGGTTGTTTCTTTCCACTTTTATAATGTGTCCTAAACGTGATTTTGCTTTACAGCATGCCAGTCATGCATTTATTCATCTTACTTAATTGATATTTAACACATAGTGTGTTACAGGCAATACTAATCCAGGCTAATAGTCTCCTTTTAATTACACTGAGATATTTTCTCTGTCCTTATAGGGTCCTCCTGGTCCAAAAGGTGCTAAGGGCTCAACTGTGAGTACTTCAGTTATTATAAATTATGCCTAAAATAAGTGATCTGTGGAAATTACTTCTGGTACAGACTGTGATGCGTGAAGTATTTTCAGTAACAAGAATAATTATATTTTTTATTTTCTACATTCCAGGGTTCGACTGGTCCAAAGGGTGAGGCAGGAGTTCCAGGACCCCCAGGTCCTCCAGTAAGTATTTAACTGCCTTAAAAATAATTCACACTAAGTATTTATGCTTGAGGATGTGAACCAATTTTTTTGCTGTGGTATGACTGAATGTGATGCAGTTGATTGTGGATTTTTGAATGATGTAAATGATAATTTCAAAGCACATTGTGGTCCATTTTCTACAGGGTCCACCCGGTGATGTTATTCACCCGCTGCCATTCCAGTCTAGCCCTAAGAGGAGCAGGAGGAACATTGATGCTAGCCAGTTGATGGGTGATGCTGAGTCTGACACTAACTACAAGGACTATGATGATGATGGCATGGAGGAAATCTTTGGCTCCCTGAATTCCCTGAAGCTGGAAATCGAGCAGATGAAGCACCCATTAGGGACCCAGGGCAACCCGGCCAGAACTTGCAAAGACTTGCACCTGTGTCACCCCGATTTCCCAAATGGTGAGCGTCAGGCAATCTATATGGTAATTCTATTAATCCTTAGAGTATTGGCCTCCATTCCATTTTTTCATACTTTGCCAACAAATATGTAAAGTTTAGTTTAGATAATTCTGTCACCATTCTGTGGTCCTTTTTGTGGCCTCGCGAGTGCCGCTGTCTTTCTGCAGGCAGGTCATGGATGTTGGCTATATATTGTCCTTTCAGGTGAATATTGGATTGACCCAAATCAAGGCTGCTCAAGGGACTCCTTTAAGGTCTACTGTAACTTCACTGCTGGAGGCGAGAGCTGCATCTATCCAGACAAGAAATCTGAAGGAGTAAGTTCTGTTATCCTAGGAAGAGTCAGGCACAGCTGCAGTCCGCCTGGTTTTACATTAGACTAGTCTGTTTCTACTTGTTTCTTAACTTTAATTAGCAGTTGATTTGATTCTTACAATGATTAAATACTGTATCACATAGCAGGTGTTTTCATTGTGATTGTTTTTAACCATTTGCCCTAGCACTCCATTCGTCAACATGAGTTTATGAGTTGAGGAAAAAACCCAATTAGAGTCAGTATTGATTTTACACAGCTCTCTAGACAAGCTGGGATGTCATTTTTTTTTTTTTTTTTTTTTTTCTCTTCTCCAAAACGTCACTACAGCAACTAATGAAGATTTCAGTCACCTTTTAAAGGGGTGAACGTACCTAAGGCTGGGTTTACGTGACACAGTTTTTACCCCAATTTTAGCTCCGACTTACGTCATAGTGAGTCAGCACCAGTCAGTCCTAATCCGTTGCTGATTCCTGAAGAGTCGGAGTCGATTAGTTGGCACAGACAATCGTGTAGTGTATGATGGGCACAGACTGTAGTCTCTGGCCTCTTGACAGTTGTACCGGTGAGTTATAGTATTTCAATCACGTTTGAACGTTACGACTGGAGTCAGGAGCAAATTTGCTGTTGTCATGTAGTGTGCTACCCCGAGTCGTTTAACGTGTGATCCCCAACACATCAAAGATCTGCACAGATTAGTCATCAAGTGTAAACCGGCTAGTCTTTTGATAATCTTATAACATCTGAAAAGTCATATAGTGGAGAGGCACCTTAAGAAACATATCAGTGAATACTTATTACAAATTCATTTTATCCAAATCCCACAAGTAAGGATATTTACACTGAACATGGCTCCAGTACAGTTAATGATTTCTGGAATTGAGATTAAATGTGGCAGTCTTTTTAGATAATTATATATGACCATGAATCATTAGCACACAATATAAAGATGCTTGGCCTACAATGGTGCTTGATATGACATCATTGACTAACTTTCCAGCTCTCACTCAGCTGGTTGGAAGAGTCACATATGTCATTGAATAGTGTAGTATTAGAAGGCCATCTCCGTGTGGAGACCAAACATCTGTGTTGCTTGTCATCATTTTTGTGGGATGGGAAATAATCCACCACATATTGTGATGATCCTGAGGATGCAGTATCCATCAAGAAGTAACTTGGTCCATGAAAGTCTTTCTTTTTATGGGGTCTTGGTGGTGTTTTTTTTTTTTTTATTCATTGAATGCAATGACATGTATTCTGCTAATCTTTTCTCCCAGCACCTGGATTTCCACAGTTTTTAACAAATCTTTCTCCCTTTTTGCCCTGCCCTACGCAATAGGCAAGACTCACTTCATGGGCGAAGGAGAGTCCATCCTCCTGGTTCAGTGAATTCAAGCGTGGTAAACTGGTAAGCAGAAGTGCTCTTTTTCCTCTAGTATAACAGCTTTCATATTTTACAGAGTAAAATGGCCCGTTGGCCCAAAGAAACGCCAGGCACTTGGTATAGTCATTACAAGCGAGGCTTCCTGGTAAGTTGCATGCCAAGGTCACCAGCATTGGCCATGGTGTCATCTTGCATGCTCTGCTAACACAAGCCCTGCTATGGCACTATGATTCATGTACAGTTCAGCAGCTTAGGGGCACCATGTGTCACTGACAGCAAAGTGTGTATTGAACAAGCAAGTCTACTTCCCCATTAGGCACACCCTTTCATTGAGAGACTTTTTTTCTTAGAGGGATAATTATGGCATATACTAAATGTTCCAGTCTTTTCCCTGTTTTTTTAATACTTTCTGTCAGTTGAGTTAGTTTGCCTTATGTGTTTATACAGAATATACCACATTAATTTAAAATACTGAATGTTTTACAAAAAATGTCCAAATTGATTGTGACCTTCAAAACTTTTAAACCTGCTGATTGCAGTTCAAGTCCTGAAGGCAGACTGACTTTGTTTAATGTTGCTGACTTTTTTTAATGGCTATTGATTTTATAACACTTCACATTATCAATCAATTTCCACAAGACAACATCTAAAATTGACTTTAGGTTTGTTATTAAAAAAACACTTAGTGACTGTGAAATCCGTGCGCAAATTTCTGGAGTCTATTTTTCATATAATGTTATGGGAAAGTTCTTGTGTGACGTACACACCTTTCATCGCGTCAGTGTTAAGGTGATCACCTGAAGGTGACCGAGTGTCTGAATCTACATTTATATGAAGAACCCCAGTAGTGAAACATAACCTGTGATTGTAATAGTATGATATAAACAGTATAGCATGATATAAAGGCATAATAATCTTGCTGCTGTTATACTATGGACACTTAGTCACCTTTCAAGGGCAGTGGAGTCCTCGGCCTCAGTTGACTGGTGGTTTGAAACAGACAGGTAATGAGGTAATGTCGTCCGTCATCATGTGCTGGAGCCATGGGGGGCAAGTATAGAGTCTAGTGTGGAGACTCACCTTGGGCATGCTGGACAGGCCTTTGCCAACAGCCTTGTTCGCAGTACTGTTTCCCTTGGCTTTACAAAGTCCAAAGCAACAGATTATGATTAATGTTTTTCAGCACTTTTAAGCATACAACACACTTTCATGATTATGTATAATGTAATAGACTTATTACCAACTTTATACATTATTTATTGTATTTATTTAACTTTAACCATAATTGCATATTGCCTGAGAAGCAGAGTTAAGATGGATGTTTGGATGGATGGATCGCTTGATTGGTAAATTTGTATCACAATTAGTTGAACCTCAAAGAAATCCAAGTAATCAATATCCAAAATTCACTTTGCGCTGAAGTGAGTGTGTCATAAGCTATTCCTGGGCCTGTCCAGTGCTCTTGCATTTGGTTATTCATTTATCACCCACATTGCATGCGCTTTGTGCGGAGTCGGTCCTGACTGTCTGAGCAGAGTGAACTTGTGGAACTGACGGAGCACAACAGGGTTGGTATGGGTATTGACGTCGTCAAGACAACATCTCATTTCTCTCAGACAGGCAGGGTAATAAAGCTCTTACTGGTAAACAGACGCTCTTGGCGAGATACTAATAGTGACTTTAGGAATATAACTTATTGAATAGACTCTTGAATGGATAAGTGCAGATATACACACCCTTAGAGAAAACATTTTTATATTAATGTGTTTGAGTGTCTGTACTATAGCCTTCTGAGAGAACTATATCTAGAGGATATAGTTGTCACATGATGCTGTGCAACACTGTATAGTAATGCTGTTTTATCGACATACATGTTTGTGAGTTTAAATCATGCAGACTATATTAACATAGCCTATAAGTTTGATGTCAGCTGCCTTGAATGGAAGGTTCAGTGCTGCTTTTAATGTCATTTTGCAGAGGATTAGACGTGGCTATTATAGCAAACTGACGTCTTCATAGCAGATATTGGTAACAGTTGAGGCCCCTCACAGACACAGCGCAGAATGGGAGACTGAAAATGAATGAAATCAGTAATTGATTAATATAAGTCAGATACTCTCACCAGACAAAACATTGGTGACGGCTCATATGCACTTTTGACACTCCTCACTGAAGAGTTGGGCTTGTCCCTGTCCACACTCTTTCTCTTATGTGTTGCCATTCAGCTCTCCTATGTAGACACTGAGGGAAGCCCGATTGGTGTGGTCCAGATGACCTTCTTGCGACTGCTCAGTGCGTCAGTTCGACAGAACCTGACATACAACTGCTACCAGTCAGTGGCCTGGCACGACTCAGAGCTGGACAACTACGACAAGTCCATACGCTTCCTGGGCTCCAATGATGAGGAGATGTCCCATGACAATAACCCCTACATCCATGCTCTGGTGGATGGATGTGCGGTAAGTGTCTTACATGTGAAGTTATGGAAAACCCTAGATTCAGTTTCCAGGATTGTTGCCTTCTGACAGCAGCTTCAGTGATCCAAGATAGTGTCCTGCTGTTTTACCGATTGAGCTTGATATTATTTATTATTATTTTTTTTAATTATGCTAGTATATGAGGACAGTCTTGTTGTCATTGTAAAACTATCCATATGTTGCAATCTGGACTTTTATCAGAGGGGACTTTTACTGTATTGTGTTAATATTAGCTGAAATGAGCATGGGAAGCCTTGAAAAATGTGCGAGTATTTATTTGTTGATATTCTGAGATATTTCCATAAAGCATAATAATAGCCGAGAAGGACAATAAGTCACTGTTATACAGAGTAAGGTACTGTGAAACTTTACTCTTTGTTCTTTTTTTACATTTATTTCTCAGCTAAAGAAGGGCTATGAAAAAACTGTACTGGAGATCAACACACCAAAGGTGGAACAATTGCCATTTGTTGACATCATGTTCAATGACTTTGGGGAAGCCTCACAGAAATTTGGATTTGAAGTGGGACCTGTTTGTTTCCTAGGCTGAGAGTGTGTTTCCTGAAACACATCAGCGAGGTACTAACTTTCTAAACACAGAAGAAGGCAACAAGACATAAAACCACGTTTCAAACCATTCTTCCTCCAAAATGTAAAGATTCTAGAGAAGGGAAAAAATATTAAAATGTTATTATAAACAGCAACCTTGTAACCTCAGTGTGCCTTATCCATCATATGCAGGTTTTGAAATTGACGAGTTGCTCGTTTTCTTCAGCCCTGCACCTTATCCTGCACCTCCTTGTTTCCCTAAACCCTAAAAAGCCTTCCCCTGTCCCAGTGCTACACTTCTGAGTAGCTCCAGTTATATTTTTCACATTTCCCTGATGTGTCCTTACAGAAACATTACCTGGAGGAAGGCGGGGCATGCAATGGCTAACTAAAATGGTCATTGAATGTAGTGATGGGACAAATAAGGCTTAAAAACTTGTGGTGGATGGGAGTGTCCTGAACTAACCAATCAATGCTGGTGCTAAATGAGGCTATCAACTGCATTGATTAGTAGTTCAGGATATTCCCACCCAGCACAGGTTTTGAAGCTTCATTTGTCCAATCACTAGTTGAATGTGCTTTCTCCTTTCCTCCTCTTTAAATCTTGAATCTTCATTTTGTGCATATTGTTTACCCATTCTTCAGAATGGTGCTTATACATACTATATAAATATATATATATATATATTTTTTTTTGTGTGTGTGTGTGTGCGTGTGTTTGTAGGTTTTGTATATTTTTCCATATAATTTGTAATAATTATGACTTCAAAACATGCATGTGACCTTAAAATTTAATGATGGAGACAATTGTTCAACCAAAGAAGGTCAAGGGAGCAACTGGATGTGAGTTAAACTAGCACTGATGTCTTGATGCAGGAGTGAAGCACACCTTTGTTATTTAAATTGTAATAAATGATGACAACGAACACAGTGCTATCATCTGAGTATTGACTTACAGACTGAATGTTTACCATGACAGCTCTCTTTGTGTCCTTGTTGCGGAATACCTACTTTGGTATAGCTGCATGTTTTTCAGGTTAGATTTAAGGTAACATTTTTTTTCCCCATTTCACTCCATAAACACACATGATAATATTGGTAATGATCAACGGGAGAAATTTCACATAACGTGGGTGCTACTTTTATTACAATAACTGGTGCTGTGTATTTTACAGTTTTGAACATAAAATACAACACTGATGATGGATATCATTAATCTCCCATTTAACTTGTGGCTTCATCAGTAATAATAACTTTGCTGTTCAAGGTTGCTGTGTTGTGGATACCCCCCATTTTCATGTCCAGAAATGGAATTTAT
This sequence comes from Gymnarchus niloticus, assembly GCA_009936485.2. Classification (NCBI taxonomy): domain Eukaryota; kingdom Metazoa; phylum Chordata; class Actinopteri; order Osteoglossiformes; family Gymnarchidae; genus Gymnarchus; species Gymnarchus niloticus. Next base: position 14,010,378 of record JAACJT020000034.1, read on the forward strand.
GATCTTTATCATATTGGCCCTCAAAAATGATCTGTAATAACCACAGTATTTTATTGTAATATTACAGATTGATATTGATTGTTGAATGTGCTTTGCATTTAATTTATATAAAAAAGCTTATATAAATTACTAGGTTTGGTTATGTTGGCTCAGGGTGTTCAGATGGGATTTCAGTGGGTAAGATATGTATGGCAAAATGTACTGTTTTTCAGAACCCTATTATAAGGTGGTATGTATAACTTTCCTCATTTGTAAGATTCTGTGTTTTATGGCAATCACAGTGCTTTGGCAGTGACTAGGGTAATGTTAGGCTGTAACAGAAATCCCTTGCTTTGACTTTCTCTGACTTCATATTAATTCCTTTCAAGAAACTTGAAGGCAACAAGGACAATCAGAAGACACAATGATCTCCTTCCTGCTATTTTTTTTTTTAATTTATTTTAAGACTGAAACACCATCATATTCAAATGGCTGGAATCGCCATTCAATTAAACACATGTTCACCGGAGGAAAAACCACATGTTCTTTATCTCTCTTAGGCTTATACTCCTTAATAAACTACTTTCATTTTCCTCTGTCGGAGTGGCTTCCTCTCTGCATTGCCTTTTAATCTTTATGCATTCACCATATTCACTTACTATTTGGAATTAATGAATTTTTGTTTTCCGTTTTTATTTGACTTGAACCATTTTTGTTAAAACAAATGCAAACTTCTTAAATATGAATTCTTGGTGCAATGGGTCTGCTTTAGCATACAGTTCTTTGATTTTCGTAATTTAAAAAAAAAAAAAAACCAACAGGAATGCTTGCCTGACTGTCCTGCCAATATTTCCCCCCTGAATGTCTGTTTTTGAATCTTGTCAAGCCTGTGTAAGAAAGGATAGATTTATTGTTTTCTGTCAATAAATTTCAGTTTACTTCCTTTTACTCTCCTAAGGTGTGCATCTGGTATGTCTTTTAAAACATTACATTTTTTATGCGTGCATAAATCCATATACACATTCCTCATGTTAAATGCATTCATAACATGCTGAAAAACTGTAAAGAACCAGCATGCTCATGATTCTCTATCTTTGCTTTTTATTTATTTATAGTTCAAATTCTGTAGAAAATAACAATTTTTCATTTGGAATGGAGGAACATGCTTTGGGAAAATGGCACTAAGGAGCAGGTTTATTTATGATGTATACAGTATTTTAAAATTACATGATGCTGCTGTCAAGCTAATGTGACATGAACAGAAGTACTAAAGACAAGCAAAAAAAAAAAACAAACTGAGCCATTGCACTGGGCTGACACATAGTGTGGGAGGTGATAATGTGTTTTAAATGTAGCATAAAATTTGTATCCAATGTACGGGGGAAAAAACAAATGTCCATAAATCCATAATCATTGCAGGGCGCAAGGCAGGAGAACACTATAGGCAACTTAGAAAAGCCGTAAAAAAAAAAATGGAGTGCACAGAGAAAACCTACACAACACCAGCGGAATATTACAAACTCCACACTTACTGTAAGGAGGCAGAATATACAGAGGTCACCGTGCTGACCTGTTAGTTGGCACCTTCGTTACATTTTACCTTTAGCACTCATTACAAAGTGCCATTCCATGTGGATTGCTAACAACATTTGTTTTGTAAATGGAAAAAAAAACCCAATTCTGTACACACTACAGGCTGACACAAGTTTGCTGCTAGGTGAGAATAAGTGTGAATGACACAATTGTTCCATAATAGCCACAATCGATAAGTATTTAACCACAGGCCTGTTCACCCTTCTTCACTTGACTTACGCTGCCCCCTAGAGCAACTGCCTGTGCCTGAAAAAAGGATACCCCAGCTTTTTGAATGTTTATTTTTATTTTCAGTGGGTAGGGTTTTGTCATGAGAGTCCTTCCTATCGAGGTACATCCTTGCTTTTCTGCCAAACTCACCGCAGCAACTAGGATCTCATTTACCATTAAAAATGAGATAAAAGCAAGTGATCATATTTAGGACTTTATCAGTTACGTTGTACAGTGTAAAGAAAGAATAAAATTTCAGTGATAGGTACAGGGTATGTGTGAGAGCAAGACTGCAGGATTTGACCTGTTTCCCCATAGAATGCAAAAGGGAAATGTAAAAAAAAAAAGGAGGAAAAGTGGGTCAGTTTTTTTATACTACAGTATTCAAGTCACGTTAAGATAGCATCTTTCCCAACATGCTTTCCACAAAGGGCTTAACAATGAGTCATACAGTACTACTGGCATAATAATATCAAGCCATAGCTGTAAATTCAAAATTCGTAAATGAAATTTGAAGTATACATGTGAAAAATGTACTTTTTTTTTTACCCCATGAACTTTACTGGGATAAGCTGTTAGAAGATGGATGGATGGATGGATGGATGGATGGATGGATTGGATGGATGGATGGATGGGTTTCTCTCTTTATCTGTGCTATCCAAAGTTGATTCTACTGTATATAAGGCAGCTGGTTTCAGTAAATCTTACTTGTAAAGATGAGGAGGAGAAAAAAAGAGCTTGCTTAAAGGGCTGATGAGTTAAAGCTTCCATTACCTGTTGTATTTATTACAAAAAATTCTTTTTTGTAATAATTTATCCTCATTGCGAAGTCTGCTTTCATACCATCTCTCCCCATCCTTTTCCCAGGTGCCTGTATTATTCTCTCTGTCTCATCTGTTCTTCATCCCACTGGTGACAGATGGAAACACACTGACTTCCTGGTCGTTACCATTAGTAATGAGGAGCTATAGCGACTCTATATTATGTAGGCTGTCTCTGTACCTACCAAGCTCTACCGTGTCTGCCAGTGTGGTACCTGAAGTGTTTCAAATTTAAAAAAAAATCAGCCATCTGTTTAGTTTTTTTATTCATTGATATTATTAGTAACACCAACAACTACACAGATGAAAACGCACTCAGTGGATCAATTGACCTTAATTTCAGTGCTACTTGAACAAATGATGAATGTAATTCGTTTGTTTGCTTGTTATTCCCAAAGGTATACTGTATTGAATGTCCCTGTACCTCGGGCACAGAGACGACTGATCCCAAAGCTGGCTTTTTACTTGCTGGAACTTTTCTGCACTGGCAGGAAAGAAAATGGTTGGGTTAAACCTATGTGTAAGCTCATCTTAGTCTCCTGCCAGTGAATGGGCCAGATGGTCCACACAGCATGGTACTGGCCACCGGTGGCCTGGCAGAGCCTGGCAAAGCCAAGCAGATGATGAGGAAACCTGTGACCTGACTTTCACAGCCTCCCGGAACAAACACCTCCACACAAAGAGCTCCAATGCATTGCCTTGTAGTTGAACTTTTGGTTCTACATATAAATTCTGATATTTCTGAACTGAAATGTTATGCACTATAGCAAGGATGCTTGGTAAATATGAACCTTCTCTTGTGACCAACACAGTGAGCCACACAAGAGGCAGACAGTGAGGACAGCAATATCACGAAGGAGGTATAACATTTCACTAATGTCTTAGTCTAACATGTTGGGTTTTGCTTTGGTTTTATGGATTTTATTGAAACCACCAGATAATGAGGTCCAAGTTGCTTTCACGAAAAAAAAACAACTATTTTTGAACTTGCATGCTGAGCTTCTAATACTGAAATCAAGAGTTATACAGTTTGCGTCAGTATTTCTAAGATAATTTTTTTATTGATTTCTACAGACAAAAACACCACCATCCATCCTGCCAGCAAGACAGGAATTCAGAATGACAGCATTAACTACAAACAGTAAACAACTAAATCTGTTTTCTGCCACAGGGATAATTCATTTAAAAATACTGTATTGTGGCTTTGAATAAAGATGCAGTGTGAAGTAACATTTCCCCTGTGGACAGATTACATTTTATATAGTGAAAACAAACTCCTAAAGCTTGTGCTATACAAAGCAAAACAAAGTGACCTTCCTCCTTCACACAAAAATATTGCAAATTAGAATAACATGCTAGAATGATACAAATTATAACAACAGATGTACTGGGATGTGAAAACATTCAGATTCAGAGCTACAGGGCAGGATTTTTTTTTGTGGCATTTGGTGCATTAATTCCCTTTTCTTACCAAGTAATATTGGACATCATGCTATATGTTAGAGAACAGAAATTCAATGGGTCACAGTGTTGAATTAGATTGTTTCTGTTAGGCTACGTCCACACTACCATATTTTCGACTAAAAATGCAGACATCGGTCTCTGTTTTTGGCTTTTTTCCATACCATCCAGGCATTTTTAACCCTCGAACACTGAGACGTTTGAAGCTGCTCTCCTGAGCCATAGGTCTCCTAAGCATTACAGTGTAGATGGGGGGAAATGAATAGTTTTGAAAATGTAGAATTTAATCATACTTTGTTTGGTTTGTGTTTATCGCGTTGTCCTTCCCTGATTGGATCCTGCTCATTACAGAAACATAGTAGTGTGGATGTAGCCTTAATATTGAAGGGTGACAGCATGGTGTGAGGATTCACTGGTGTGAGTAGTACTGTCATCTCAGCGCTTCAGGGATGGGGTTCAAATTGCACCTCTGCTGTATGTGGGGAGTCTGCATGTTCTCCCTGTGTCATGTGGATTTCCTCCATGTTCTTCAGTTTCCTCCAACAGTCCAAAAACATGTCATTAGGCAATAAGATCTCTCTGAATTGCCTGTTTTGTGTGTGTGTGTGTAAGCATGTATGTATACGTCCTGTCCAGAGTTTACCCCAGCCTTCGGCCCTATGCTGCCCGGCATAGGCTCCAGGTCCCTGTATCTCCCAAACCGGGATTACCATTTACTGACAATGGATAAATGTAAGGGTGACATGGCGACTCAGTGGGTAACACTATGTTCTCACACCTCAAGGGTGACAGATTCAATCCTCGACGCCAAGCTGAAGTCACTGTCATGCTCCTCAAACCTTTCACACTCGCTTCTAGCGACAAGGCCAGGGGAGCGATCTTGCTGAAACAACCTGTGCCATCAGCATACACACTTACCATGAAGGGGTGGACCTGCTTCACCAAGATGGACAAGTGACCTGGGGCGATTGATAGACCTGCTTTTGGTTAGCTTTTGCCAGTCCTTTTATATTCCCTTTCTCATTTTCACCCTTATAGGTGCAAGATCCGGCTGCGGTAAAGAGCCAGTTGTCCTACTAGGTGGTGGTTTTAACATTGTGGCTGATCAGTGTATATGTATATACAGTACTGTGCAGTTAGGCCAGTTATCTGGGCAGTAACTGCATATTTGCTCCGAACAAAAAAGACAATTTAACATTACAATGCAGACAAATAAACAGCAATACAAAAAGAAACAAAGGTAATTTCTTCTGTTCTCCCAAATATTACTCATATCTGGTTGAATGGCTTGAACAACATAACTTTGGTTCCCAAACCGCTCCTCGAAAGCAAAATGGACATGTATTTTTTTTACTTTCACCACAAGCTTACTTACCTTGTGAACTTCGTACTTAATTCACTTTATGAGGTACTGATTAACCAAACACTGTGCAGTCATAGTTGTACTCCACAAGTCCATCGGTATGTTTGATATATTTACCCTGTGTTTTGTAACAACTTTGTTGTTCCTAAGATAATTTTGAGAAATGCGCAGAAATACGCTTTACGAAAATTGTAACAAAACGTGTATTTTATTTCGCACCATACCAGTTTTATGAACTCCTACTGTACTTTATAACACAAGCAACAAATCTGACTAATGTTCACAATAATAAACACGAAAATCAAAGAGCAAATACAAATAAACAGTCAGCATAAAATATGTTGACAAAACAAATCCAACAGTTAAGTGTTCAAAGTGTCGTCCATTAGCTTTCACACAAGCCATCAGCCATTCAGCCAGAAATGATCATAATCGGCTCAGAATCAACAAAGTTATTGCAAAAACAAAAACGCTTTAGTTTTTTGAAAAACAGTGCATATATACAGTGACTTGCAAAAGTATTCAACCCCCTTGAAAGTCATAAAAATTTTTTGTATTACAAAAGATTTTTACACATTTTTTCATTCAGTATTTTTAATGTGAACTCTTATGCTGTAACAATACATTTCTAAAGTCAAAGTAAACCATTTATGCAGATATTTAACTAAACAAAGAAAAACTCTACATTTAGTCTTTGCATAAGTATTCAGCCCATACCCATTACTACTTTGTAGAGAACCCTTTTGCTGTCAAAGCAGTCTTAATTTGTTTGAGGCAGGTATGTATCAGTTTTGCACATTTTTCAGGAGAGATTTTCCCCATTCTTCTTGGTAGAATTTATAGAGATGTTCTAGGTCGGTGGGACGGCGCCTCTGGACAGCAGTTTTCAAATAGTGCCACAGATTCTCAATAAGGTTAAGATCAGGGCTTTGACTTGGCCATTCCAAAGCATTCACCTTTCTGCTTTTCAGCCATTCCAATGTCGTTTTGGCCTTATGCTTAGGGCCATTATCATGTTGAAAGATGAATCTTCTGCTGAGCTATAGATTTATAGCGGACTGGAACAAGTTCTCCTACAATATTGTGCGGTATTTGTATCCATCCATTTTCGCTTCAACTCTGACAAGATTCCCAGTCCCAGCAGATGAAAAGCATCCCCATAGCATGATGCTGCCACCACCTTATTTCACCGTAGATACGGTGTTTCTTGACGTATGGGCAGTGTTGGTTTTACACCACTCATACCTGTTCGTCTGGACAAGTCTGGCCAAAAAGCTCTATTTTGGTCTCATCTGACCAAAAACCTTCTCCATCATCATAACTGGGTCTTTCTCATGCTTTGTAGCATATGCCATATGTGCTTTTATGTGGACCTTCTTGAGGAATGGCTTCTTTCTTACTACCCTCCCATAGAGGCCTATATGGAGAGCTCTTGAAATTGTGAACCAATGCACCTTCACTCCAGTTTCAGCCAAAGAGCATGGCAGACTTCTGAGAGTGACGGTTGGATTTTCCGTAGCCTCTCTCACCAGTCGAGGTTTTGCCTTGATGCTTAGTTTTGAGTGGCGGCCTGTTCTAATAAGGGTCCGGGTGCTGTGATGAACCTTCCGCTTTCTGATGATGGATCCAACAGTGCTTAATGGGACATTCAGGCTCTTTGATATTTTTTGTTGCCATTTCCAGCCTTGTGCATTTCAATGACTTTGTTTCTCACATCAGCAGAATGCTCCTTTGTCTTTATTTTCCAACAAAGAAAATGGCCCTTACAAAGGGTGCTTTTTATATCAAGAGAGAGAACCTTACTTAAGGACTCACAAGTAATACCTAATTGTCTTTCATTAAGGTCAAATAACTCACCTTTGTGTTGTTTGTGATTAATTTGTCATTTGTGTAAACCTGGAGATTCCAAAGCACAGGAAGTTGAATACTTGTGCAAGCAGCATATATGATTTTTTTTCTTTTTATTTTTTTAATGTTAGTAGACAAATAACCTATTTTGGCATTGAAAACATACTGGAGCAAAAGAGTTCTCAACATAAATGTAGTTTGAGAAACATTGTATCAATATATTTTATAATCAAGAAACTCACCATGACTTTCAAGGGGGTTTGAATACTTTTATAAGCCACTGTATAATTCTGTTCAATTTACAAGTGTCACTTACTAACAACAATTCACGAGTATAAGTTTCGTTAAATTATGCAAAATTAGCATGTTTAATATAGCATTAAATATGAGGTATCTTTGAAGGAGCTATATAGATTAACAGAAATGATATGATCAGTTTAGCTGAATGTAAATCTCCCATTTTGCACGTAGATTTGGTTCTCCTGGCTATTCTTTGCATCATGTTGTGGTTAATCAATACATAACAGTCATAGGAGAACCTGACTTCACGTCTGAGAAAGTAAATCAATATTTAATGGGTATGTGTGTACTGTGCAACATGCTTGGGTTGGCAATGTCTCCAATAACCCCCATGAAACAATTTCCTCCCATTACAACTGCAATGTAAAGGTTAAAAACAATATATCTGGAAAACAACTTTTTTAACTTATAAACCAATATCTCTAGGTGAAGAATTCAATTTCCTGTGCTACGACTTGCACAAAATATTGACGCTTGGAAATAAATGTCATTTCTCTGCATTCTAACTCTTTCTTTCTATAACATAATAAATACAAAATCATTTTGGAATTCATGGCAAGGTGGAGGTAGCAGACCATCAGTAAAATCCCAATCTAGTGTATTTGTGGATTTAAGGGGGGGAGGCAATTATCGTTCTTAGCACAAACACTGCACAACTCCTCTATATTTCTAGACTTGCTTTCTTTATTTGTGTGCGTGACAGCAGCAGTACTGTCACCTGAAATTGCTTTGACTGAACAAGGTGTGATCTCTCGCTCTGCTGCATCTCGAGTGCCATCCACCCCCACACCAGATGGCTGAGGGCTTCAGGAGGAATTTCTGGAAATAAAACCGTGCCAAAGGATGGGAAGCTTTAAATAAGAATGACCTCAGATGGCGTGGTGCTGCCGTGTACATCAGGTTACTATAAACGTGTGTAAATGAAAATTAGGGTCTTTTAACCTTCAGGTTAACGGTACCTGTCCTTTGCCTGCTAACAGTCACACCTCAGAGATGTTAATGCCAGAACATCAGTTCTGCATATTCTCTCAGAAATGGCTCATTTTTTTTCAGAAATTAAGACAGCTATGACCATGACTTCAACACACAATTCATTTTACATATTTTTCAATTAAAAAAAATTGCTTGGTCATTTTCAGGTGAACCTCTTTGTTAAAAAAATTCACAGCTAGACACAAACTGAAAGAAAGAGTTAGTGAAAACACCTTTTTAAAAGTTACCATATTCTATCTCAAATACACAGGAAAATTGAATTATATGAAAATAAATGTAACATGTTTATTGCCATTCCCAATGTATGTGGGAACTATTATTATCATTCTTATTATTGTTATAATAATGATATCAACAATATAATAATAATAATAACATGTAACTTTTCAAAAGCTATTTTTCGCTAATTCTTTTGAAGGGGGCACTAAGTGACCGATGTCATGTCAGCATGCCATTGATAGCAGTTTGGTGGCTCTTTACTGGATCCTACTCTTTTTAACAATGACACCTTGATTGACAATAGACAATAGCTGTTGGCCTAATGGACTTCTCCTTGCAGATGTGTTGTTCTATTGGCAGTCATTGTGTGTTTTGAAAGGGAGGCAAAGAAAAAATGAAATGTTAAAGAAAAAGAAAATCGATATCTCAGCTTTTTCTAAATGAAATCTTTAGACAGCCTAATCAATCTTTACTTTCAGGGAAAAGAAATACTGTAAATGACAATAAAGTCAAATTGAAAAGAAGCAATAAAATAATTAATAGGAGCAATGACTAACTAACAGTAACATAATAATATGAATGAAAATTTAGTTTTTTTTCTTGCTGTCATTAAATAGATCCTTCAGCCAAGACACTCAAAGTGTCTGCCTTTGATCCCTCACAGGGTCACCTGTGACATTTCTGATTTAAAAAAAAACAAACAATGGCAATAGAGATGGAATTTTAAGCACGTATAGTGAATTTCAGGTCAAAACATTTCACAGATTTATAACTGCTGGCCGACTACGGTGCCTCAGCAGGAGTATAGAATTGCTTTATGTTTCAAAAGGATCAGAATTCTGACAGCAGCCTAGGCAACTGTTGCCCACCTTTGCCAAAGCTTATTTATCTCAAGATGGTGCTGTTTATGTCCTGCCAAATCAAACTGATTTTTATTGGTGAGTAATTAGGTCATTTTCCCTCTTCATCCCCTGTGTGTAAGGCTGGAGGAGCAAATGTATGAGGATGTTTCTTTGCCCTATCAGTGTGGATATATTAGTTCACATACATGTTTAATTGTGGTCTGTCTTAGAAGCAGTGTCAAAGTTTAAGTACAGCTTGTCTTCCAACATACTGTAACTATAATGTACATGCAAAGACCTTACTTGTTAGAGATAAATTGTCCTTTCTTTTGACTCTTGTTCATGTCAACTTGAAGTTTTTATATAAATTTATTGGTACGGTGCATCTGCCACTGGCCTGTGCTATTGCATTAGTTAGTTGATTTGGCCACTGCACATATAAGAATGACATCAGTTTTTATTATCATAAGTTTTACTAGTTTAAATGATGTACTTCATGTAATTGTTACTATTCCACATGTCATGGGACAGACACAGACCACCAGAGTTGTGGTTGCAACTCCCAGATGGAGTTACATTTATTAAACATCACGGCAGGACAGACACCACATACAGGGCAGGTGGACATCAGGGTGCAGCCAAGAAGTTTTGCATGGTCTGGGAGATGGTCGTTGGTCTCCCTTGTCGACACCACAGTCCAGCCTGCCCCAATGGGTTGTCCTACATGGGCCCAAAGTTGTCTTTTACCTCTCTGGCTTCTCCTGCTCTTTTATGCCCTGAAATAGCAGATTGCTAACAAGCTCCAGCTGTAGCCCCTCCCACATCCCACACACGTTTCGTGGAATCCAATTAAAGGAAGCCATGGGCTCTGGCGCTGTGGAACAGGTGATCAGGGGGCTTGGTACCCCCAGATGACCACAAACAATAGACAGTTAATTTACCATTATGATTGCATGCCTGCTGTTCAAAAGAGAAAATCACCTTTCTATTTTTCCATTTTGAATATGAGGTACAGTTGATGCTGTACTAGGATAATTAACCATATCATTGACTCAATATCATAGTTATTTTTCCACTGTCCTAATAATAATAATAATAATAATAATTCATTCTTTTAGGTGTCTCTATTACCAAGACACATAAGGTGATTACAGTAAATAAGGGGGAGACAGAGAACACAGTGTAATATTCACATAACAGGACATGATTCCAAATGTGAAGAGGCCACATGAAGAACATATTGGCCAAAAGGGGAAAATATATAAAAAGAGGCATAAAAACCATGTATGGTGTGTTAACTCCAGCCCCTGCAGCACTGATTTCAGAGGCTACCAGGGTCTCTGAAAATAGGATGATTGTTTAATTTTTCAGAGTTGAACATAAATCAAAGCCATGTGGCGATAATTGAGAGGGTGTGGGACTCACAGTGTCTTGTTCTAAAAATACTCTCAGAAACAATGTGAGGAAGAAATGTTTGGGAGCTAACATCTGAGAAGGTGGGAAGTGTCAAAACTATAAACTGTTTGTTATAACCTACTGCCTATTATCACACACAAATTAGTCTTAATCTGAGGTGATTTCACTAATAGGTCTAAGCATCTATCTACTCAATCATTAATAAATTCAAACCTGCCATTTAGTCTTGGGGTAAGTTAACAAGTGTCATGTAAGTAAAAGCTTCCATTGTGATGTGCTCGATCACATATGGAAGTGTGTTTAATGATTCAGATATATGCAGAAAATAGCAGTTCACGTGTAGGATTGTGACTAATACTTCACGCGAACTGTGAAATGCAGAAAATAGCAATTCGCATATAGGAATGTGACTAATATTTCATATGAACTGAAATATGCAGAAAATAGCAGTTCACGTGTAGGACTGTGACTAAAGATTCATGTGAACTACAATATGTAGAAAATAGCCGTTCACATATAGGATTCTGGCATACTTATTCTCCCACAGTACAGAAGCTCCTGGAAACCAACCAGTCAGGGGGCTGTTCAGTTCAAATTTGGAGGCTGGGGCTGCCACCATACTAGGTCAGTATATTTTGAAGAACTATTTAGAGTGTATATCTGGTGTGTCTAGATACACATTCATAATTATAATAGGACACAGCACTAGTGCCCTGGCATCACATTAATAAAACGTTCAAATTTTCAGGGCTCCAATAAATGTGTGCCGAACAATTCTGAGCAGCGCAACATGCCAGACTGCGATAGCTACAGACGCCCCCCCACCTCTCCATAAACAGAATGAGAAGCTTAAACAGAGATGCAAACTGCATACCCAATTCATTTATATAGTCTTTTGCTTTATAAATCCTGTCAAAAGTCAGTGCAATATAGCTGAATATACGCTCAGCAAACGTAGTCATTTGAGCAGTACTACTAAAACCTATTAGTTGAGAGTGCAGAGTCAAATGTCATTTTTAAATTCTCATATGACATGCTATGCCCTAAATCACATAAAGGCCTGTAATATGTTCTGGAGATTAAAGAGTACTAAAATTTAAAATGAATGCTTTTTAAGTCTCTAAAATTACCTGCTAGAATGTTACCAGCAGGCTTGTACTTATGTAGACTATTTACACTGTGTGTAATGTCACATCCTTTCTTGTAAAATGCATTTTATGCTCTAATCTTAATGCCAAACTTAACCTTAATGACAAACTTTGTCAGTGTACAGAAAAGAAAGAGATTAAAACATAGGGACAACTTTTGCATAGAAGGAGTTCGTATAAGAGATGAAGGTTTATAGCTGCAAGGATTGTAAAGACAGCATGGAACCAAAGTGTTTTTTTCAGTTTGTATGCAGCTTAAGGCAGATATACATTAGCTGATATGGATTTCAAGATCAACACACATATTTTCATATCTGGATATTTATGAGAGAAATTCCAGTCACTGACTCCCACTCTAACTTGAGTTCAGGGCAACATAGCAGAACTGACCAGAACTGACTAGAGTGTCCCTTGCCTTATGCCCTGTACTCCCCAGGAATGGGGACCAAGCAAACCATGACCCTGGACAGGATAAGTGGCACAGAAGATTTATCTATGGATAGTTTCCATTTTCACCTTGTCTTTGCTTTGACAATATGTTTGTTGCCAAAAGTAAGATTGTCAGATTCATTTGTTTAGCTTATTCTCCATGGAAATGTTGTTGGCTTTTTGGCAAGTCATTGACTCAAGAGTACCGGAACAAGGTAACCACGATTTTTAAATTCCCATCTTTTTAATTCCTATCTGTTCCTGTCAGTAATGTGTCCACCATGTTTCTAGAGAGTCAGCAGTGTAACCAAAAATGAATTAAATCCTTGTTTACACTCTATTTCCTCTGTAGCTATAGACGTTACGTAATTCTTCCATGATTTTCAACAAAATTTCCTCATTGCTGCGCAACAGAAATGTATTATTATATGATATTTATATAAGAAATCTACCTTTTTACATAGGAATTACTGCAGTCAGATGGTCAGGTAATATTGCCCACACACACACACGCACACACACATACACACACACAGACACACACACATTTGTAGTTAACCCAACAAAATACATGACTTTTGGCTCTTTTGGCTTATTGATAGCATTCATTGATTTTTATAAATTGAGCTTTCCCTTGTGGGGAGAAGACAGATGACCCCACAAGGTAAAAATATCAGGTTTTTATTACCTCTTGGGGACATGTTGTCCCCACAACGTAATAAAAACTTGGCACACAGACACACTTGTATTTATAACCTTGTACGGACACTCGATTAATTTAGATTTGCCTAACCCTAATACTAACTAAGACAACCCTACCCAACCCTAACCTTAACCATAAGTAACCCAGCAAAATACAAAAAGACTTTTAGCAATTTAGATTTTTTGATTGCATTCATAGATTTTTATGATTGACTTCACCCTTCTGGGGATGTGATAAATGCCCCCACGATGTAAAAAGTAACAGGTTTTCATTCCTTGTTGGGACACTGTGTTCCCACAATGTGATAATTTACATGTCCACACACACAAAAACACATCATAAATTATTTGGATGTGATAACTTCATTAATCAGTTGTCTGAGTTATGGGTGTTTAATAATTTTTCTTTCATGAAATCCACTGCTGTATTGAATCCTGGACTATGCTATAAGAATAACTCTATCCATTGCAAACACCAATGGTAGTATTCTTTTGTGCTATGCATGCAAAAACATTTCAATTCCATAATTTCTGAAATGAATATTGACATTTATTTAAAAGCACACACACTTATCAAAACTGTGAAAGTATACTGAAAATGTCTTATTTAAAATTAAGCCAACCAGCCAGTGTTGTTTTCTCTGGTGATGTCATAAGCAGAAGAAAACTCGTTTTCATAGAGAAGGCAACAAGACATGGATAACAGCTAAGTCAAATAACACGTTAATCTCCCTCTCACACATTCACATGTTTGTTTATCAAGAGTCTTGTATGTGCGAACTTCACACTGGCTGCAATATTACTGTAATTAATGAGACCATGTAAGCAAAACACAACAACATATGAAAATTAACAAAAAAAAAGATTTATTAGAAAGGTGTTTTGTGAAAATGTCCCTACAATGTGTGTTTTTACAAAAAAGCATAAATACATGCAAAATATATACTGTACACATATCAGTTTAATGCATTATACTGCAGTTATATAAACACGACGTGTGAGGAAAGACATATAAGTTTATGCTAAGAAATCCATTTTAGAATTTAAAAAGTTGTGAGGCTTGTTTTGTAACTGCTGGTCTCAATAGACAGGCGAAATCTATCATCCTTCACTTGAAATATAATAAAGTCATTGCAGCTAGTTTTCTTAAAAAACAGTCATGAAAAACCATTCACATTCAAATATCAACATGATGTGGTCTAAAAATGACCTCTACTTTATTTTTGTGTCAGACATAGTGAGTTGAAAACTGCCAAGGTGAACCTCCGCCAACTCCAATTAATCGATTTCTTGTAGAACAAGGCCCTCCATCCTAGTCCCGATCGGATGGTGGGCGTGCAGGATTTAATTTTCCTCAACCATATGAAGACTTGACTGAACTAATTATTTCCCATAATTGAACAGATTTAGCCTGCTTTTTCACTATAGGGCTTGCTGCTGTAAACCCCACACACACACGCTGTCCTGTTAGGTATGACTCTTGCTCTATAAAGTACGTATTTTATGTCACTTTATCGACACACAAAATGCATAAAATTGAACATGAAATAATTATAGCTTATCCAAATTCCCCAAAAAATTCGCCTGAGCACTCTCTTCCTGCCCTATTTCAACGGATGAGTTTAATCCTATTCATGCTCTCCATTTTAGTATCTTCGGGTTTCTCCATATGCAAACGAGCAGGGCTTAAAGAAAAAGCACTAAGGGATTTATGGAGTGCTACCCCATCTGGAGCACCACCTGATGCCTAGCAAACAAGGGAAACTTGATCGCACTCTTAGAAAGCACACTTTTAATGCCTGGCTATCAGTCTAACCTTTCTGAAATCAGCTCGCTATTCCCAGAGATGAATAAGGGATAAGAGGCACGTCTTGCTGGATTAAAGGGATTCTGCTCCGTCTGGGCCAGACGCCCACTCAAATCTTTTCTGGCATCTGAGAAAATTTACACTGGCAGATGTGAAAAACCCAATAATCAATGAGTGACATGCAGGCTGTTTTGTGTGGGGAAATGACACAGACCAGATATACTGGGAAGAAATATTAAACAAGAATTGGAGTAACTTTCTCAGATTCTGGTTCTGGCAATGCCTCGACAGAGTGAAGCGGGCCATAAGTAAAGACAATCTTTCACATGCAGATTACATCCAGCCATGATTTCAAGAATGGTGTTAAAGAACTTTATTAGCTAACCAGCTTGTGTATTCTTTATTTTTCGCCAATGCTAAAACACTTAAATTTGGCAACAATTTCACTAGTTTTAGAAATTACGAATTCACCATTAAAAAAAATAGTACTGAAATCCGAAACCTACAGGATGTATGCTGTTATGCCAGTACATGCTTACCAGAGCCAAAATTCTAGCTTGATCATTTTTTTATTTTGCATGTCAACATAAGCATGTAAATACCAGTAAAAATCTAGCTGGAATTGTGGGAGGCATTACTTACACAACACTTATTGTGATGGAGTCTGATGTAAAATTTTTGCATTGCTCCATCATTTAGCAGCTTGATATGAAGGAACAAATGTTATCATTTTTGTTGTTGTTGTTGTTTAGTCATGCAGTCGTGTCCGACTCTTCGCGACTCCATGGACCACAGCACGCCAGGCCGCC
>JAACJT020000034.1:14033901-14044547 GCA_009936485.2 Gymnarchus niloticus
ACAGGATGAATGGAAGGATTTGGGCCCATGGGTGACACGATGTATGAGTGAGAATGACTGGGAGTATACGTGTGACCAGACAGTGAAGTTCAGCCCCTCTCTACAGACTTACATGACTGACCTGAATTATTCAGTGATTGCTGAAAGAAGTGTACAATTGACAGTAGAAAAGACCTGGCCAGGCAAAAAATGTAGTTATTTACTAGCCCAACTAACAGCAGACTCAGACTGTTTAGCAGGCTTATTGGGAAGGTGGCATCTTATGATGGTGCCATGTTGAAAGTCGCTAATCTCTTCAGTATGACCCATTCTGTCACCAGTGTTTGTTGCTGGAGATTGGATGGCTGTGTTTAATTATACATCTGTCTCAGCAATGAGCATGGGTTAATTACCCAAGTCCAAAAGTATGTGAACCCCCCTATTAAATGGTGTGACAATATTTTTGTCCATATAGCGTATCTCAAAACACCTTTTGTCTGCTCTGGTTCCTCCCAAAGTTTCTTCCTCCTAAGGGAGTTTTTCACCACTGTCACACCACAAGTCACCACTGTCACCTTTTGCTTACTTTCTGTGGGCCTTGGGCCTGGAATTGTGTAAAGCACCTTGTGATAATGCTCCTTGTTATAGGTGCTATATAAATCGAATTGAATCTCTTCATGTCACCCCAGAACTGACAGTTACCATCCAGTATACCAAAATATATCTTGAACTTAACTATGAGTGCACCTTGTTTGGCTAATCAAAACCTGATAGTGATTTTAATAAAGTTCACTAGTTAAGTGTGGTCATTGTGAAATTTGAAAAAATGCATGGAATGACTGACGTGCTCTCCAGGAGAGATTTGGGAACCAAAGCTCTGCTCTTCTAGCCATCCAACAGGATATCACTTGCAATTCGGAAAACAGATGAAATTTATGTTACTTTTTATTGTATTACTGTTTGTTTGCATATATTGTAATATTAATGTTTTTTCTCATCAAATTCACACTTACTTTCCTGACAAATGACCTTTACACATTCTTTTTTCCCGTGTAAGGCTTTTGCACCATACTGATGTATATCTTGACCAAAGAATATTAGAAAAGTACATGTTATTTGAAGATACTAGTTAAGCTGCTATATCATGTAGCCAACATATACTGTACTATTGGGGACTATAACATTTTTATGGCCTTTGTGATGAACATCTCAGCAGAAGCAGTAAATAGACTTTGATTGAACATATTCATCATGGCTGGATCAACAATTTTAGTAACAATTCAAATGGAAGTTTTCTCATGAGAATGTGATATGTTACTGGATATTTAACAGACTAAAACGTATCCATCAAGTGGACATGTTATTGTGGCATTAAAATCCTTGTATATGAGTATGTTTATGTTCTCACGTTTTTCTCACATGGCCATTGGTGCTAATACGCAGCTTGGAAGAGATCAACATGGCGAGAAAAAAATACTGTGAATAGAGCCTGTATCTGTTACTTTACTGATATGGCCTTCAGAGGGAGTGGAAATGATTAAACCAAAGAGAAATCATTAAGCTCAATTCCAGGACTGAACACCGTTCCATTTCCCACTTGTTCTGCCCCGCCCCCATGCCCGCCTCATCCAGTGCTTCAGACCGAGAAAGTGAAATCAGTCCTTTAGAGCGCAAAGGGCACAGCTGCACTATGGCGCACATCAAAAAGCCGCTCTGACCTTTATGCCTGAACGCCTGGGGAAATATTTTACATAAAAATCAGAACTGCTCTCTCATGCTTAGCATGAATCTCAAACCACCTGCAGTATGATATTTATTGACTACAATGCAGAATTAAGTCCTTCTGCATCTCAGCTTTGTAAACCGACAATGCAAGATCCAAGGCATCAGGCTGGGTATCTGTGAGGATTCGGAACTGCACGTAGTGAATGTGGATCATTAAGCAGTAGTAATAATGATGGATTTGTGATGTTATCATAAGAAATATTCTGGCAATACCATTTATCATATCTGTATTTACAGATGTGAAAAGCAGTGTAACTCTAAAGTGTTATGAAAAGTTAGTTCTTTGTATTTGGTCATGCAGAGAAAGGCAAAAAGTCGCTAAATTTAGCGCATGAGAGGTCTGCTCCAGAACTGCTTACTGCTTGGTGAAAAGGTCATTTGACATATTTGTTTTGTTGATCAACTTTTTCCATAAAGATGGAAGAATCTGTCAGAAGAATGGCCATCTCTGCAGCACTCCAACAATAAGGTATCTGTGGTAGGTCAGCAAAATAAAAGCCCCTCTTCAGTACAAAGCATATGACAGCTGACCTGGAGTTTGCTGAGATCTCCTGGCTGCTGCCATCCCAGTGGTGATGCATGGTGGTGGCAGCATCTTGCTGTAGGGATGCTTATTTGGATCCTTTTCAGTGGCAGGGACTGGTCAGCATCATGGGAAAAAGAAATGACACTGAGGACAGAGAGACGGAGTTTTGATATCAGCAAGGAGGAATGTGAAAACTGGCCAGGTGTACCAGGTCTGCCGGTCTGGTGGAAGAATAATCAGGAACACTTGTGAAAATACAAGATATTTCTTTTTAATAATTTAGCAAAACCCCCTTATCTGTTAACACTAGTCATCAGCGGGTTTTGTGTATTGAATGGCAAAAAAAATCAATTCAATCTATTTATAAGAACTCTACCGCACATAATATAAGTTTGGAAGAAATTTGAAGGGTCTGAATACTTTCTAAAGACTCTGCAGTTTTTGTTACTCTTCATATTTAACATTTGAAAACATAAACAGTTGTTAACTCACTATGAAGTCACAGAAAATGTATTGGATTGGTAGAGATGTAGTGCTATTACAAAGAGTACATGGTTACAATCTTGGGCTGATTTTTGGTTAGCTGCTGGCAAACTGAACTAAAGTTGAATTGACATGAAATTAGTTGCATTAAATAAACTAAAACCTTTTTTTTTTTTAAAAAAAAAAAAGCAACTAGAATAATGGCAGTTGGGTGTACAGTTACAGATAACCATTAAATATTGCATATGCAAATTTAAGACAGGTATATATGACACAACACTTCACATCCAAAGTCTGAGTTGTTTTAAAATTAATTTTCAGATAATATCTATATAATTTGTATTTACATCCACATTTTGGCTGTGAAGGCAAAAGCCCTCAAAATCTTTAATATGAATATTAAATTGCACACATAAATTACAGAAGGGGCATAAATGAAGTAGGGTGTACAATTAACTACATAATTTCAAGTTTTATGCTTTATCTAGCTCTCATCTCAGCCCACTTTTATAATCTTTACTTTTTTCTAGAGCAGATGGCTTCCAGATGGCTTTTCTTCATAAACTGATTCTACAGATCTGCAGTCTCCTTATACGAAGATGGCCTTACAGCTTTGATTGAATGCTATGCATCTGGTCTGGTTCAAAGGCTATGTGTTAAGCAACCACATCTAAAAGCATATCTAAAATCATGTTTCACTCTGGCCATGCACTGTGATTTATTAATGCCTGAGTTTTAAAATGTGTTGTTTTTCTCCCTTCCAAACCACATTTTTACTGTATCAGCAGACATTAGCAGGGAACAATAGCCAGCCATATGTCCATCCCCTGGTCTTGGCTGCCTACCCTAGGGCACACAGTCTTTTTCCTCCATCCCTTTCTGGGATTGTTTCTTACGAGCATCGTCAGGCTCGTCTACTGCCAGCTTTTTAAACATGCTCAGAGGAACTTGAAGGAACATGGAACCTGCTCCCTGCAGTTGACCAGCTGGTACCACATGGGGTGTGTGTTACCAAAGCAACAAACAGTCCCACGCACCCACCCATGCACTCCCAGCGGTAACTGCTTGTTCTGCAGCTCTTCGTTCTCAGACGGCTTTCTGTGCACCTGCTGTCTCCATCCCTGCCTCCTTCTGTACTTTCAGCACTAAAACTGAAACACTAGTCTAGAAGCACACAGTTACAGCTGTAATGTAAGGCAAACCCTGGGGGAAATAGAGTAATAGAGGTTAAACTCGTCTGCTGTAATAGAAGCATCTATTTTAGGAAAATTACAACCTCTCAAGTAATTTTCTCTCCACTGGAGAATAATGAAAAACCAGCAGCACTTTGCCAGGCTGGATGGGATACAGCTAAACTGACAGCCTAGCATGCATCAGAATTTTCAACAAAATATATCATTAAAAAGAAAGCAACTATTTGTTCATCTACTTATTTTAATCTTGTAGACTTATTTTGTATCATTTCTGTTTAATTGGCTTTATGTATAATGACACTATGCAATATAAATGCTCAATCTATGCATCAATGAAAAAGAGAGGTTGCAGCTTGTATTAACATGTCTTTCTCTGAAGTGGCAGCCTTTTTTTCTGTCTATACAAGACAGAAGTCGCACCTAAGAACATGGATATTTCATTAGTTGTTGCCCTGCTTGCGGAGCTGGATAGAGTAAGGACTTACTAGGTTTCTGGGTGGTTAATCCCTACCTGTCTGTACCTGCATGTGAATTCCCAGTCCACTTTAAGATGCTGTAATCTGTCAATCTTGCCTTGCAGGTGGACACAGCATAAATACAGAAAATTTTTAAATATTTAGGTAGCCAGGCAGTATTTTACAATTACAATTCATACCTATTATTTTGCATTTCAACTGGAACTCTAGTAATGTCAAATGAGGGAAAGAATGCCATTTTTTCTGATCCCGAGGAGGCTTTTTCCATTTATATTAGTCTTTCTTTTTTCTTGCCTTTGTATAGCAACACCATGAAAACAAAGAAGAGATGTGTAATGGACTGATGACAGAAGATGTTTTCCTTTGAAATCAGTTGTCAGATGAGGCAACACATTATTTAGGAAATAAAAGGAAAATGGGTGTCACATTAAGGCCAACTCAATGGACTGGCAGGTTCCTGATTGAGCCATCTCTGCTTTAAATTAGGCTTTTATAGAGTTGTCATTGGCAGCCCAGAGAAATTCCTGTCTTTGCTTTTTGTGACAAAATGAGCCAAATATATCAGAGCAAGGAATAGGTGAAAAACCTGTTTTCCAGCATTAGGTACCTCAATACCTTAGCTGTGCATTACATCAGTGATGGCCTAAGAGTTGATAGGCTTCTGCACTGCAAAGATTTCCATTAAGATGGGGCCTGGCTCTTGAACACTAATGCACCATCCATTTTCACCCATAATAAACATAGAGGCAAACAAATGAGAAGATTTGCTGGAAGCCTTTGTCATAGCTATGCCTTCAACTCAGACCAACTGTGTAAATGTACAATAGAACAATAATGCAATGGCCTATTTTTTTTTTTTTTTTTAAACATCTTTTCCATGCTCATGCAGCTGTCGTATCAGGAGAGTTTCTGTTCTGTAATCTCTAGCTAGTAGAGAACAGTACTCAAACATGAGTCACGCCAATCTGAAAATAAAGCTCATCCATGGCCTAGTGTTTGTATGCTTTCCAGGGGGGAGATGATGATAGACAAAAAAAGGAAACATCTAAGGGACAGCAAATTAGTCCAAATCTAAGGAACACATCTATACTTCATGAATGTCAGAAACACAGAGGCAGGACCCAAGTGCAGATAAGGCTCTTTAATCACAGTCAAAACCAGGAGAGGCCAAAAGTAAACAGACTGGAGCTTTGATGCAAAAGGGGTAGTCAAAAACCATAGTCAGGACAGGCAAGGTCAAGGTCAGGACAGACAGGGTTTCCAGAAGGCCAAGAAGAATCCAAAACACAGTCAGGGTCACAGGTTCAAAATTCAAAAGAGCAATTAGAGTAGCAACCAAATCCAGAGACAACAGGCAAAGGGCAAACCCAGAGAACAAGCTAAGATCATACAGAGATAGGCTTCTACACTATTCAAATACTCAGTAGAAGTTATAGTAAACTCACAATGAGGTAAATTCTTGGCTGGGTATAAGAAAGGTTCCTTAAATGAGACACAGCTGATCAGTATTCAGGAGATAACTATCTGGAGTAGGTTGGGTGTAGGTGTGGCTGGCTAGGCTGGCTGGCTGGGGTGTGACAATGAAACATTTAGAAAGGGACAATTTGATGGGCACTATAAGCTGTAAAGCCAAAGATTGCTATGTCTGTCTTGAGCTTGCCTCTGTTGTGGGCAGTTTTCCTTAGAATGATAACTGCATGAGTTTGTGTGCTGCCAGCATATACACTGCCCGGCCAAAAAAAAAGCCACCGTTTCAGTTTAAATAAGCAAATACAGTACTTAAGAGCCAACGGTCTGCTGTAGTCTCAGCAAAGTTACGCAGCAATATAATGAAATCAGCTGAGTACCTGAATCTACTGAATGACCAGGTTATCCCATCGATGGATTTTTTCTTCCCTGACAGGACGGGCGTATTCCAGGAGAAAAATGCCAAGATTCTGCGTGCTCAGATTGTGAAAGAGTAGTTCAGGGAGCATGAAGAATCTTTTTCACCCATGAACTGGCCACCACAGAGTCCTGACTTTAACCCCATTCAATATCTTTGGGATGTGGTAGAGAAGACTTTATGGAGTGGTTCAACTCTCCAGTCGTCTACAAGATTTGATGAAAAATTTATGCAAATCTAGGATGAAAAAATGTTGAGACATTGCAATAGCTTGTACAAACAATACCACAATGAATGCTCCTTAATCAAGGCTGAAGATGGTCAAATGAAAGACTGAAGCGTGTGACTTTTTTTTTTGGCCGGGCAGGGTACTAGTGGACTTCATTTGCCATAAAGGGTGAATATCACATAATCCTATAATCTGTTTATGACCCAGGAATGTTTTGATTTTTAGTTGTCATAGTCAATGCAACAAAACATTTATTTGTGGGCAAGCTGCACAAACACGTTTTAATTCAGCAAGAAATGTCAAAACACTGCAGACATTTAATGTAACTATATAATGAGCAGCAATTATTTTTAATTGTACAAAACATCAACAGTCAGACTATATATTGTACATGTTTCTAGCATGCAGGGTTTTTTGTTTAAAGACACTCCTGGCCATTTGAGTTAAAAAATATAAATGTTTTTGTTGAGACAACATTCGTTTAAACAAAAAATATGTACAGTCCAATGGTGAAAGATTGGTGGTCTGGAACTGATACAATAGAGCTGACATTCATTTTGATTTCTGATTGGTCCTTCAAAAAGCTCACTTTGCTCAAAAAAAGGTGCAAAGAATTTTTCTGCCACGCTACACCCTGTAGCAACTGCAATTATCACTACTGCAAAAGGACAGATTAATGAAAGTATCACATATGATACAAGGTTTATATTTTGAGATGAAATAGAGTTTGTTCATTGCCTACATAAGGGAATGTTTTTTATTTTCAATGCAAATTACAAAGTCAGAATTTCATTTTTATTTTCATGGTTTACAGGGTATAATTTTTTATTCAAGCTCAAATGACTAAGAAATATTAAGTTTGGGATAGAATTTAATTCTAACGTTTATTTATCTAAAGTTATGCTTAGAATTGTAATGGTTCTGGCTGGGGGGTTAAAATAAAATTAAGGTCTACTGTGACCTGAAAGGTTTGCTGTCCCACGTGTGTGGAAATTTCCCATGTGTGTGCGTGCTTGTGCTTGTATGCATTTGTGTGAGTGTGTGTGTACCATGTTTGTATTACGTTAGGGGCACGAAATGTCCTCAGGAGGTAATAAAAATTATACTTAGGATTTAGGCCCATCCAAATGAATTAAAGGTACCAACAAGGTTAGAAATACAAACGTGTGTGTCTGTGTGTGCATACCCTGCTGTTTGTTCCTGCACCCTGTGATATTTTTTTTTTAAATGGCTTTCATTTCTATATCTTTCAGTGGATAAATTAATACACATAAAAAAGCATTTACCGAGGACTGGTGAATTAGCAACTACATATTTTAAAAATGCGTATTAAATATAAACATTGTTGCCAAAAAATAAAATCACTTTCTGATTTCCCAGTTAGAATAGATTTAATTTTGTTTGTTTTTGTATCAAACAGAAATCTCTCCTCAAATGTTTGACTTCTCCAATTATAAATATGATATTATAAATATTTGTCTCTTGTTAGAATCTTAAATAGATCATATTCTTGTTAGCTGCTGGGTTGATTATGAATTTTGGCAAGTGAGTAACTGTTTTTTGTTCAAATTTGCCACTGTGCTACATTTACAATAACAGTGAATCAACAACCAAAAATGTAGCCATGCGTTTTTAACCTGTTTTTTTCCTTGGTCATGAAATGATTATATAGTTACAGGGATATTTAAGCAGTGTAATTTCAGAAATCCAGACTTATAAACCTCAATCCTACATCTAACAATCCTGCTCACAGCAACAGCAGAAATAAATCAACAAGGGTAGAGAGCATTTTTTCTGCCCTATGTTGTGCCAGGGCATATTGAAAGCTTGTCAATTTACAGTTCATCCTAATTTATGCATACAATTTATTTCTTTTCTTATGCTTTATTCAAATAGTCCAAGCAAATAGTTTAAATGGGAACTGATTAATTGTGAATATCTGGGCTTGTTTTCTTATGGAAGAATCCCCAAAGGATTGCTGACATTCTCAATGAACAGTTTACCAAATTAACACATATTAACAGCATTTAAAGTAGTGTCCTTAATTAATCAGCAATACATTTTAGCTTACATTGTTCAAAATACCCTGCTGTTGCTTTGTTGTCCAGAACTTATATTTAAGTTTAAACACCTCAGGTCTAGTAGGAAAATGTTTCAAAGCATGTTTTGGCTAAATACCACCACTACAAAATATTGTAAAGCTAAATAACTGAATCCAAGTACGGTATTTGAGTTTCATGCAGGTGCATTAAATTGTGTATTTGTGCTTCATAATATCCTGCATCACGCGTTGATATTGGAAAAGTTCTGCATTTGTGATGAATGGGTACAAATTCCCATGAACTGTTATTGTAGAAACTGACTAGTCAATGTCTACATTCACTTTTATCCTTTATCAGGTTGAAATGCTAATTTGCCGCATTCTTGATTAAAAATTATGAGAATAGTATTTATACCAAAGGCAGTGGACCTGGGGGCATGTCCAAACCACAAAGGTCATCTAGCAAGGAACTAGCTGAGCCAGGACATACTTTTACATTCTTCCCGGCAAACAGGGAACGTTCCCACCGCTTTCAATAACGTTCTCATCAGGTTCGGTTCGGTTGCAACATTATATGACTAACGTTCCTGTAACGTTCTTAAAATGTGGATCAGGAAACAACCAAAAAGAGCATTGTAGGAACATTTGCTACCAGCTATATGATATAAGTGATTAATGTGACAATGAGTGAGTTTTTTGTAGAAGATACATGATACTCACTAACGTACAAGTGTTGGGTTAAAGACCATCTCATTTAAAAATAATACATTGCCATTGAACCTATGAAGCACTAGTTTAATACAATAAATGTTGGCTTTG
The DNA here is from genome assembly GCA_009936485.2 of Gymnarchus niloticus. NCBI lineage: Eukaryota > Metazoa > Chordata > Actinopteri > Osteoglossiformes > Gymnarchidae > Gymnarchus > Gymnarchus niloticus. The sequence goes on from JAACJT020000034.1 coordinate 14,043,318, forward strand.
CAGTTTCATTTTAGAATCCACTGTACACAAGCACATACAGATAAGCATATAAAATACATACATTAATAAGGTAAATAATAAAACATGAATTCCTGGCACGGAGAGTCTTTGTATAAATGGCATCCCTCATCTGTCAGTAAAAACAAAGGGACAGGAATGTGCTCTTTCCAGTATACTTGACAGCAGCATCATGACAATGATCTTCCAGTGCCTTCCACTGTCCAAGTAGAAACCAGACTGTCAGGCAACAGGATGAACCGTGCTCCCCCAGCCACAACATTTAAGGTAACTGACTGAGAAAGTTTCAAAATGCCTGACGGTGCTGGTACTAAGAGGAGAGGTGTCTTCAGCACAAAATCCTGAGACGGTGGCCTAATTAGAGAGACTCAAAGGGATTTCACATGGAGACTGTCTGAAGACGATTTTCAAAAATTATTTACAGGTCGAAACTGAAAAGCTAATTGGGTATTGTGGCTGGTGAGTAACAGCAGCCAAATCTGAAAACTGGGGCAGCTTCAACATGTGAGGGATTTGTTTCCAACATCAATAAAAAAAGAGCAAAAACATCAAACCATTTGCGGTTCATATGGATAGTATATGTACACACATATGATAAATATATAACACACACATATAGTAGTACAGCAGGAAAGGGAAAGGAAGAGACCATGAAGTTAACCTGGTCACCTGAACTAATTCATCTCCTACTGAATTTGAATCAGAATCAGAAAAAAACTTATTGGCCAAGTATGATAAGCATACAAGGAGTATGTCTTGGTGGCTTTGCCCAGGTGCAGGACAATTCAAGGCCAAACGTGCACATGAAATTTTACATATACTCTTTAGACTCTAGACTTTTTACTTACACAGTCAGAAGTAGGATGTGATTGAACATAATAGATGGACTAATAAATAAATAAATAATAAAGTGTGGAGCTGTTGTCTAAAGCTCTAGAAGCTCTCTTGATGAGTCTGATAAGTGGCAGCTGTTTTACTAAGGCAGATAAGTGTCAGCCTGAGGTTTCCATACAGCGGACTGGTAGGTCATACGAAAAGCGCAGACATCGACAGCTGGTGACTGATGCGCGCGCGCGCGCACACACACACACACACACACACACACACACACACAGTGCTTCAGTTATACAATAGCCTGAGACCTCTCATAGGTCTGCTTCTGAATTTTTGTGTATGGACTTTACATTTACTTCTCATGTTGGCATGGGATTC
>JAACJT020000034.1:14044647-14070245 GCA_009936485.2 Gymnarchus niloticus
CTGAGACCTCTCATAGGTCTGCTTCTGAATTTTTGTGTATGGACTTTACATTTACTTCTCATGTTGGCATGGGATTCCTCTGGTTACCCTAGTTTCTTCACACAGTCCAGTAACATGTGGTTAAGTGAATTGAGGCATGTCTGTGTGCACCATGTTTCTATTATGTTGATGGGACAAAATGTCCCCACAAGGTAATATAAGCCTGAGATATTTACCTTTTGGGCATATTTGTCATGTCCCCACAAGGGAAAACTCAATTTTATAAGAAATCTGTGAATTCAATCAAAAAACCAAAAGAGTCAAGTCTTCTGTTTTGTTGGGTTACCTATGGTTACGGATAGGGCTGGGTAAGGGTTGTCATAGTTAGGATTAGGGTTAGACCCATAGAAATGAATGGAAGGTCCCCACAAGGTTAGAAATGCAAATTTCTTAAAAACTACATTAAGGCAAATTTCTGCAGGAATGACATTAAAAAAGAGAGAGCAATTCTTGATCCAAAGACGTGAGGAGGTTGTAATTAATCCATCATTCTTCTCTCAACCTTGGTTCAACTAGGTCTCAAACTTCCAGTACAAATTTGCTACATGGAATTATAACCATTCAGTGATTATAATTGATTTTTGTAAATTATATTAATTCCAACTTGAATCTGGATAACATATTAATCATATTAATTCCAAATCCACTTACAGTAGACTCCAAAACCTCCCTACCCCCTAAAAGTCTTAATCAGGATACACAATTAAATGGTTATTGATGGTCGGCTGGCTGGCTAGATGGGTGGATGGATGGATAAGCCAATGTTCCACTGACATACAACATACTGGTAAAATCTAGTAATGTAACTAGAATTTATAGATATACCCTGAGATATTATTACTTTACTGGGATGAAGTTTAAAAAGAACAGTATTTCTTCATTTAACAAAGCTATAGCTTGAGAAGAGAAATACAGTTGGTCTCCATAGCAACACCAGCGGATGCTGTGCGCACTAACCGCAATTAAAAAGGTTCAAGAGCAACACCACTATGTAAAACCGATGCCCTATGTGTATATAATAAGTACACTGACCATTTTATGTTATATGTCGTCAAAAAATGTAGATTGAAGTCCGAACCGTATGTTCGCACCCACCCCCATTTTCTATCTCCGCCTCTCATTTATGCTTGAATTTCCCACGCCTAGCTGATGTCACATCCTGTTTCGGCTCCGTGGTTAGCTCCTGCTTTCTCAAAATTTCTCTTCGGCTGCTGTATGTCTCCTTCGACGAGAAGGAAACTTCTGACAAAACCACAATCGTTTCTTATTTAATTCAGTCATTTTCTCATGCAGACGTTCACCCAGCCGAGCAGCGCCTATTAGGAGGAGGGAGAGACAGCTTTCTGACACCGGGAAACTGGGATGCAATAAATATGCAAAGTGACAGCTCCGCAAGCCAGATTCCTTGCTCGCTTTTATCTGGGCACTGAAGGCTGCGGTAAGGACTGTTACAAGACCTGGGGTCCGCGACGAAAAGAAGACCACAGAGAGGGAAGAAGCGCATTCTGCATGTGACAGCGCTGGTCCAGATATCGGAGGCAAGATATGCAGCCTGCAAGCAAGCTTCTGAGTCTTACCCTCCTCGTCTTGATGGGCACAGAACTCACCCAAGTAGGTTTACAAACGCCATTTTCCCCATCATATTATATAAAGCATACTTACGCCGATGGACATGATAACAGAAAGGCCATCCAACATAATATGCATGTTATTTGACAATTAAGTGTATGTATTAATCAAGCAAATAAGCGAGGATTAAGTGGCAGGTGAAAGGATGCGGTGTGTGCTGTGCCGGCAGTGTGTAGCAGCGCCGCTGGGCTTCTGCACCTTGCTACCGTCAGAGATGGTTTGACAGCTAGGGAGAAACAAAATGTTACATTACTAACTTGTTCTTGGCGGGACCACGGCTCGATTGTGGTTGTTTGTGCCTGTGTAGCAATGTCGTCTTTTTTCCAAACTTTTCAAAATGGGTTCGTGCCTTCCTTTTGAGTCGATTTATATATAAAGAAAATGCAAACAGTTGTAAGAGACAACAGTAAAGTCCTACTGCCTTTCTCATGAGAAATATTAAAATAGATCCACCCTGAAGATTAATAGATCAGTGAGTGATAGAAACGTGTCATGTATTGTTCTTCCAATGATGCCCCAAGCTGAATCCCCGTTTGAATCGTACGTTTTAAAGCATCCATGGGTATTAGCCATCATTTAAGTAACCGATACCGGGATGTGCGGAGGAAAGCGAGAGAAGAGTGGAGGTGGGTAAACCAGACTGGGCACATGGACGAGTACCAGTGATCAGGACCGTCACTTTGCTAGATGGCAAATGCTTATAAATGGGCTGACGTTTCAGCCGTCGCCCAGTCTTCCTTTCACTTAATTCCACGTTAGAATTGTGAAGCCTGAAAGTTTTAATTTCAAGTTCATGAAATAATTGAGTCGTACTGTTGAATAACGTGTTGAAATGAGCAAAATGGGAATCGATCTTTTGCTTAACGGCACGCAATGGATAACAACGCATTTGCTGAATTTACGGATTAAGTTTCCTATAGTTGGTCACAATTTTATTACTTCCTTTAATTATGCCGTTTACGAGTAAATAACATTGCTTTTGTATTTGTAAATATTTTGCGCCAAATAACTTTAACTTAGCAATTTGTGTTTTGGAGCCAGGAATGATTACCCCGACCTGTGGTCTTGGCATTATAATGAGCAGGATATTATTATTATTATTATTATTATTATTATTAATAATGTTTTAATCTACAGAAGCTGAAACGTATCACGTACAAATACTATGAAAAATAAATAAATACTTGTTATATCCGAAAGTTGTTTTTAGACTAACAATACATAAAAATCACGTTCTTCTTAACCCATTTTTTTCACAATACAAATAAAACATATCGCTGAAGTTATTTATTTTGTTTGATTTTCCCCAAAGAATGTAAAAATTGCCCTGGCCGAACTTAAGACATAGCTGCTCATTTTTAATTATGTTGTTTCAATTTATAGAGCTTACAGTTCCTCCATCCATCCATCCACCCAGTAATCAGTGGTTGTTCCGCCTAGCTTAAATATACATTTTAATTAAATTATTTTAATGAAATAATCGCCCGTGTGCACTGCAAATCGTGTGACTGTATATTAAGATGTTTTCCGTATAAACCTGTTTAAGTCCAAGGTATATAATTATTTTTATCATAATTTATTTTCAATAAAAAGAAATTAAAGTGAACTATTCATGTTTTTAAAATATATATGCTATTTATATCTGTAGGTGAATTAAACTGAAATCCTCATAACCATTCGTTTAAAATGTGAATTTCAATATAGAAATCTAATTTTAGTAATGCCTAGATTTTGTCTATAAATCACTTTTTTTTTTCATTTTAAGCATGAATTATCCAACTTTCTTATAGTAGCCTATATATGAAACGTTGACGGCAACAACATTTCGTATTTATTATTTTTACTTTTGTATTACATGTTTGCTTTTATGGGTAATTACCCTTTTATACATTTTGTCAAATGTTTAGTGCTCTGGTGTATCTAAGAAAAAGTCTACAAATTTACAGTTGCTAATATATTTAGAATTATACACTATTTTTTAATTCGCAGTGTTATAGTTAAAATTGCAGCTAATTTATTGATATTTTGTATTAAAACACATTAACATAACCGTGTATTATTAGCTGAAAGAAAACTATTTTTTATGAAAAAGTTGTACAGTTCAAATGAAAGTTTAGTTCATGTTCTTTCATAAATATTCAAAAAATGAGAGATTTTCCAAAATGCCCATTGTATGGATTCAGTGATGCGCTGATTGCACTCGTTGAGACAAATTAGTAATTAATGGTAATCGTGACTAATCACAGAATACACAGGTATTTCCATAGAGAAGAGTCATTAACCTTGATTCAAGTGGGATTTCTAAGTGAAAATAATTCGTCTTCTTTAAATAAAGGAGTTGCTGATATTCATGATGGTATATATTGCAGAATAATAGTGAATGGCTGTTAAAATGTTCCCATCTCAGTCCCTTAGAAAGAATCAATTGCTTTTTCCCCTCTGAAGTAACTGAACATCGGTTGTTCTGAAGTTAAAGTGTGGTTCCATTCTTACCTTCCCTTGCTGCCTTTGAACATGTTTTATAGTCTAGACAGGGATTGCAGTGTAAGCTTGTTTAAAATCCAGCCTCAGCCAATGAATGCATTTACATTTTCCATTGTTATGTCCTGGAGAAGAGAGACATCTCGTTGCATAAGCTTCACCCCAAAGACCCCTGTCTCATCTGGGTCTATGGAGAAGTGCTTAAATATTTAATGCTGTGTGCTTTGACATCCCATGCACACATACACACAAACCACCCACAGTCAACAATAATTTGATATGCGAACTGTTCACTTGCTTTTCCGGCAGAATAACTTTTTGCCATTGCATTATATACCCCGTAGAAATGCAAACCAGTGTGTGAGACCTAAACATATGCCTAGGAATGTTATGTACATGCTTCTTCTAGATATTTGCACCACCGCTGCAAGTGGTTTGCATGGCTCATATTACCAGACAGATGTATCATTCCTAGAGTAACACAAAAGTTGTGGTTTAGAAAGGATTCTAAAGTCACATGGACTAAAGGAAAATTAAAGCAGTTTTGCCTGTAGTCAGGCTGGGCTTATCTCCTGTGTTACTGAACCTTCTTGATTTTAAATAACGAGCATAAAGGGAAAGTTGTATTTTCAACAACAAAGAAAAGCTTAAGAATCACAGTTCAGCGGAAGCTTCTCTACTGTGGATCTTCCAGTGATAGACTATATGAATCAGTTTAAGGTCATGTTCAGTGCGGCCTGAACTGGTTTGCCTGTCTGCGCGGAGAAGGTCAAGGAAAATAGCTGCAGGGAAAAGGAGCTTAATGACTGTGGTGAAATCATAATAGCCTGGAACACAGAAAGAAAATCCCCAGTGCTTTTGTAGACCGTGGTTGATTTTTATTGTGAATCTTTATAGGGAAACATTACAGTACTTTGAGTTTGCTGGAGAGTGGAGGACACAAGATTAAGGAGGCATTTTTTTCCTGAATGTTAAAATATTGCTTATTGTTAATGTCTAATTGACGGCTCTCTAATGGTAACTGAGACAGAGGTTTATCCATAATACTATGTGTGTGTGTCTGTGTGTGTGTGTGTATATATATACTTTACACTCCTCATTGGTATCTCGATTACTGAGCAGAAAGTCCCGCCATCGCTGTGGGCTGTTGGACAATTATCTCTCTCATTACAATGCAAGACCCACCAGGGGAATTCATTGAGATTATCTGTTTTGGCCATAATGAATATATCAAGAGACTGGCAATAGGAAGGAACATTAACATCTACTGTAGAGTTTTTTTTTTGTTGTCGTTTTGTTTATCTCTTCACAAAGTGCTCAGATGCAAAACTCATTATTCATTTATTGACATTGATACCAGCACTCTTACAGCACAGAATGGATATTTGTAATCATATAATGTTCCAATTTAAGTGTGTGCAATCGCTTAAAAACCTTTAACATGGCTGCAAAATATAATCTCAGTCTGGAAATGCAATCTACGTCTCTCCCTTTAAGAGAGAACAAGGAGCAAGATTTCCATTGTTAATTTGAAAATCACTCTTCCTTTAGATAAACAATTAAATTATTTGCATGCAACATTAAAGTGTACCATTAAGTTTTCTGTTACTTTATGAAATGTGGATTGTTTTCAGTTTGCAAAGTCATTTGCAAGTAAACCGATTAAATGGTTAACAGCCGTAACAGATACTATTGACTATAATTGAGTAAAGCAGTTAATGTGGGTGCTGAAATAAGTTGCACAGAGCCAGCTGCTTCCTCCCAGGCACGGTACAGAGTATTTCCTTCATTTTTTTGGTTGGAGAAGATTAACTGCAGCATTTTCCATGTTAGGCTTAATTGCTGAAAATGGACACACAGACACACACACGTACATACCTGAGTGCATGTTGAATGAACACTACATACATAACATACTACATATCATAGAAATTCAGCAGTTCATTGATCTGTTACACTACCCCACATGTAGGTGGAACATTTTGAACTATACCTATATGATCCCACTGAAATGAAGCAAAAAATGTATTATTCTGTCTCTGGTATGAAATATGACTCTCCCTACATTTCTAGATACATATGCAGTCAGTGAAAACATAGGCAAGAAGGTAAATGATTAACGCAAATATAACTCAACACATAAAGGCAAATATAACTTAACACGTAAAGAAAGGCAAATATAACTCAACACGTAAAGAAAGGCAAATATAACTCAACACATGAAAAAGGCAAATATAACTCAACACATAAAGAAAGGCAAATATAACTCAACACATAAAGAAAGGCAAATATAACTCAACACATGAAAAAGGCAAATATAAGTCAATATGTAAGTTCATCCTTTTGGGGGCAGATGGGGTGAAGGATGCTAATGTATTAGAACTTATTGCCTGAGTTTCCAGTTTGTTTCTTTATGGAGGACAATGTAACTGGGGCATACCATAGCTTATTATAGTATTTTCCAATTATTCAGCCCTCTTTTGTCTTATCTTAGCAGAGCTGAAGTTGTCTTTAACACTAAAAAAACTTTGAAGTGAATAATTCTTACTGCAGCATGGAAGAGCAAATGGCTCAAATAAAATTTACCAAAACCATATCTAAAGTTTTTAAAATGCCTTGTATCAATACTCCTGGTGACAAAAATCGTCTAGCATTTCCATAACAAAGGATGGACTCTGTTTGGAGAAATAAAAAAGCTTTTTTCCAGTTTCAAATCATAAACAGATCGTTTATTTATATAACACTTTTAGTCATCCATCCGTCCGTCCATCCATCTTCTAACAGCTGATCCTGGTCAGGGTTGCAGGGGGACTAGAACCTATCCCAGGAAGCATAGGGCACTGGATAATGGCACATGCCCACTCACACACAATGAGTAATTTATTGATGCCAGTCAGTCAAAGTGTAAATCTTTGCAGCACAGGAGAAATCCACAGTACCCTGAAGAAACGCATAAAAAACTGGGAGAACATGCAAACTCCACACAGACAGCAGAATGGGAATTGAACCCCATACCCTAGGGGTGTACGCCACTGTGCCACCCGTTTTAAATAATGATCTTGTATATAAGTTAATACGTTTTAAGGTATCAGTCTATAACACAGTTTGAAATTATAATTAACGGGACAATAACACTTAGCATTCGGTTCTCATAGAAAAGACTATTTTTAGCCGACTGTCATGTTGTAATCAAATTAACTCTTTCATAATTCTTTATTCATAATAAGGCATGCTTGTGGGTTAAAATCAGCAGCAACGTCCTTGAATATTTAAAGCGTTTTATCATTCATCCATTCATCTTCTAACTGCTTATCTTGGTCTGGGTTGCGGGGGTCCTGAAGCTTATCCCAGACAGCATTGAACAAAAGGCTGGGGTATACCCTGGACGGAATGCCAGTCTCCCTGGTTTCGTTATTATTATTATTAACTCGTAAATGTATGTTCATGTTGGAAAAAAAAAATGCAATCTTAGACATCCGAAAATCATTAACGTTGTTCCAGTTCCGTCTTGCTAATTAAAAAGCGATTTCCTTATATCAATGAGGGGTAATTTAAAAATTCCATAGCAAATGTATGCCCCGGTAAGGGGGATACAAAAGGATGAGCGATCAAACAACGTTGCTCCCGCTGGTGGGAGAAAATAGCGCATTTCAGATTAACATACATGTGACCTATTTTCTTCCTAGCAGAACACTACGTTTCTCCCTGTCTGTAGCAATTTCCGCAACCACTCTCCTATCGCTTAAAATTCTGCGATGCAGACTTTCCCTTTCTGCTATATGTCTGTTGTTAACTAGAAGTTAATTATCAGTGTGCACGAATTTATATTTATGCTATTTATTGAAAATGATTAAATCCCCGTCATACAGTATGTCAGTACCGTTTGTCTATTTTCTACACGATTCGTCCGTGTGACTTATTTAGTAACGTGGCTTATTTTGGCAGAACACATGCAGACAGGCTCATTGAGCATTTTAACAATGTCACCGCGTCGGGCATTGTTTCCTCCTTTGACAGCGCAACCGGGCTTGGCAAGCGCTTGCAATACCTCGTACAGCTACAAGGTGGCGGTAGAGTCTTTGCTTTAAATCGTAGAGCGAACGGTACGTCGTTCCAGCGAAGCACGATATAATATTACACTGTACACATGTGATTCCCGATCATATAACCAGAAATACCACTGCCATCTGTTAAATTCGTCATTATATTTCGATCATGTGTGTACTTCGATACATATGTACAACAAACAAATCCGACAGAATTTCAGTACTCGCAGGTATCGGTTAAATAAAAATGGACATAGATCGTGATATGAAAAGTGCTGTTACTAAAATTACTGGGTTTTCCATTTAAATATTTCTACTTACTGGCAAATGTGGTCTAGTTAGCGAGTTGTGTATTTGCCTCAGACGGGACGTTGTATACACTGTATGTTCGCCTTCTCTGTAAACGAACTGGGATTAAAATATTGAAGATAATATACAGCGGCTGCTCGTTTAGACGTAACGCCGTAACTCAGAGCAGCAGGGACGGTCTTTTCGAGTTCGGATCGAAGCGTCCAGAGCACTTAAAAGGAACATTTAAAGGGACAGGCCGAGGTTCCCAGGCGCCACACGCAGGGCGTCTTGTACGCATCACGTCCGCGCCTCGTCATATACATCCTCAGCACCACCTCCTCCTTATCCACCTTCACCGGCTCGTAGTCATCCCTGCATTCTCTCACCGAGTGCAAGAGGCTGGGGTGGATCAAGGGTTTTAACGCAGGCTGATAGAAACGACTGCTTTTCCCACCAGAGGAGGCGGGGGCTGGGAAACTATTATCTCTACACTTGACTACGCGAGCACAGCTGTGTCAGTATAGCGTCTCTGTTTCTTAGCCGATGAGAGCAGGGTCTCCACTGATCATTCGCCAGCTATGTGCGGGGCAGGAGCGTCCGAACTCGGGCCACGGGTGTTTTTCCACGCGTTTCCTGGCAACATGGATTGCCACGAGAGTTCTCCGCTGGAACGTGTAGAATGAAGCTTTCGGTGAGACGAAGACCGCAGAGATGTCGGTGCCTTTACTTAAGATTGGGGTTGTGCTCAGCACGATGGCAATGATTACCAACTGGATGTCGCAGACGTTGCCCTCCTTGGTGGGACTTAACACCACCAAGCTCATGGCAGCACCTGGAGGGATACCGGACCGGAGTACCGGCGTGAGTTGATTATCCCATTAGACGACATCCACAATAAACGGATTTATACTTTGCCTGTCTTCCAAAATGCACAATAACGCATATTATTATTATTATTATTACTATTATTATTGGTTGGATGTGTTACTACAAATAATAACAACCACATATAATAATTATCATTGGCCATAAGTCATCGTATATATCATTTGATATGATATGTTTATTTATAAAGTACGCGTATTCGTTTTGCACGGACTCCAGACAAAGGTCATCCCTCGGTAGTGGTACGAAGGGCACCATGAGGGCACCGTTAGGAAGATTGATTTCACTTTCAGAAAGGCAGATGAAGGGCGCGCAGTGGTCGGACTCCCACGTTTCAGACTCACGGAGATGGACTTACAGTATTCTTTCTTAACGGTAAAGAATGGTACTTTGAGAAAGATGCACACAGCTGCGCACATCTCAAGAATGCCGATTGAAACTCTATTCTTGAAATTGAAACAGATCGAATACAGATCGACCCCGAATTGGGTCTTTGCATGCATGCTCTCAAACGAAAATAAACGTATATAGTAACGCAGATTATACGGTACAAGGATATAACGAAGAACAGAAGAAAAAACAAAAAAAAAAACTCTTAAAAGCAGGAGTGTCTTCAAAGGAACACCAGTGCATAGTACTGTTATTGTAATAGTTATTCAAAGTTGCTAAAGATAAGCACAGCAATTATCCTGAACGAATATTAAATATACTTTCGTGCCTTTGGTTTCTCCAAAACTTGAGAGAACACAGTGTGTAGTCGGCGAAAGCCTGTGATGCGCGACGCATGTATAATCTTGAACAGAGCAGGCTGATTTATAGCTTTTCGTGCATCTGGTGGAATTAAGGAATCAAATGATAAACCTTAATAACAACGCAAATCTTTTAGCTGTGAACGAGCGCCTCTTCTCGTTAGCGTCTATTATTATTATTATTATTATTATTATTAGGAAAGGTCTTATCGATTTTGGTGCAGTGACGCCTTAATAAAACAAGGTATGCTATTGCTGAGAGTGCTTTAATAGGTTGAAAAACGGTTAAGACATTTGATATCTTAATTTTAAATGCAGGAGTAACGAATTCGAGAGATTTTAGAGTAGGGAAACTGTTGTGTGGTGATTAAACGGAAAATTTAAAATGACACACACCCAATTTTTAATCGATTTTAAAATGGGTTAGTTTTATAATTATTTTACACAATAGAGTATTAAAGTCACATTAGGTGCTTTGCAATAATTTCAAAAAACAAAGCAAGAAAACTACAGTCGAGACTGATGAGACTTCTGTACGTCATCGGCTAAATAAATTATAACGATATTCTGGAGAGTATTGTACAGGTGATGCATGGCAATCACAAATGTGATTAGTGTTACAGTGTTTTGTTCAGTGGCAATCTGTGCGTGTCACTGATTAGTAATTGAACTAATACTTTGCAATGACAAGTCCTGTGGAAATGACCCCATTCTCCCAATAACATGTCCAGGAGTGCCCTGCCCGACCATCTTCCAGCTGTGGTTTATCAGACAGTTAACTATTATTAAAAAAAAAAAAATGAAAATATGGTATCTTTATGATTACATTAATAGTGTAGCCCTTACCCTTACAGAAAGTAAGGAGTATGCCACTAAACTGAAAAGAACCCTCGGGTATGAAATTTCAGTAATACAAAGCAATGTAGCGAGTTTGTCTGTTATGAATTGAGCCACAAAATATTGACTTTCCATCTTTATACATAAACATTCAATTTTATAGCTACAGAATGTCACCTGCTTTCTCCTCAGGGGCTTGTTTGCTCAGATTGTGAAAATGTCAGGGTGCACTTTTGACCCCAGCATCTGTATATGACAGGGTTCTGATACAAGGATATCATTTGGCTTCATAAATTATGAACCACTGAGGCCCACTCAAGAACATCTATTCATCAAGTGCAACAATCAAGAACAACCAATTTTTAATTACTTACACTGGTTCCTCCAAAGCCTTCGTTCATCAAAATTGTGTTTGTGCCCAAATCACATTTATATGAGACAGTTTTCCCTTAAAGATACTATTGTGTGTTTACTTTACAAAATTATGACGTTAGGGCATCAAACCATGTGACTAATGTAGAAGCAGCATCACCAATACAAAATCCTATAGTAGATATGTCGTCATTTGAAATGGCATGCATGTTAAGGTTTTTCAAGTATCAGATTAGGATTTAACATTAGGATTGAGTAGAGTTGTAGCAGCAAGTTACCTAAGATTGGGTGTGAAATTTGATGAAATCTGTCACATTGCCAGCACTAGTGGCTTTCAGAATGAGGACAATTTACTCAGCTGTTGGAAATTTTGGTAAACATATGGCTAGTTCCAACACTCCAGATGGCCTTTTACGCAACCATAAGTGATCATCTCACAGAAGTGGCATAAAAGGTTTCTCATTTCAGGAAGAGCGGACAGTTCAAGGCAGAAGAAGAGCAGCCTCACTACTGTTCATAAAATTGCCAGGATTTGAGATGCAATCATCAAGAGATTGTTTCTCAGACGGCCCTCCTCTTGCCGTGTTTATATGTCTCTTGCTGATATAATGGTGGACTCTATATCTTTGGTTTGTTTGCACGCAGGTACTGCCAGCAAACCCAGAGGAGTCGTGGCAAGTGTACAGCTCAGCCCAAGACAGTGAGGGCAGATGTATCTGCACTGTGGTGGCACCCCAGCAGACTATGTGCTCACGAGATGCCAGGACCAAACAGCTGAGACAGCTGCTGGAGAAAGTAACCATGACAACACACCGCCCCTGCCTGACACTATACAAACCCCCACATCATTCCCCTAAGCGGTCTGTCGTGTGCATTTCTAAACTTGGCTGCATCCAAATTTCCTGTCTGTGTTGCAGTATTGCAGTTTGCTTAGCTCATTCATTATATTAGTGAGGAAAAGGGAAACTTCTGCATATTCATTTCTACTATTGGTATGATTATTAAACAGCCATGCATAAAGTTTATAGTTTTACAACTTACTTGAAACAGCCCTGTTGTGTACCATGGCTGTTCACTTTTGATTAAGAGCGAAGTCCCATTCTAACCACTTGTATTTGCTGTGCTCCTATGGCAGAGGAACATATTTCTTTAGTAAATTATAAAGCCGCATAATTGTAAACACTATAAGGAACATTGCTCTGGCTTCAGCCGCTTGCGTATTTGAATAAATAATAAAATAAAAATGATACATCCCCTTTAAATAACCCCAGTTATGAGTTTCCTGAAAATGGCCGGTGGGACCTAAGCTGGTGTCAGCAGCACCGTTTTATTTATTTATTAATGTATTTTATCTGATTAAAACTGAGGCCCCAGATGACTCCAGGTATCTCTCGCCAGCTGCCGCTGCAGGTGAATTGCAACGCCGTTATGGGCTGTCAGAGGTCAAGTGCACTCTGAGTGCTCTGTGAATATGGGAAAAAAAGTGATGATAAATTACTCATCAGTTGATACATTTGCACCTGGAGCTGCAGTGGGACTTTGCAGCTCAGGAGACAATAAAAAACCAGTGCTCACTGACATGTATTAAAATAAATATGACATAAGAGAAGGCATGGTACTGCGTCATCACTCTTTGGTTTAAATTTGCGTGTTGAAATAAGATGTATTTTTATCTTATTTTACGTACCTCAGACTGAAGGATATTTGTGAAAATCACGGTCTATGATGAAACTGACTGATTTCTTAGGATGGCATTTTACTAAGCGAATGACTGCCCAGTGTTAATTTATTTATAGAGTGAATCGATATGAATGGCAAGCCTTTTAGAGACATAGAATCCCGCTGCATGTTTCATGGCAGATGTCAAAGCCTGTTTGCGTTCTGCTCCCCAATGCAGGTTCAGAATATGACACAGTCCATCCAGGTGTTGGACCAGCGGACCCAGAGAGACCTACAGTATGTGGAGAAGATGGAGATCCAGTTACGAGGACTGGAGACCAAGTTCCGGCAGGTGGAGGAAAGCCACAAGCAGAACATTGCCAAGCAATACAAGGTATGTCCCACCCTCAACTCAGCACCATTTTCTTTCTGATTACTGGCCCAGACAGCCAGAAAGCATGAATTGGCCTGGCTTAATCCACTGTATCCCACATACCTGCCCTTCATTGCGACATAGTCTGATAAGGTGCACAGGAAGCCCCATGCTGCCCCATGCCTAGCGCACAGCTTTAGCCTACAGGTACTGAGTGTAGCTATGCCTACCCCTATCAATTCCAATGGCAGATGTTGCACACATAGCAAAAAACATTCAGTTGTCTTGAGAAGGTTCAAAGCCTCAAGAAGGAGTGCATTTCTACAATACATTGAGCACTCCTGTAACTGTAACTTGCCACCCTCTCTAGTTCTGGGGGATGGTTTTATTGGGTGAACTTCCCACACTTTATAAAGCATTGGAGAGATGACGTGCAGCGTTGTTAGATTCCTCATCATAGGTCTTTTAATTGGCTGGGAAAACCCAGGAATATCTTAAAAGAGCACCACCTAAAATGATTCGGCCAGAATGCCTCTTTCCTTTCGATGTGCAACTGTGAAAATGAGCAGTGCATTGGATTGGGTGGCCAGCTTAATTAAGTAAAACTAGTGATGGGCCAAAAAAGGCTTCAAAACCCGTGGTGGGTGGGAGCATCCCGAACTACCAATCAATGCTGGCAATACTCCCACCTACCTCGGGTTTTGAAGCGTGATTTGTCCTATCATTATGTTAAACTGGCTGAGTTGTACTCCCTACATGCTCTCTGCATCTCCGCTCGTATTTCTCTGCGAATCAAATACTATGTCATTGAAGTAATATTTAAAGGTGTTATAGAGAAAAGAAGCAGGTTGTTTCTGTTTGGTGTGTGAATTGCATGGCAAAACTGCATTATATTGTTTGTGGTTACATGTGAATCAGTGTCCCCAAGCCTCGCCAGTCTCTTGCACATGTTAGCGATAATTGGCAAGCCAGTGCGATGCATGGGTCGCCTGTGCATGCAGTTAACCTCATGCTTCTGTTGCATCAGGGTGTGCCACAGTGTGCATCTCTGGGAATGTCCGGACCCCTGCTGTTGTGTATGTACTTAGATAGGCTAGTGAGCTAGATCCTTCAACAGTATCTCGTTTTCTTGCTTGCAGGGCTAACTTTAAGAAATTTTATCAATGCTGCTGCGACTGAAGAGGCAGCTCTATCCAATGTAACCTTGAACTGGGCCACTGAATTTTTTTTGTGTCATTCAGTTTAATTGAAATTGGCACCATTATCACTAAGGAACACCCCCCCCCCCACCCCCTACCACCACCACAGTCTACCACTGTGCTCTTCCTGCATGTTATCGTAGAAGCATTCCATGAATAGTTTTTGTCTTTTTGTTTCTTTTAAAATTACAGTTTTGTTTCTCATTTAGTTTTTGTTAATGCATATTTGGTTACTAAAGAAAAAACAACTAAAAACAAACTTTGTTGTATGTGACATGAAGCATGTAACCCCAAGATGTTGCATTTTAAAAGGTGAAAAATAAAGAGCTTTCCCAATTGTTTTTGGTGTACTGAGGACTTGATTCATACTGCTTGTAATTTGGATTACGTAACGTGCTCTCGATTTTGTAAATTGTGACAGGCACATCCTGCACTCACCGCAGGGAGTCAGTCAGGGGTAGGGCAAGGCAGGTGTTGGCCAGGAATTTTCACGCATGACACTGAACCGAGCTTATTTTAACCTTTCAGGCAATTAAAGCGAAAATGGAGGAACTTAGGCCATTGATACCAGTGTTGGAGGAGTACAAGGCCGATGCCAAATTGGTATTACAATTTAAAGAGGAAGTCCAGAATCTGACGTCAGTTCTAAACGAACTTCAGGAGGAGATGGGAGCCTATGACTACGAGGAGCTACAGAACAGAGTGTCAAATCTTGAGGAGAGGCTCCGAGCATGCATGCAAAAATTAGGTAGGCTCAGAGAACACAGGACACCCCTGTCCCACCTCTTCCTGGAGGAAGGGGTGGGTCTTCAGTTAGCACCTCACCTATATGGGCAGGCTACCTGCCACTCTTCCTCACACACTTGACCCACACCCTTCTGCTCACATCAGCAACACTCCTGCTAGTTCCCGACATCTGTATGCCATGTGCCGTCAGTTTCAACAGGCTGGCCCTGCAGCCATCATATACTGTAAGTGTTAAACAGCGATCACCTTCCTGTTACACCCACACACAACTCACTGATGTTACTTAACACTTCTGTGTTATTTGCACACATAATTATGCATTACATGCCTTTTAGCAAACTTTTTAAATTATGTACTTTTATATCACATATATGTTTTATATCATATATATGAATAGTAAGGAATCATGCCTGATATATACAACATACTGAATATATTATGCTTGATTACTTATTATTTTATATTAATATTGTTTATGTATTTATAAAATGACTTTACTGTAATTTTGTGTAGTTAAACTACAGTGTACAGTCTCTGATATAAGTTAATATTACATATTGGTTGGATGTAGGAGCAATACACTTGGCCAGCATATTAGACCTCTTTCTGATCCCACCATGGCTTCTTCATCTTTGTAGCAGCATTTGTAAATGACACTACTTCTGTATATAACAGCTAGCATTGAAGACTGCTGTCTTAATATGCTAATATACTATAGCACAGGAAATATATGCCCTTGAGGTTTACAGGGTAAGCTGGTTTTCATTACAGCGAAGCTCATTATTAACCTTTTTTTTATATATATATATATATATTGCATCTGAACTGAACACGATACTTGAGGATTTACTATCATTTTAGTTGGATGAAACCAAATTTTACCATGACCCAGTACTGGATAATAATTCTGGAAAATGCATTAATGAAAACAAAATTGTACTGTCAGTATATATGTAATGGTAAAAAAATTATCCTGAAAGAAAAACAAAATTGAAGAGCAATGAATAATGCAGTACGAATGTATTTTCAAACATTTTCAAAGTTCTTGACCGTATATATCTGTTTGCAAATATGATTGAAATTGTGATTTGTTAAATGACAGCTGCCCAAGCTCAATCAAATGATTAATTAATGTGGAGGTCAAAATGAGTTATTTGTTTTGGATTGTGCCCGTAGGCATTATGGGATTGGTGAGATGTTGTCTATTAAATTCAGGTAGCTTGAGGATTAGGTATTTAAAAAAAAAAAAAAAAAACAAAACTCTAGCATTCAAATGTTACAAAGTGCACAGCTCTTCAGGTTCATTCCTGACCAGTGAAAATGTACATGACCTCGCAGAGCAGAATGATAAATTGCTTCTACCAGACATGTGCTTTCAGTCCACTCTTAGGGTGCACATTTTTGAAACACATTCAGATGGATAGCCTGTGGACTCAGGTTCTTTTCTGAAGTCAATAAATAAGAGTTAATGAAGGATGGCAGGGCACATACTCTGTTAGATAAGAAAGAGCAGCCCCACACTTTACAAATGGTTTCTGCTCATTTGTTAGTTTTTTCAAAGTTTCACTCCGCCCCCCTAAATCCTAATCAGCTTCTGTACCCGATGTGGTTCAGATCTCTTGCACCTCCACTTAAATTAGAAACATTCAGCTAGAAACACTGGTGTAGAGCTCATTGATCAGCAGACAAAAGCATGCTCCTGTATAACAGATATACAAGTCATTCAGGCTGAACTAGAGATGAGGCATCAGTTGACCTTGATTGGGGGCTGGATCCCAGAAAACAGACTTAGAGAAAAACCAGCTGTGATACTGCTGGCACCGCTCAAACTCACCTTCACCCCATCGCTCTGTGCTGAGTGATGGAACAGAACAGCAATTTGAAACGATACCTTCTTACAACGGAAAGCTGTTTTGCTCTATTTTTTTTCCTCGGCCTCAGTCTGTCAGAGTTAACTCGTTTATCATGGGACAGGAATCCTTGTAAACAGCTGAGAGATTGTAAGCTGATAGCAATTTTCAGCACTTCTGCAAGATTCAGCCATGCTCAAAATAGAATCTGTTTGCCCTTGGAGCTAATCCACAAAGTACAATTCCTAATAAAAAATGCAACATATGAGATACAAATTTTTACAGTAAGAAGGTTTTATACCACGAGATCTACTAATCCTTTTATCAGTGATTTCCTTTACATTGCATAAGAAGAAAAAAAATGCATATAATTTGGTCTTTTCTTGGAATGAGTCAGATTTGTTGTTGTTCTTAAAATGAATCCTATTTTATTTTAATTATATTTACTTTTCACAGAGGATATGATGCCGACAGAGGCATATTCATGTACAAAAACAAGAATGAGGGTCATGTGCCTTTCTGGCTGTAATTCTGTGTAGAAAATAATCTAAAATTGGAGTTTAAAATGTAAGATTATTGCAAAAAAGTAATCTTTTTTAATACAGGCTGAATGACTTTTGCACATTCAGTCTTTTCCTATTACCTGCAAAAAACAAAATTGATAGGAGTGAAAGGCTTAAAAAGTGTAAAGGATACGGTATAATATGGCTAGTAAACATTAACAGGCTTTAGATATAGATCTTTTGAATAAATATTAAGATAAAATGTGAAAACTAAGATGTGTTTACCTCAATATTTAGTTTAACCAATTAATTACTGTCGGACTAATCTCTAAAATTTCAGTTTGTAATTAGCCTATTTTTTAAACACAAGGCAAGAATATGTGTTAATGTACCATGAAACATAATGAAACGTAAACAAATTTCAGAGCTCTCCAGTTCTTTATTGCAGCTTTCCGCTTAACTATAATTGAGCTCTTAAGCTCCATGACTGTTTTCTTTCAAACGCTTCAGTAAGATCAGTCCGCTGATTCATAGCACATCCTTTTTGCACTTCTGTCTTGGGTACCAGAATATGGATGAGCTGTTAAACATATATTTTGTGAGAAATGACAAAGGCCTGGAACAGCCAAAAAAAAAAAAAAAGTGACAAATACCTCAAACAAGCCAACGCCTTTTACACTACAGAGAGAATAATGAGTCAAACAAGTGAGAGAAATATTGAGTTAAAGGGAAAGCATAGTAATTGGATCCTGACTCTCAGACCCCACTGTTTAATTGCGTTATACTAGCAATGTAATGTGAAGATATGCAATCTTTAGCCACTTGTGTTCCCCTTATCATGAGGCAGGCAATAGCAGAGTGCCGAAACTCGAGGGGTTATTCACCTTAGCAACGAGATGGTGACAGCTTGCTCTCCCAGCATGGAACCCAGGAGGATGTAGTGGGACATGACAGTAGAATGACTGAAACTGAGAGGTGGACCGGAAGAGAGTCTTACACGGTGACGGATGAATATAGAACTCCGATACGCTCACTTGCAGCTGCACTCAGCTGTTCACCTTGAGTTTTTGCCACAGTTTCACTTTTAAGCAAACCATCACCGATGTCTGATATGTGGGATGTGTGTGCATATTTCAGTATTGCATTTGAGATTTTTACTAGAACATTAATGCCTTGTGTGGGCGTGATACCTGGTGTCAGAAAACATGACAACTTGAAAAATGAGCAGCATGGCAAATAAACAGTGCCAATTTATTGAGTGGAATGAGATGGGTTTTACAGATATTTTTCAGTGATGAGCACAGTACATGCAGCTAACTTTCAGTCTATGAAGAGTGGCTGTTATCAATAGCCTGAATTGAGTTGAGAATGGCAACCTCCCAGCAACAGAAGTTGTGTGTGTGTGTGTGTGTGTGTGTGAGAGATAGAGAAGGCGAGAGAGGAAGTGGAAAATGGCCACTGGAGAATTCGGAGTGCAGAGCATCCAGGCTCTTTTTCTATATGCTGAGTTTTGCTCATGCTGGACTCCTGAGTGTGACAGAACCCAGACAATGATTCAATTTGTTGGCCCTAGTTCGGCTTGATCTTCTAGTGCTGCTGTGTCAGATGCTGAAGAGAGCCTGACAGCTCATTGACAATTGTAGGAGCAGCTCAGTCTCAGCAACTCCCCCCCAAATCCAAAACACCCCACTGTGCTTGAACAACACCTCATGTTAAGCCACAGGCTCAATTGATATGGTATTGGGTAAACATAATACTTTCAATCAGATACTGCCAATTCGTTTGCATTGTCTCACAACCTGCCTACTGAAAGTGGCACTCTGCTTTGCTAGGGATTTCATGCATCACATATATACGTTATCCAGTGTAGTGAACTTTTTGATGCCAGCATGTTTTGAACATTTAAGCGATTGAGGGATTTGAGATGGTTACTGCCCATTATATGTTTGTAAAATAAGCTTATAACTCTTTCTCATCTTTCAGCTTGCGGTAAGCTAACAGGAATAAGTGAGCCTGTTACCATCAAAACATCTGGTTCGAGGTTTGGGTCTTGGATGACGGACCCTCTTGCATCTGAGGGCGATACCAGGGTATGTTAATGACTGTCATTCCTCACAATGTACATATTCTAACGTTTCAAGAAAACATAATCCACTCTCCCAAAAAATTAACCAAAAACAAAAACAGTGCCTACTGTAAACTCATGAAAAATACAAAAGGTGATGTAGGATTTATTTATATTTTCTGCATTGGACAATGTTATTGGTATATATCTAGATCGCATTATAGCTTCTATCCAGTTGTTTGCCAGTTCACTGTGGAATATCTGCCTGTAGCGAAACTTTATCGCTAAAACATTCACGTGAGAATAGTGGGTATAAATCGTTTTACTTATTGTTGATGCCAGAACGGAAATCATTAATGAAGGGATTTCAGTCTGCTAGGAGATGTGTTTTATCACTGAGTTGACTCAAATGGCAGTCAGGCATATGAAATATTAAATTGAACTTTTTCACTGTCTGTTGAACTAAAATTTGTATAATGCTACACTTGCGAAATATTAAAGTCTAGTTGTATAATCAAAATTATTATTACATTTGTCAGTTGAAAACATTTGTTAGCTATGCATTCCACATAGCACACACTGTACTATGTAAAAAGATAAGTGGGATCTGTATCTTGCTGCATACGCCTCAAAGCTAAGGAAACAAGGAGGGGCACTGAGTCTTCTCACAGGGTAGTTAATTTCATTCATGGCACAGATACATGATTTTTGCTCTGGTGTACTTCTAGTCCTTGGAATGTGGGTTGTAGAGCGATCATTATTTTTTAAAATCTGGAGAGATATTCATTATCAATGTGTTGTGTTGTGTGCAGACCATAGAACTATTGCCTCTCACCTTCAGGGTTGGGGGTTCAAATCCAACCTCTGCTCTTTGTGTGTGGATTTTGCATGTTTTCCCTGTGTTGCGTGGGTTTTCTCTGGATATTCCAGTTTCCTCTCACAATCCAAGGATATGCATTTAGGTTAACTGGTTTCTCTAAATCGATGTCAAATTGTGTGTGTGTGTGTGTGTGTGTGTGTGTGTGTGTGTGTGTGTGTGTGTGCCCAACGATGCCTTGTGCTCCTTGCTGCCTGGATATCGTCCAAATCACCCTGGCCAGGATAAGTGGTTAGAAGATGGATGGATGGATTCATTAATGTACGATGCAATTTGATAATTTAATGTATTACTGTTGCATATGAATATGTTAGTAATTGTATTGTATTTAAATAATACATGTATACATTAACATACTTCTGTCTTTCCCAGGTATGGTATATGGATGGTTACCACAACAACCGCTT
Organism: Gymnarchus niloticus; assembly: GCA_009936485.2. NCBI lineage: Eukaryota > Metazoa > Chordata > Actinopteri > Osteoglossiformes > Gymnarchidae > Gymnarchus > Gymnarchus niloticus. The sequence goes on from JAACJT020000034.1 coordinate 14,065,657, forward strand.
TGTACGGGAATACAAGTCAATGGCTGATTTTATGACGTCCGATAATTTCACTTCCCACCGTCTCCCTCACCCGTGGTCTGGCACGGGCCAGGTTGTCTACAATGGCTCCATCTATTTCAACAAGTTTCAAAGCCACATCATCATCAAGTATGACTTTAAGACCTCCTCAATCAGCAAGTCACGTCCTCTGGAGTACGCCGGGTATAACAACATGTATCACTACTCGTGGGGTGGCCACTCCGACATTGACCTGATGGTGGATGAGGGCGGCCTGTGGGCTGTGTACGCCACCAACCAAAATGCGGGGAACATTGTTATCAGCAAACTGAATCCCAACACCCTGCAGATCATCAAGAGCTGGACCACCAACCACCCCAAGAGGAGTGCCGGAGAGGCGTTCATGATCTGTGGCACGCTCTACGTCACCAACGGCTACTCCGGGGGCACCAAGGTGTACTACGCCTTCCACACCAACTCCTCCACTTACGAGTACATCGACATACCTTTCCAAAACAAGTATTCGCACATCTCCATGCTGGACTATAACCCCAAGGACCGAGTCCTCTATGCATGGAACAATGGTCACCAGGTGCTGTACAATGTCACCTTGTTCCATGTCATCCGCTCTGATGAGCTGTAGATTCTCAGCAAAAGACCTCCAATAGCACGTGATGCTTAAACATGGTGGATATGTTACACTACAGAGAAGTAGAATGATGATATAGAATATTACTATTTACAAATGTGTAGTAAGCTATGTACAAAGTAAATAGAAAATAAGGACAGCTGCCAAAAGGTCACGCCTTTCTTTTTTAAAAGCAAACCCTAACCTGGGGGATTCTTTTGCGGTGACTGTATGTCCGGAGCTTTTCTTCATCTTGTGATCTTTGAATCGCACGTTAATTCTGGAGGCTGCTATTTGGGACTGGAAAATTCTCGCTCCAAATGGATAGATTGGTGAGTCATATGCACAGAAGAACACAATATCAGTGCAATCCCCTCATGTACTTTTTATCCCTAATATAATATATATACATACATATATATCAAAAAATGAAGGCAATGACTGTTGGAAGCACCATGATTAAGATTCTAGTCCTTGTGATTGTATGTGGATTTCTTTGTTTACTTGCATTAATTTGCATGGGCATTTTATATCAATACAGTCCACACTTATGGATGTATTTTGCTATATGACGCTGTATAACTAAAGGGGGTTAGTTTAGGAATATGGGGAGTAAACATTTATTAATCTCATTTTTGTCTTTTCAGTCAGTTTGGGTTTGTAATTGTATCATATTAGTGTTGGTATTGATATATTTGTGCTTATTATGTCTTTGTTAGTTTGGACTGTGCTGAAAGAATATATCTAGATTATATATTTCTGTCTAGCAAAAATTATCAAGAGAATGTATCGAGCGATGTATTTGCGAGGCAATGATGCGTACATTGTCTCCTCCTTCAGCTTGACTTCACAAGTCTGCTGTCTGTGTTTCCTAGCAGAGGTCAGTGGGCGTTTCCTTCTCTGTTGCGTTTATCTGGATGTGTGTTGTACCTGCTATGAGATAGTTTGTACTAATAAAAATGGGATTGTTGTTCCATGCCAACTTTTCTGAGTCGATCTGACTTGTTAGTTACTCTTTCTCCCGTTTACGTGTTTTGCATCCGTCTCAGGATGATCCAGTGAACGTGTCTTTATACAGGTACCAAGAAAGATGGCATCATCAAGCATTCTATGCAATCGGGTATTTGAGGATATACATTATAAATTCCAAGTGTACAAACACAAGCGTTTATTTTTATTTTTATTTTTTTTTAGCAGGACGTTTTGTGTAAATGCAGCCAGTCATTTGCAATAAACGGAGACAACAGGCTGAAGTCAGGAGATCCAAAATTAAATTGCAGGCTAGCAAAGACAGTGTTGAACACAATTAAATTGAGGGTGGTGTCCAAAAACTTCGAAAAGACACTGCAGTTGGCAGTATCTCCTACCTGGCATGCATCTTACTCATTCCCTGTGCCAGTTTAATTAACAAATGGACACCTTCAATTTACACTCACAGCACAATCTATTGATTCAGCAATCATATTCAGAAGTTCACTTCCGAGGTAAATTCAGTTACTTGTCCTTATTCTCAGCACCTAAAGAGGTGTGTTGTGGCTGCTTTCATAGATACTGGGTGAAATCAGGAATATTTCAGATATCGATTTGTCATTCATATGGGTTTTTATTACGTCAGCACACACACTGCTTTTCCTTTAATGCCTACTGTGTTTCTGTTCCCCAACAAGAAAGGCAGTCCAGGATTTCCTTCCAACTGTGAAGAATTTTGACTGATAGTGCCTGTGGTGCAGAGAGCTCCGTTGGGGAAGTTTCCAGAAAAAGGATAAGGCTTCCTGCAGTGATTCATGTTATTTCAGGAAGTTGACACTAAGCAGAAAAGAATAATTTCATGTCTAGGTCACCAACATTACAGTCTCACAGCATCACAGTTCTCTGTTGTAGGGTATACAGTGCTAATGTAGAATCAGATCAAAAGGAAGAAATACCTTCTCTAGACTGGTAGATGACGAGCTAAAAAGAAATCCGTGTTAGTTTTTTTTTTGTTTTTGTTGTCAACAATGTCAGTAATGCCTGTGGCTAGCAATTAAGTATCTGTTGTAAACATCTGTTGTCTTGTTCTCCTTTCGCTAAAGGAGCATTTTACATTTCCACAAGTACAGCTCACTGACTTTTCCTTCTCTGTAACTGATTTACACGAATAAACAAAGTGAATAGATGGAATTTGTTTTCAAAACTAAATGCTCATTTTTAATTGATTAGCGGTGAAAAGGAACAGACATGAGGTGTTCATCAATTGCTGAATGTTTATGGACAAAGAATTTAGCAAATTCAGGGCTATTTTGTATTATCAATGAGGCATTTTTAACAAACATAGTCTTTTTTCCTGATGAGACACTCACATGAGGATATTAAAGAACAATGGCACTTCTTTCCACATTCTTTTCGCTGTAATGTGCTCCTTTTTAGGAGATATTCTCTTTGATATGCTTGAGATATATGCCTATTCAAAATCAATTTTACTAAACGTGAGGTTCTTCTTAATTGCTCATCATGTGTGATTGTGTGCGTGATTTGTACTGGTGTTGCCCTGCCTTCCTGAGATAGCCTTCAGGTTCATCATAACCCTGTGCTAGATTCACTGAACTGAAGACAGAAACCTGATTCATATTAATTATCCATGCCTTAAGTTCCGTTTATAATCACCTAAACGTCTTTAGGCTGAAAATGAGCCTGTACTGAATAAGTGTTTTTTTTAAAAAGCCTGTGTTGATGGAAGACATGAAACACTCGCAAATATGCAGTTTAGACCCAGGCCAAACCTCCTGGACCTCGTCCAGCTCTGAGCCATCAACTGCTGTTAAAACAAATGATAAGTAAATGAACAATATGATTGGATCAGGCTAGAATGAGCCTTAACTGGTGACGTTACTCATTTAGCTGCATGAACTCCTGTTTTTGTAAACATTCAAAGCAGTGCTGGATTAATCTCACTACTTTTATATTCGTTAATTTAAAAGAAAAAAAAAATCAGTTAGCCTTTATTTGCCGGTAGGATACACGGACTAAATTGCATGCTTGCTCTCAGGAAAATGCAGACTACTCTCTCCTTGAGTGCAGTTAGAGGCACAAGTCAGAGAAAGTTGATTCTTATGACATAAAAACCCTCTGTGGTGATGTGGTGGATGAAAATAATGTTCCCTGTATGGATGCTCTTTACAAACTAAAAAAGAAACTAAAAAAGTTTTTGATTTTGCCAGGCACTGGTCACTGTGATTCAAATCACAAAGGCCACTAAAGTGCAGTCCTTCCTCAGCCCAATGGGCCATCATGCAGAATCACTACTCTGTGGTAGTGTGAAGCTAAACAGCAGGCAAACACTCAGCATGAGCTATCCTACTTATATGGTGTACTACACTACTCAATATACCCAGAGGGCCACTTTCCCTGTTTTGCTCCAGATACTTTAAAAACAAACATGCTTTCAACAGAATAATCTGAGAAAGTAAGTGGAGACATCCACTATAAGGTTTTATATGCTGTATATATCATCCATCCATCCATCCATCCATCCATCCATCCATCCATCCATCACTGATATCCACTTATGCACAGGGAGTATGGCGTACAAAGCACAGGATACCGTAGACAGGATTACGGTCAATCGGAGGGAAAAATATAATATAAATATAATATCAACTCAGATGCTTGTTGTGTGTTTTGTGTGGTTATTATTTTTGTTTGGTAAACTGTTAATACTTGTACACTTTTTCATCATTGTTTTGGAATGGTTAAAAATGCATTCAGTTTTTTCACTTATAAATAACCCGCTGGACTTTAATGATTGTGTAATATACTTGCTTCATATTTATCACAATACATATGGCAGTTAAATCTGAAATATTGGAGTCATGCGAGATATGGTTATTAACACAAGTATAACACGAATACAATCAATAGACCTGCTTCTGGTTAGCTTGTGCCAGTCCTTTTATATCGCCTTTCTCATTTGTGCCTTTATCAGTGC
>JAACJT020000034.1:14070345-14090454 GCA_009936485.2 Gymnarchus niloticus
TCCCTGGAAAAGATGCCCTGGAAGATGTCGTCTTGAAGGCAGCATATGTTGCTCGAAAATCTCAGTGTACTTTTCTGTTTTAATGCTGCCATCACAGAAGTATAAATTACATTTGCCATGGGCACTGACACAACCCCATACCATGACAGACCCTGGACTTTGGACTTGCTGCTGATAACAGTCTGCATGGTCCTTTTCGTCTTTGGTCCGGACCACACGGCATCCATTTCTTCCAAAAAAGAAAGGAATACTGATTTGTCTGACCACAATACGTTTCCACTGTGTGATGGTCCATCCCAGATGCCTCTGAGCCCAGAAAAGCTGACGCCACTTTTGGACATGGTTAACACAAGGCTTCTTTGCACAATAAAGTTTTAAGTGGCATTTATGAATATAACTCCATATTGTAGTGCTTGACAAAGATTTGCCAAAGTAATTCCTTGCCCATGTGGTTATATCAGCTATTGATGAATGACGGTTCTTGATGCAGTGCTGTCTGAGGGATCAGAGATCACGGCTGTTCAGCTTAGGCTATCACCCTTGCCCTTTATGCACTGAAAATCCTCCAGATTCCTTGAATTGTTTAATGATATTATGCACTGTAGAGGGAGAAATATGTAAATTCCATCCAGCCATTCTTTGAGGAACATTGTTTTTAAACATTTCAATAATTTTCTCACACATTTGTTAACAAACTGGAGATCCTCTGCCCATCTTTGGTCCCCAAAAACTCAGCCTTTCGTGGATACTGATTTTGTACCAAATCATGATTACAAATCACCTAACATCACCTGTTTGAAATCACATCATTATTTCTTTTTTTTTTTTTTTTTTTACCTCATTACTAGCCCTAAATTGCCCCTGTTCCAACTTTTTTTGGAATGTGTTTACAGGCCTGAAATGCAGGAATGGATGTGCATTAACAAATGAAATGAAGTTGACCAGACAATACATGAAATATCTTGAGTTCAAACTGTCTGCAATGAAAGAAAAGTCAAAGTAAATTTTAGAATCACTGCATTTTTTTCTTTTTATTTGCATTTTCCATATCGTCCCAACTTTTTCTGATTTGGAGATGTACATACATACTTTTATTCTGGTGTAGCAATAGTAACATAGTATTACACACACATAGACAATAACAAAAAGACCCTTAATGAATCGGAAGATAAAAATTGAAGATCACAAATTCAGAGTACTGTATGATAGCAATGAGCAGCTGTATCGGTGCAAGTAGGACATACAACAATCCTCTATGCCGGAAACAGTGCAAAGTACAAAGTATGCAGTTTGCTGTGCTGATTGCCTCATTCAAAAGTAAATTTAAGAATTATTGTGTTTTTTTTTTATTTACATTTTCCATACTGTCCCAACTTTTTCTGATTTAGGGTTGTACATTTAAATTAATTTATCAGAAACCCACGAGCCTTTCGAACAACATGATTACTCATTAATCACTGATTAGCAGATGACCCTAAACATAATCATCTAAGAATAAGATGATTCAGTGTGGTACACTAAATAATTCTAGTTGGATTAGTCTTTCCAGCAATCTGAAATGCCCTGATTTTTTTTTTTTTATTTATTTATACAATGTCAGAAATAGATTATAGCAAGTCTGTGCCCCTCCCACCACCGCGACACACTACCAAACACTGACACACTTACACACACTACTAATAACCCTTTTTTACCGTCAGAAAAAAAGTCCTTCTCCAAAATATAGATGTGCATCTTATTGTCTGACACCTCATTAACTAACATCTGTGCTTATAGTGTTTATTACTTTGTTATTATTAACTATTATCACTACTATTATTTTGTTATTATTTGTCAATACTTTATTATTATTGTTATATTGTTATTGCTTTGTTACATGCCTTGCCAGTTCTCCATTGTGAAGGAACCTTCCTGACAAATATACTTTACAAATATTTGGCAGACTGCTTTTGAAAACAGAGAAGGTCACACCAAATAATTTAAAACTGTCTCTGCTCCTTTTACCTTATCTGTAGAATTGTTATTATTTTCTGGTCCTAGCAATAAAATATCTCATAATTCATGCATTAGGCACATAGAAATATCATATCAGACTTCAGAATATATATTCAAGATGAAAGCCAAAAACACAAATAAACAAAGGATCTCGTGTTTCATAAAAACGTACCTATCTGCATTATACCAATTTTACAGTTAAGTATAATTTCACTATTGTTGTATACATGAATGAATGACTGAATGAAGGATACACAGAACCAATTCACTTCACAGGTTTTACTAACTATTTTTAAAGGAAACTAGCAAAGTGAGGGCAAGGTGCGATGCCATGCAGAGAAAGTGAGGATTGGGACAGTTCACACTCCATTTTCAGGAATGTTACTCCCTACTCTGTTGATGTCTGATGTACTTGACACTAGCTGTCTGAAGGAGCTGCAGGCATCTCTAAGAGAGTTAACTGAAGTAGACCAGCAGGTCTAGGGGAGATGTGAGCCTTCCAACATTCAAAGCAACTTTCATGCGCGGAAATGTAGGAAAGGCTGTCATAAAAAAGGAAGGAATTGTTCTGGAAGCAGATTGATTTGTTCAGGCTGTAGGACACAAAAGACTCAACACTGGATTTCCAGCATTTCCCAAGTCGGCCGAAATGCAGAGTCTGACTCACAAAGAATTGGAATCTTGTTATTGTTATTATGCATCATTCACAAAATGAATAAGGAGAACAAAACAGATTGTTGGCTCTAGGATGTGGCCTGGGTAACTGGGTGTCTATATATAGGTGTTCACATAATGCACGTCATAACCTGCCAGGGGTCTTGTGCTGTTGAAGAATTTCATGGCTCAGATCGATAAGAATATCACATCAGAGGTTGTTCAAGTCTTTTTGCCAGCAAATGTTCTTTAAAAGAAATATTCCATGACATAGAGGAAACAGATAATGATCGTCATCATTTCAGCCTATTGGTGGCTGATTAAATCCTAGATTAAAGACTTTCACAGCTAAAGATTTACCATCTTGCATACTTTAGTTAATAACAGCATGACAGACATGGATAATCATTCATCTGACAAGATGAATTTAGAAAAACATTTTTTTAAAAATACTGATATTAAGATAAAAGTACAGTATCTAAATAATTGCTTATTCTCTCAACATACTTTTATATTTTTATACTTGTTTGCATTTATCTTAAAGGAATATGAGTGCTGAAAACCTGATGCAATGCTATATATCAGTCCTACATTGAGAAAAAATAATACAGCCTGTACATTGTTGCTGCATAACTGAGAAATATACAGATATTGTACCCTTAAATATGATATAAGATTCAGAAAAGCTTGAGGCACAGTGAACATGTAGGGAAGTACAGTAAGAGTACTGTTAATCTTAAGCGATGTCCTGGGATAACTGCCACAATGCCTTTACATTACTGAGCTTACAATATGCCATGTGATATCAGAATGTACAATTTAAAGTTATTCATGTAAACATAAATATATGTACAAGGGAGTGATATATAATAAGGTTAAACTGATTAGGCAAGTGAAGACTCAAAAATGTCCTAAATAACTCATGTGTTCGGTGTTCCGTTGTATCTATTTGTTTGAAAAGTTTTTTGAGTTTTCTAAATTGGTCATTTGTCCCCATATTTAAATATAGCCACATAAATTAAATTTTAGCCATACATGGTGTGAAAGACAAGATTTAACTGCCAAATGTGGTTTTAAGAAGGGCCACTCTGTAAACCTACCCAGAAATATTTCATTCTGAGCACTCTCAAATAGCCACCTGTCTACATAACAGTTCGCTTATTTAAATTTTAATCAGGTGGCATTAGTACTAAAATCTCTAGATGTGAAATGTCCAAAACTGAACATCAGTCAGTCAATGGAAAAAACACGCTACCCTTTTTCATGTTGTAGTGTGTGATGTCCGGCGAAACGGACATCATGCACGAAATGGAAAATGACTTTTTGCGAGTATGCATCAGATAAAAAGTAAAAAAATAACTATTTAAGTTCTTAAAAGAGGCAGGTTAAACTCCTTATCTACTATCAGTAACTCGAATGAATATCTATAAGGTCTCAAAAAATCTGCGGTACTCTATGAAAATTTTAATTATTGGTGAGATGATAAATAATGCAGGGGATTATATAAGCCCACAGTTGGTGTATAAACCATACAGAGGTACCTGTTATTACTGCTAAACTGCAGAGCAACACATCATTATGTAATGCTAATCTTGGCATTTCACATTACTAAATGTCTCTTCTAAATCATTAATTCATTATGATACATAAATAGTTAATCTTCATGAATAACACGACGTGGTACATTTGGCTGTATTTTCTATAGAGCGGTCCAGACTTGGCCGTCTTCTGCCTGTCTAGTGGAGGTGTATATCGTGGTTCCTCTATACTAATCTGTGCTGTTCCAGTCTGCTGAAGGAGATGCCTTTTTCACCCTTTCCTTTATTTCCTTAATCTAGGATAAGGAACAGTTGTACTGTTTTTATAATTGTTTGCATACTTGGGTTATTACATAATGGTGCTATCAGCTGTAGTGTTCTGCTATCCAAAAGCAGGAACACAAAACGGGTTCAAACACAGTATAGCAAATGTTTGGCTGTACCACTGTACTCATGAGAAAATAGTTTATTCCAAATTCGGGAGAGTATTGTAATATCTTAGAAGTATCTGCACAGTTATATAAGGTAGGTGATTTCAAGTACCAATCACCAAACTCCCATTTAAATGCATAACTGGTTTATGCATGTAGTTTAGGACAGTTCATAATCTAAGTTATCCATTATTTCTGCATTATTAGGTTCCCTGAATAATAACATGGCTATTTCTCTACTACAATGTAACCTGCTTGGGAAATATTAATACCCAGCTGTAACACTGTAAAACTGCAAGGCTTTGCAAGTTTCACAAAACATTTGCAATCAATAATGAATGTATGCAGGACAGCATTATGAGGTAGCACTCCCCTGTTAGCGAATACGAATGCAATATAATATGCAGTATTGTGTAGGCTCTAGGAAATACTAATGTGATGTAGTCATATTCATAGTATCCTCCCTAGCTACTAATAAGACAAAGTAAAAGAGCAAAAACATTTTTATCCTTATTATTTCTCATGACGATGGAGGTTGAAGTCCTCAGATATTCTTTAAAGTATCTACTGACATTACTAATGAATGAGTTTTTGAATTATGACTGGAAGCATCTGAGAGTCATTCTGTCTATATCCCGATTTGCTGTTGTTGTTTTTCTCCCTATCACTTTGTTTGCATAAAAGGATTATGGTCTCTTCTTATCACTGTTCTCAGCCATCTGACAACCCTGCGGACGCGTTTCCCTTGAGGAATGTGAGAACCTGAAATAAATAGGTCAGAAATGCATAACGCTTCACTGATTCTCTAATGGGTTTTAATCCATTACAAGTGGCACTTTTTATCCGAATATCCAAATGGTCAAATACTAGAAATACTAGTAGAAATGGTAGTGAAAGGTGTAAATGACTAAGAACGATTTCTGCTGCAATGGATTAGCATCTTATGACTGTCAAAATCTGAATTATTACAAAATTCTCACTGAACTGTAAACTGCACCAAGGCATATTAACATGTTATATCATTTAAATTAGCTGTGCCTGTTATGTGCACATTCTTTCCTTTTCAGAAATGATTAATACAAATTACGGACAACGTAGCTCTCCATAATTGCACAAGTCTTACTGTGATTTATTTATAAATTAAATGAGATCAGTTTTCTGTATAGTGAATCTCGTTTTCTGTGATTGATTGGGATCATTAGTACAGTAAAAGACATGCCATTGTGTTGTGGGTGCAGATGACAATAAATTATACACTTGCTGAAGAATTGACAGTACTCCTGGATTAGATTAGGTATTTAAATATAATTATACATAAATAAATGATTTTGCTACAGGTATTTTTAATGGTTTACATCTTTGATGAATAATGTGTTTGTAGGCAATTACAATGTCCTCAGAATGCACTTAGGGTTTTATGTTATGGTATGATGGTAGGCCGCATGAGATTGGATTGAGACATTTAGTTAAGGATTCATGCATCACCAGACCAGTGTTACGAGCAGTTATATGCATGAATGATTGTATGTTAACTATATTAGCTGCTAGTAATTCCTTCTCTAATTAGTGAGCTGAAAGAAGAACAATTGTTAAGCAAGATGAATAAAGAAAAGGTCAGTAACATGACCTACAGATATGTACAATAATTCCATCCATCCATCCATCCATCCATCCATCCATCCATCCATCCATCCATCCATCCATTTTCTAACCAGAAGGACATGAAGCCTCAAGCAACGTAGGACACCCGGCTGGGGTACTGGCGGGATGCAACGCCAATCCATTGCAGTATAAAATGTATTTATGCTCTGATTTTGGTGATCGCAAAATCTTTTTTCGTTATTTGTTACAGTTGCGAATTGCCTTGACTATGATACTTTGTTGTGCATAGGGGGGTTCACAGTTTTTCATTCCATTAACCTAGTGGCTGTTTAGACAATGTGTACACATTTCATTCCAGGGTCCCATATGCATTAATATGCTTCCATTTACTCCCTGTGATATCATGCTGTACTTCTAGATTCTATCTGCCCTCTTTCCTATTCCCTCAAGGACTTCATCTAAAATCATGATCCACATTGGCGCATTGGGGAAATCATTTCATTTATAAAATAACTTGTAGTGCACCACTTGCGTATGTACGTAGCATGGTTTACATTTATCCAAAACCACACACACACATACACACACACACACACGCAGCCGTAATTTCTAATTTTACGGTACATGTAATGTATTTAAAAGAATTTAGCTTCAAACTGCAGTTAAGATCCAGTCAATGCAACATTACCTGGAGCAAGAGGTGCAGAGAATAGCATCTGTGAAGTGTAAATAAATATTTTGATACAAATCAATCAAAAGCATGCCTTTTGAGTTCTTCAAGAATAAATTGAACTAGTTAAACAAATATACTGATTAGCAATGCTTAGTTAAGCCTTTTTCGATGGCAGAAAATTCCTCTTTTTACCTCGTGCTTCACAGTGACTAAATAGTTGTATGTGTTAGCTCATGCGATTTGGACTATTTTTGGCACAGAACAAAACCTAATATTGTAATTAAGTTTCTCTCAAAAAATGCAGAAATTCCAATTCTGCAGGACTGAGCAGTCAAAGTAAAGTGACTACTAAAATTACCCACCTGTTCCTTATGAATACATAAACTTCTTTGCTCAAAGAGGAACATTTTATTGACAGGGGCATAAATCACAAAAGACTTTTCATTTAGAAAAATGGAATACTACAGTATACAGTGTGAAAAGTAAATGTAAATATGAATGTTAAGCTTGCTTTTTTGCACAGATGTGTCCTAGTTTGTTTGCATCAGGATGAAAACACTGAAAAATACTACAGTAACTAGCACCCCTTTGATGTAGCACTGTCTGCCTCTGGTGAGGAATATTTTTATTATACGGCAGGAGGCCCATTTCTGCGGCATTTCTAAGAAAAAGAAGTAGGCTTTGCACAAATGCCAAAATGATCTGAAAATGAATCAAAGTGTCCAAAACAAAGAAAGTTTCCTATCTGGTTATTGTTAGTGACAGGACAAATGAGGCTTCAAATCCCATGGTGGGTGGGAGTGTCTGGAACTACCAATCAATACTGGCTATTGCCAGCATACTCCCACCCACTATGGGTTTTGAAGCCTCGTTTGTTCTATCGCTAGTTATTATGGCGTCAATAAAGCAATTAAGCTTCTCTTATGGAAATAAATGTTACAGTTTTTTTCTTTAAAAACAATAGCAGCAAACTGGCAAGTTTCAATAAAGCACTGTTAATTTATTACTGTCCTCCATGAAGTGGCCAGCCACACAATTTACTATGCTGAGTTACAGCTGGCTGAGAGACAGTGGGCATACTTATTACAGGTTTATTTGTCCTGAAGAACAACACCATCACTGCTTTATCATCTCTTCTAGATGTGCACAATTTTGCAGGAGTTTGAGCGAGTGCTAGGAGGAGGTGCTGTAGGACCATTAAAAGCCCTTTTCATGCACAATTATATACAGGCAGCGTTTTAATTAGCTTTTAAGAGCCAGACATGTCTCTGGACAGCATCTACAATCAAGTCGGTTGCAATGAGATCCTGCAGAGAATAATCAAAGCAGATTGTGGGGGACCCTGGCAATCAACATAGGTAGTGATAAAGGGAAGGATGCTAAAGGAAATCAAAGAAGGGCAGCATCACATTTACTGTTCAGGTGTGCCAACGCATCTCTTCCACGAGCGGGACAGTCGGAGCCAGACTTCACCACATCACAGTAGCTGTGCGACTGGAGATTGCTTTAATGTTGAAACTCCCATGTGCTGAAACGCCCAGTACTCCCATGACAAACACTGTTCTGTTCTTCATGTTAACTTTCTGTGCAGCAACAAAGGCTAATGGAAAAACTGCTAACTTCAAAAGGGTTTATTTGAGTGCTTATAGTGTTAGAATTCAGTACATGACTAATCTGGGTGGGCCAGGCAGTGTTCTGAAATAGTGCAACTGGGGGAAAAAAACTTGTAAATTTCCTATTCATTACATATGAAACGTATAAAATCCAGATATCTATGTATAAATATTTTGTATATATGGTAAATAACAATGATCACATTAACAAAGCAGAATAGATATTTAAAATAATTTAAACACCAGATAAATGAATAAATCATATTTTTCCAGATCCATGTCTGCACGATTTTTCTCTTTAAGGAGTCTAGGGCTCTGCTATCTCATTCACTACCTATCCAAGATGCCACAAGGACACGACTAGGTCATAAAATGGTAACAGATCCTGTCATTCAAAAAAATGAGGTACAAGAGTCTGTGCTAGGGATGCCAAAACGAAGCCTCACATCATTTTTGGCCTCTTTCCCCTCTGCCATCCCTCTTCTCCTCTGATTAGCTGAAACACAGGTGATTCATGTGGATTATGAACCAGAAACTACTTGATATCCATCAGACATCTTTGTTGAAGTGCTACCTTCTCCTGCACTGAAGTAGTGTATGTGACAATAAAGGAAGAAAGATCACATTAGATAGATAGATAGATAGATAGATAGATAGATAGATAGATAGATAGATAGATAGATAGATAGAAAATGTGAGCAAATATGATTAGCATTAAATATGGGAAAGGCAACAATGTTTTGGCGTTTCTAAATTGCTGTTTGCCTTAATAGTCCAAGTGCCCCATTCCCAACTGACACCCAAAAGGCTCTAAATCCAATTACTTGGCCTGAAATTTGTGAACACATTCAATTGGACCACCTCAGCGCTCTGTTCTCCTGAGTGTAGGAGATTTTCGCTTCTTGGGTTCTTCAGAGAAAAATGTGAATAAAAGACACTCTTATGGGGTTTGTTAAGAAAACCAATAGTTCATATGCATTTAAATAATATGAATTCATCTCATTTCAATTTATTTTTATAGTGCCTTTCACTACATTGTTGCCCCAAGGTGCATAAAAGGAGTATTTGATGAAGCAGGAGAAGGCCAGAAGATACTGAAGGACTTTAGCTGAAACGTGACAAAGCCAGTGATTGCAGAAATAGTGTCAATTTTCTTGTATCAACTTTCAGTTGTGCATACTATGACAAAAAAACACTGAAAAACCCTACCTCTGTATTCCTATTCTAAGAAACTAATAAAATTAGAACTTGGTTGGCTCTTATACCAACCATACCACGTTGCCATCCATGTATAATCCACGCAAGATGTCATGGAAACACCACGCAGACAGTTTGCTCGGCATCTGTGGCTTGAAGAGTGGAGATCTGAAAGAAATGACTGCATTCAGAATGTGACCAGCCTTCGAGTCTGTCTTGCTGTGCAGACCCATTAGCTTCATGCCCTTCTCAGTGGGGTCTTACATCTGATTTGTCTCTATTGCAGACTTACTGTATGCCCCTGCTATAGAGTGGAGAGCAGCAGCCTGTCAATGCAACATAAGTGCACCAGATGTATGGAAGAAAGCATTAAACACCTGTTAGACTGTCAATTCATTTACTGCAGGAAAAAAAAAAAAAAAAAAATTAAAGGGAACATTACATTTAACTAAATTGTACAAAATTCATAATTGAAAAATAAATTAATTATTCATTTATTAATTGAATTGTATGCTATAGCTGTTTCTAAAAGCGAGTTACTATTATTTTGTAACAAAATGTTCATAACATTGACTGTATTGTTAAAGGCAGCAAAGACAACAAAATGTTAAAAATAAAAGACTAGATCCATAAAAAACAAAAAAAACATTGAAAAGAGAGAAGACGGCTCAAAATAAGAACCAGAAATAAAACAAATGAAAGACTGCTTTCAGAAATAAAACAATAATGTTATGACTGATGTTTCCATACAAAGTAAGCACACTACCAATTTATCAGAGCACATACCGCATAATATTTCCAGTGAGGCTGACTTGTTCAAATGAAATCCGAGTTATGATATCAAAAACATTCACAAAGAGCTTATTTATGGTGGATTTGTGAACATTCATTTGTTAAAAAAATAGCCAGAGTTGGATTGCAAATATTATGATGAGTGCATTTTTGTTATACTTATGACTGCTTTCTTATATTCATTTTGAATATTTACAATTATATGACATAACAATTATAGCAATCACTGTAGCGTTTGTCTTTCAAGAGCAGAGAAAAAGATAGAATGGAATGAAAGGCCCAGAAGAGTGTTATCCCAATGCACACTTTTTATTTATTTATTATTATTAACCACCGGGAAAGGAAAAGCAGACATGATACCATCATTTCCAACATTCAGGGGACAAGAAGATAAAAATAAAAAAAAAAAAAGAAAAGAAAAAAAAATACTATTAGAGGTACAAAAATAATTATAGCATCACACAAGTAGTTTGTACATCTTTCACATGTCAAATTGAGAATCATTGTCATGTCATTGAGAAAATAAAAAGAAACAAATAAAAATGAAAATGCTCCACTATTATGTTTTATGAGTGATTTTGTATGTGAAAAACCTATTGCCTGTGATTAAATTCCACTCTAGCTGCAAGGTTATATAGGCTGGAATCATGTATGGCATGCATTCATTTAGGTTTTTATGAACTATTCACAGGTATCTTCCCTAAATCATAATTTTCAAAGTATTAGTATGAAATTTACAAATAATATCATTACAATTTTGTATAGAGGGTACTGTAACAGCACCCAAAACCAAAGTATGCAGTGTCCAAAATCACCCTATACCTTCTACTTGAATGGTTAGGATTGGGTTGTTCCCTCAGGAATTCTGGAATACATTCCCATCATCACACCCTGCAGGTGCTGGTTTCCATAGAAACTGCAGCTCATTTAAATTATTCTCTCATGCTCCCTCTACTGGTCACTTTGAAGTGCCCCTAAAATCTACTGCCTGAGATCTGAATATCAGCCTAGTTGGTTAAAAAACTATTTCTTTTAAACTAAGTCTTAAATATCCTCATCTCTTTCTAATAAGCCACATCCTCAACCCTTCTTAGATCCATTGGAAAGATGTTCAACTGAGAATTAAATTCAAAACTTGGAGATTTTCCAGTACTTTCGCTGAAGTTAGGACATATATATGTACATATATGAGGAGTGTTGCATGAACACTATTCTTGCATTCTACATTTTTGTTAAACTTTCATTCAATTGAAACCTTGCGTGTAAAGTACGTAAACCTGCTGGATATTTTGATGACCTAAGAGAAAGTAAAAATGAAGCCTTTCTCAAAAAGTAGGTCATTATCTGTGCACCATGGAAATTCAGTTCTATTCTAAGCTGTGAGCCAGTTGCACTTAAAACACTCATTATGCTTGATGATGTTGGAAAGCAACAAAGATAGCAGAAGCACTGGGAAAGGATGAGAGTGATGAAGAGGAGGATGAAATAGCAGTGGGAAGACAGAGAAACGTTACTGTGTAGAACAAGCTGCTGAGAAGGCGGTCCTTCTCTGGACTTTCTCGTAAAGATATTTTTGCCCTTTTTCACTCGACGATTTCTCCATTTTGGAGGTTTCAAAGGATTTCAAACTTTCCTATAGGGCTTCTTTTGTGCCCTGGGCTGGTTTGGCATCCCCTCCATGGTGTCTCCTGCCTTGTGCCCCATGCTTCCTGGATAAGCTCCTGCCTTGACTCTGCGTGACATAAAGCGGTTTGAAATATAGCTGGATGGATGGATGGATCGATGGATGGATGGACGGATGAACAAACGGACTGACGCCTGGATGTTTATCTAAATGTTAAAATATCCCTTTAAAATACTGATGCAAACATACTTCAGGGCTACCTCACAGTAAACGCTTCCTTAATCAATATGGAAGAAAAAGCAGAATTGATCAAGGTGGTTTGGCTTTGACTATTAAAGTCACAGATCCAGTTGGGATAAAATTGGACCCAAAACAATGGCCTGGCTAAGGTGCCGGATTATCTCTCTGGACTCTGCTGAGAGCATGATGTCTGTGCCCAGTCAGGGGGCACTATGTGCTGAGAACCTGATGTCCCAGAACAGGGCGCCGAAGAGAACAGACATTATTTTACACTAGATACAAAGAGGCAGGCAAGTATAAAAACGCATTTGCGTAAAAGAAAAACATTGCAAGACACCGAAACATACAACGGTAATTTCAGCTTATTACAAATTAAACTTTTAAGACACTTTTTCAAATGTTCAGTTACATCATAATGTAATAAAGAACAATATTTAACATCAGTGTAGCTATAGGTTTTTCCTTGTATGTGTCAAGCACAATTTCTATAAATATGAAGTGACAATATAAATCAAATATCACAACATATTTTATATCCATAAATAAAAATGTATGTATATTTTACAGGACTTTAAACAAATAATGTCAATTATGTGATCAATAAAGCCAAAGCATGAATAAAGTTAAGTGAACTGAATAAAGGCAAGTCATATTTACCCGAGTTGAAACAGAATCAAATTGATAATTCAGCAAAGCATGAAAGAAAAGCCCATGGTTTGATTTCATTCAAAGAAAGTAGTTTGGCTGCACCATGAGCAGTAACATCCCTCCTGCAGTCCAAAATGTAGTTAGGGGGTAATCTTTTAAAATCAAATTCATGAAGCACAAAATGAAATACTTCTGATTTTTCCATTCAGATTATTTGCTTTATGAGTTTACCACCATGTGACCCATGAGGCGTGAAAAACAGAGAGCTGTGAGAAATTCTGCATTGAAAGTTTAATGGGCCCATCTGTACAATATAATGCAATTTTAAAGTATGCCACATGTAGCAAATCAATTTGGCTAGAGAGAATGACAATTTTAAGGTAAAGCCTTGTTTGTCTGGGATCCCATCTAGTATTTCCAATGATTTCTGCTCCATTTTTCCTGCGATAAGCTCAAGGCTCATTGGAACACTATGCTGTATAATTGGGGGTAAATGGATGGAATGATGGATGGATGGACGAACGGACAGAAGGATAAATGGATGAAAGGATGGATGGATTTGTGTATATCCTTGATTTCTTCAATTGCATGTGACTCTTTTATGCAAAATTTGGGTTCACATGCCTAAATTATATTCCCACCCCTGCATCTGCCATACTGACTGACTTTTGCACTATTGCATTGACAACCTACAATCTGCGCTTTTTCATCATTTTTTTTTTTCTTTGCACTGAAAAGTTCTATCTTTACTGGCTCAATTCACCCAAACCCATCACTCATTTCAAGAGCTTTTACCTTTTGATAAGCAACAGCATGGTATTAAATCCAGAAAGGATTAAACAAATACGGAAAAGTCTCACAGACAAAAAGGTTTTTCAGGATCTGCAGTGTCTAATAGACACATTCATAGAAATGACTTCTGCTGGGCCCAGGAACCAGCCTGGTCATAAAACAAAAGAGACAAATAAAACTATGACAGAGTGGCTACAGAAAATATGAATGGTGTATTTCACTCACCAAAAATACTGCAACAATGTGACTTTACTCTTGCAGTACAGACGAGAAGGCCAGGAAGAATGTGCTGCAGTTTAGGATGCTGCACAGAACTGCGTCACTGTAAAGGAAACGAACAAGACTGCAAAGTCCACAAAATTTGGAGAGGACAATGTGGACCAGATGGCAGGGCAATGTTCTGTGAGGACAGCAGTACTCAGGTGATCGGTGCATGCATTTAAAAATATCTTGGACCTGCCTTATCAAGATCCAGCAAGAAGCCAGCCTGTCGAAACATGAGACCTGAACAAAATGCAAAATGCAGTGTCAAATATATACATATGTATAGAAGGGCATGTTTACATGTTTTGTCTACATGTACCTTTCCAAATATATATTTTGTGGTTTATTATTGGAAAGTTGAGTGGTTAATGTGTACCATCACAGATACGTAATATTTTGTGGATGAGCGTTATTCTGGTGTCTTGCCCATGCCTGGAATGTGGTTGCTGAGCTCCAGACTCATCACTGTACATGGATTACATCTTTATCGGTACTGTATTACAAGGTTTACCATCAACGTGCGCAACTTTCCTGAATGTTCCCCTATGTAATACTTAACTTATAACACCCCTGAGTTTTATATGTTCTGTTTGGAATGTTGCTTCAACACGTAGGAAAACAGTAAACTATTTTGATTTTCATCGGTCTAAGGAATTAACATTGTCCTTTTTTTTTATTTATTAACATATGTATTATTCTAAGATTCATAACCACAAACAGGCTACAAACTACAAGAAATGACTTTTGTTATGGACATTTGCACTTCAGTGGAGTATAGCTTTCATACATGTTGATTGGAAACCCTGGCAGAAGACACCTTCAACCCAGAAGGTGTCTTCCGTATGTATGTACAGTAAAGGAGAAAACCTACATGATAGAAGATGTTTACATTCTGCCTTCTAAGGTATTAGGTACATACAAATAACAACATCAACGGAGCATTTTGTTTAATGGTCATCGGAGAAACTGACATTTCTCTTTACATAGTTATGCAAATCTGCTTTAATTCTATGACCTAAGAACGCAGAATATTAACTCCACAGGCAGAGGCTGAATGGAGAGCATGGTGTACTTTAACTGTTTTCTGCAGGCCTGACTGCTGCCAGGGTGTGGATCTGGGTCAGAGTGGTGAAGGAAGAGAGAAACCATGACAAAGGACAGAGCACGATTTTAATTAATATTCTGTTTGAATTATTATTAATTTAAACAGATTTTACACATTTCGAAAATGCATGCGTGCATTTCCAAACATGAAAAAGTATGGCGAGGAATTATAATGGATCTCTTGGTGAACTATGAAATATTTGTATTCTAGAAGAACTGGTGTCTGATAGCTAAGTTTCTTGTGCTATAAATCATCTTGTGGCTGATGAAGAATCGTGTTGATTACTATGGATTTCTTGCCTTTTTGCTGCTCTCTATGGTATTATCTGTTTCACCCTTAGATTGCCTACCTTATAGAGTTCCCCAGTCACTATGGAAGCCTTTGAATTTTAGTTTGGTAAATAGGACACATGAGGAGATAAAACACTTAAAATTCTTAGGAAGTTCGACTCAGAACTTAAACTTAGGGATCTGTATCGGTAGTTTCAGTGTGCTTATGGCTTTCCTATAAATCTCTGTATACTGAAATCATAACAGTATACACACTTAGACTCTATAGCCATTTTACCAATCCATAATGTGAACAGTAGTATTCTGGTGAACATTTGAATAAATCAGTGCAATTCAATTTTGTTGTGTCCTCTAAACAATTTCCACTAGATTGATATTAGATCAATAGGGGGTTCTTAGTTATTTTATTTGTAGACTTTTCATTGGTGAAAAATGTGTATTAAGGCAATCCCTAAAGCATTTTCTTTTTCATTATCACACAAATTGATATTTCCATTTCTATCTAGTGTAGGTTCGGCCTCCATATCCCGAATGAAGCACAGCTGATTTCTCTATGAGATGAAATTTATGCAGTTGTATTGGGACTATAATGGGGATTAAACTTCAAGATCTCAAATTCATTTTATTATTATTATTCTTTTTACCTTACTAAAATGTTCCTGTGTCCTTTTAGTAGAAGTTCACATTAAACGCAGAGTAGGGCAGTAGCAATATTCTTGCAGGGTACTTTTTATTTGACTTTTCTTGTCCAAGGTTTTTCCCTTGCTTCTACTTCTGTGCATGTGTGAAATATTTATTTGAAGACCAGGTATATAAAAATGCTGCCAGATTTATTGGTAGAAACTGGTCATTAGTCATAAAAGTTGGATGTCATTTTATAAAGTATTAATAAGAAGTGCTTTTTGTCAAAATGCTAGAGTTATAGTGTTATCGCAAAATGAGACTATCAGCCTCTGTGATGGGCATCATCAGCCCGTATCCAGACTACTAGCGGAAGCAGAGCAGACCGGTGTTTACGTTTTGAGAACAAGACACAGCAAACCGCCCTCTGCACTGAATCAGCACCACAAGTGTGGACAGCAGCCATCACTGGTGAACCACTACACCGGGAAACACACAGGAGAAATCCGCACGCCTCATTAGACAAAGTAAATTAACAACCAACAGCCTCAACAGTACAAAGGGATATTAAAATAACTAAAAAAACAAATATACTCCACGACTGTTTCTTTTTTTGTACCATGGATGCTTGCCTCATCCTTCACTCTACAGCAAGATTCAATAATCTACATAAATTCCTGGGTCACCTGTCTCCTGATCCTGAGACAGGCAATTTGTCAAATTGCTATTATTCAAACATCAAGGATGAATTCGCTTTTGTTTTGAACATGTGCTTGTATTTAGTCTTCTAGCCGCTCTTGCTCTGAGTGACATACCCAAAGAGAATTTTCAGACCGACTCAAACGTATCAGATTTCCCGACAGCTCTGTTAATTGGATGTAACAGTTTTGTTCTGACCTTTTAAACGCATTCATTATAAATATGGGACCAATTTGCAGCTGTATAATACCAAGATTGTCAGGTCATGCTCAGTGATCCAAAACCACTCATGCAAGATTTAATAATTTAAACAGTTTGAATTAAAAAAGAGCTTCTTCAAAAGTCACCTATCCCTAAACCTATTGTGCAAGTTTTAAATTCAATTCTTTTAAAACTAGCCCTTTAAGCTTAAGTAAAATGCATAAAGTTAGTGCTGACCTCAATATCAGATTAGTATCTCGTGAAGTACCTAAAAACAGATTAGAATCTCCAAGTAACCAAAAAACAAGTCAATGTTGTTAAAAAAAAGCTCCATAATGCTGCTCCAGTTTCAGGAGGCACCTTTTATTAAAGTTCCTCCTAATGTTGTGTCTGATGATTAATTCACTGCATGGATTTGCTTTTGACCTGTTATTTGTTTCTTCTATTCTCCAGCCTGCTCTTGACCCTCTTAGCTATGAAATGCATTTCTTTTTTTGTTTAAATTCTCAAAAAAACTCAAAAAAAAAACAAAAAACTCTAAGATAAAAGAAAATTCCAGAAAAGAATTAATTTAGGAAATCTAACTAAGGATAGAAAATAGTTTACTTCAATTAATTAACAGGACACATGTTACTGAATTGCTGCTTTATGTCCCTAGGCTAGCTCTAGGAACTGAAAAATGTTACCACATAACCATGACAATATTATAGTATGACAGAACGAAAAGTAATGATTAATTCTGCACTGGTCCAAAGCGAACCTGAAGTGGGAAAACGCGTTGGAAAATTCCATATAAATATATATATATATTATATATATACGTATGTATGATAGTCTTGAAGAAAGGGAGGCAGCAGAGAAAGCACTTCATGCCATACTAATCTCGCAGACAGAAGCCTGACAGATACTGCATGATGATGTCGATGTACGCTGACAGATTTTACACTTCTTTTTAAGGTGGTAGCCCGTCCAGACAAATAGAACGTACATCTAGTTAAAACGAGGGAGGGAGGAGATGGCAAGAGCAGGTGTCAGTAACGCCTGTGCTTTTCTAATCTGACGATTTTCCTCTCACCAAGTAAGGTAAGGCGGATGGATAAAGTGAGTGCCAGCCACACACCTACACACCTCTAGCTGCTATTTTTCAAAATGTCAAGCCATCTCATTGGTCTGTGTGAATTGACTTGTATTGAAAAGGCCCAGTTAGAAATCAAATCTGCCGGAAAGGAAATTGAGGACAACAAACAGCCTATGGACGCAGCCTGGACCCTTTTCAAATAGTGCCATTCACTAAGGCCTGGACAGGTTGAGGTTTCCAGCATATGTACACTAATTATGTCATGTTTCTCCATCACTTCCATTCCCAGGTGAGAGGTGCCCAGTAACATTCACTGCATCCCTATGTCCACCATACCGTTTATCTGCCTGCTTATACAGCTGACTTTTGTCCTTTTTTAATCTCCAGCTTTGCCATGCACACTTCTTGCAGTCATGTTAAATGATGTCACAAGCATCAAGTAACTCTAAAAATGCAGGTGATTTACTTAATTATTTGTTTGATAGAAAACCATTTGTTTTGCCACATTTAATGAATCACATTTACCCAAGTTTTTCCATGTTATCCATTAGCTATAGATTCCAAATGGATTTGGATTCATCAGGAGTAGTGTTCTGACTGACAAGATGATAATCATATAAAAAATCCTATCACTAAAGACACCCTAAGTCTACATTTCCATTTAACTTTGTTTTATTGCGGTAATTGTTAATTCAATCCTGTGATGTTTTCCTCTTCGACTTTCACAGTAACTGCAATTATTTTAAAGGCTTTGATATTATTAAGAGATTCAGCATAACAAATCTAATCCTTCAGCTCTGATGAGATAAAAGAAGTAATTTATTTGTATGGAGATAGTAATTCAAATGAAAGTCAAAGCCAAACACAGAAATCTTATTAACAGTGAATATGTCAATCTAACATAATACATGTCCACAGCACCACTAGGAATTCTGGGCCCTATAAAGGCTTGATGCATGGCACTCCTCCCTCAACTCATTTGACCTACCCCCCCCACACACACACGCACACACATACATGCACACACACACACACACACACACAGTGCACTTGCATGTCATTACAAAATGAATAAAAAGGTTTTGTAAGATTCCTACTGCATTGGTTAAAATTGTCCTTAACATCAGGACACAAATGATCATATCTGACTCTCACGATAGCAACTGAACATATTTTATTGTCATTACACAATGGAACATACTGCATTTGACTGTCATGACACAACAGAACACATTTCAATGTCTAATATGTACAACCTACAGCACATATTAAAAAAAGTTCAACAGAACGTGGTAAAAAAGGTACAGCTTCCCATCTGTGAGATTAGAGGAACGTATACATGTTGGGAAGGAGGAGTGAGGTTAGGAACTCTTGTAGTAACCTGTAATCAAGTGATAATTGTATGAACTATACATGAGAGAGAGGGACGTGCAACAATAGTGCGGCTCTCAGGGCTCAACCGGGTAGTTAGTTTTATTTAGAGAAAGGTCATTTTTGTTTTGTTTATTTACTCATTTGCACCCCAAAGATGCCAATAAAAATGTTCTTATTCCATCTCCCATTTCTCATGTTCCCTGGATCTGGCTTCTGGTTCAAAGGTTGAGTTTGTCACTATATCCAAGTAAATTGCTTAGCTGATACTTTTTATTAAAGTGACAAGCAAGATTTTAAAAAAAAAAAAGGTCAGTGATTTATGGGGAGCAATAAAGGCCACCAGCCTCACGCAGTCCAACTCAAGGACAGTAATCAGCTACCTGCAGGTCCTCAACCCTTATCCTTAACAACTACATTACCTACTAAAGAAAAGTATGAAAGACTGGAAATGCCTAGGGGTAAAATCTGGTCAATCGTCAATAATCGATCAAAATCGATCAAAATCTGGTCAATCGTCGTTTCATGCAGATGGACTGTGGTCTACCTACCTCATTTTACCTACCTCATTTTACACTACAATTCATATTTTGTTTTTTGTGTGCATATGCTAGCTCCCATATTTTATATTTCCTTATTTATATATTTCTCCTTATTTATTTTCCTGTATAAATCTCTCTG
>JAACJT020000034.1:14106409-14125677 GCA_009936485.2 Gymnarchus niloticus
GCTTTTCTTATCGTTGGCTTGAGTATCATGGCTACTCCATTTCTTCTTCTAAGGGATTCCTGCCCACAGTAGTAGATACAGTGATCATCTGATTTAAATTCACCCATTCATGTCCATTTTAATTCACTAACTACTAAGGTAACTTAGGAACCTTAGAGAGTCTTAAAGGGAAAAGTACAGTGGTTTGAACCTTGGGCGGGATCATCTCCATGCACAGATCTAAATCTAGCAGAAATTCAAAATAGCTTTAATGAGAAAAGAAAAATCCCCAGTATATTGACTTGACAACATGTAATTTATGCTCTGTGAAAATGTTCCATTTGACATAGAATCTCCAGAATGGATGTAAAGCAATATGCAGAAAGAAAGCAGAAGATACGCAGGGAAATGCTGGTTTGTGTCATTTGTGTGGTGGTGCAGGACGTTTCCAGCCCAGTGAATGGTGTTTGGAATGATCTCTGTTTAAACTGGCAGTTGATAGCCTACTGCGAAAAAGTGCTTTCCTATTCACTACACAAGCTGCACATTTAATGAAGAGCAGTTTATAACCACTGTAGCAACTGGCAGTCCTCTTCGGTCTCATTAGAAGTCAGGGCTGTTTTTTTTTTTACTCTGAATAACATCATGTGACCAAGGTCACAGCTTAATGTGAGGTCATAAAACCCAGGACCAGTTACTTTTTGTCCTTTGTTGTCCTTTTTGTAAATGAATTTTTATTAAAATCCATTGCCTTGTCACACCTCAATAAAAACTGGTATAACTCCAGATACTGTACAAACCCAAATAATCAAAAAGGCAATTTCTTAGAAAGATGCAATGTACTTGTAAGTTTTAAAACTCAATGTCTGATAATGAATTTAAGATAATTATTTTTAGTTTTATTTTGAAAGTATGAATTATCCACCAATATTGCATAGTACTTCCCACTGCACTGGAATTGTCTTTGAACACATCACAATCCTTTGTTGCAGTCTGAAAATAAACACTTTATAAAATTGTGATTAAACATAATGGGTTTTTTTCTGGCATCATTTTCCAAAGTACTCATCTAAAGTTCAATCAACCTGTGGAATGAGTTCAAGTCTGAGGTGTTGCTAAGACAAGATTTGTCACTAGAGATTTTGCAGCACAGTAAATATATGCATATGTGAATGTTTCTTTCCTGGATGAATAAATCTTTAACATATTTTAGAGAGTACAACTTAGATGCTGTGATTTTTGTTACTGCAGAACAGAAATGTTTGTCGAAGTTAAAAGGTCCCACACTTGAAGACTAGGGCCAGATTCTTGTAGAGATGGGGTAAATGTTGGACTCACTAAGCAGCTCATGCAGAACAACAATAGTTTGCATGCTTCCTGACTTAGTTTTTTTGCAGATACATGGGGCAAATCTAAGAACACCCGCAACAAGAAAGTAAGATTAGTAACCATTGTAACATTGGCACCAGGGCTCCACCAATCCCAATCCCCAGAGTACTGACCGGGGTTTAGTGTTTCCCATTGTGTTTCCCTAATGTGTCTGTTAATTCCCAATGATCATGCCTTGATTACCCTCATGTGTTTCACCTGTGTCCTCCCCATATATGTCAGTATCTTAGCATGGCTCAGAGTTGAATGTTTCTGGCCTTTCTAGTTCTCTAGTCTGGTGTTGGTACTTGTGCACAGTTTGCGCCATTGAGTTTGACCTCGGTCGACTCTCCGCTCCACCTGGTGATTCTGTTTGGCTTTTTGCTTAGTAATTCAAACTCTGCTTAGCAATTGCATCCCTGTGTCAAAGCCTTTCTGCGGGAATGTGCCTGGTGATTATGACAACTGTAATGTTATGGAAAAAAAAAAATTTTGAAACAAAGTATGAATTTTAGTTGCATTCATTACTATGAAAATGTTTTATAAATCAGTTTTACTTTGCAGGATTTCATGTTTAATTATATAAATCAATGCAGTACACTTAGGCTGAATTATCGGAAGGATGTTTACCTTTAACGTTCTTGTTTTTCCATGTGTTAATATTCTGAAATGCCATGTAGTTATAGTTTGGTTCCATAGGTATATTTAAAATCTTAAAAACTTTACACAGTGGCTGAGCAGAAAAAAATCAGCCAACCCTGGTCATTATTGTCCCAGATCCATCTGCTTCTAAGAATTAGTGACCTTATCAGTTGAAGAGCATTGACCTACACTTGGTAAAGAATTAAAACACTACAGCACATTATCATGCATTGCTAAGTAACCAACACTGTTGCCTCACACCTCCAGGTTTGGGTGTCTCTCATGCCTGTAGGAATAGAGTTTGCATGTCTCCTTGTGTTGTGTGGCTTTCTGTTAGATTGGAAAACTATTGCTCCAGTTTCTTCCCACAGTCTGCACAGGTCTGTAGGTGTCATTAAATGGCCCATTATGTAACTTAGGAAGTGCTCTTCAATGGACTGATTTCCTATCCAGACTCTACCCCTGCCTTGTGGCTTATGTTGCATGCCTTCCTGTAACCATATCCATGAAAAGCAGCTGGTAGATGGGTGGACAGATTAATGGATGCATGGATAGCATATTATCATATAGCATGTATTAATTAAATATACAGCTACCCAATGAAAATTTTGCTCATGAATAATTACAGAACTAAATTATTTTATATGGAATTGATTCTGTGGTGATGTGGAGGTGCCATGCCCACTGATTGTTCAATCCTCAGTGCCCAAGCTTTTGGCTCCCCTTGATAGGGGCCTACATTCCGCAAAACATGTGCGGACTGCAGAATGAGCCACAGCTGGAGCCAGTCAATGATTAGCTATTTTGTGGCATAAAGAAGGATCAAGCCAGCGAGGGGAGAAGATGACTTTGGGCCCATGCAGGATGGCCCCCCCTGGGGCAGGCTGGATGTTGGCGTCAGTAAGGGAATGACTATCTCCCAGGAATACTGCCTGCAACACTGCCTGGTCCTACACTGATCTCCACCTGTCCTGTTTAATAGATGCAACTCCTTCTGAGAGTTACACCTGCATCTCTTTTAGTCGGCGTCTGTCCCATGCCAATCCAATCTAGATTAAATACCTGTGCCATAATTATAGCAAAATCAACAAGTTGACACTATGTTAAAAACAATGCTATGCATGCAATGCTGCTACTATGTAAACACCTAAATGTCTAAAACCAACACATGAATCCTTCAGTATAATTTCTTTTTGCCGTGAGAACTAACGAGAACAACCCTTCGAGTGCTCCCAAAGGGTCACCTTTGCTTCCAGCAGCTATTCAATGCCCACTGCAGCCTGATAGAAAGGGTCATCTTGAAGGAAGCACGAGTGCACCGTCAGTCACACTGTGAAAAAATATAAGAGCACCGTCACTTAACTTTACACCACTAAATGGCTCTGATAAAAACATTGCACCACATGGCTGGAATTTGACAACCAATAACATTATGTTTTGCTCTTATTCCAGTGGGTTTATGCTGGCCACACCATCACACAAGTCCATTCATGCCATTTTTTGTTAAGCATAATTCTCCTACAGCTAGTCTATGAAGGGCTGACTTCAGTCTGCATCTAAGGATATTCTTTAAAAAATGTTTGCTGCCATTGGAGCTGGCTTGAAGTCTATGTTGAAAATAAAACAAAGGCACCACAGGAATTAGTAATGTGATGATAGCCATTTTTGTCCAAAGTGGCAAGGGAATTCACTAAAGTATACTTGGCATTTGCAGTTTTAGCTTTGGTTCACGCCATGCTGGGTGACAAGGTTATTTTTGTAATAAAACTAAATGTAGAAGCATGCTGAGTGTAAAACTCTCCCATTTGTCAGAGGTAAACAACATATTTGGAGTATTTTTCTCTCCCTGCTGTTTGCAGGTCTTTGGTTTTATTTTCATTTAATTTAATTTTTTCATTTTATTTTCTCAAAAGTTTGAAAGTGTTGTTCTGTGAAAGTGTGAGTTTTCTGCAATGTTTTAGTCAGTTTTATTATCTGTTTTACCAGCAGTAGTAGTACTACCCTTTCTATTGAGTTAACTATTTTTGTCCTTTATTTTAATTGTGAAGCTGCAAAAATTTACATCCGAATTTAATTTTAATGTTCAGCTGGGTCTAAAAGTTCTCATTGCTTTGGCTAGTTTTACTGGGCTGTGCAATGCATATTCTGTGTGTGTCTGTGTTTCCCTCATTATTACTTGCCTGTGGGCATTTTGCTAGATGCAGCTTTGTGGGCCTCTGGTAGCACAAGTGCTGCAGGATAAATGTTTTATTTGACTTTATACATTATTTAGTTACTAAAATTGTATCACTAAATTATGACTCCGATGATGATTTAAAAAAATGCCATTATTATTATTATTATTATTATTATTATTATTCCTGAAGTACCTTCTGCGTGCGTTTGCACATTTCTGACTGAAGTTAAAATTTTCCAGTATAACATTTTTTGTCTGTGATGTTGTTACTACCTTCATTTGTTTCTATATGTAATAATGTCACTAGATCTTATGCCAATCAAGGCAGGATGTTATACCTTCATCGGAGTTTAGGATACCAAAATGACATTGTTATGTGAGAATATCTGTAAGATGAAAACTATTCAGTCAGCATCTGCTTAAGGGAACAATGACCATTAACAAACCTCCCAAGTCTCCGGGAACGCCAGAGAGTATCCCAAAAACAACTGCCTCTAGCAAACCCCCAGAGACTGTTAATCTCAAGATTCATGCGGTTTTTACACTCTGACTAATCAGATGCTGCATTAACAAAAGGTTAGCTACAACGACAGCTAATCGGATTTAAGGATTCCCAGAAGCCCCTCGAGAACCTTTTGTCTTGCAAGATAAACCTATTCATAGACAGCAAGTGGTATGAATTTCACCCAAGCAAACAAGTAATTTCAGCAGCAAAACATGTCACACACCAATACAACATAGGCCTAAATAACAGAAGCAGCTCAGAAACTAAACGCACTGACATCTCCCTGAAGCTTTGTTTACATCTCCTGGAAAACAATCTTGACAATTTTGGATGCCTGCATTAAGATCAGAAAACTATAACAATTATATATATACATATATATATATATATATAAGGTCAGAAGCAGAAAAAATAATGACTTAGGTGCCATGGAGATTATAAGAGTTTTTTTTCTCTGTTTTTTTTTTCCCAGGCAATGTACTTCCATAAATATCTGTCTTAACAGCAGCAGTTTGTTTCAGCGCATTCTCTGCAGCGAGGGAACGGCATTTAAATAAACCCAGACCCACCGGCTGACACAATGCGGCTCACCCGGCTTGTGTGATTTACAGCGACGGGGGTGAACTTTGCCTTTCCAAAGCGCTTCCCTGCACAATGCCCCCCTTGCAAACTGTGGTGCTAAACTGCACAGCCGCCTGCTCTAAATTACCCGATAAGAGCTGCATGTCCACACATCTGACGGCTTGTCATGCTGAGAGCGAATTTCCCAAGAGCAGCACAACAGCCCACTGGTTGCAGAATATTCATGGTCAATGTATTTTCCACTTGCTCAGTTCAGAATGAGCTGTTCTACAAAGAAAAGGAAGGCATTGGGGATGAGGTTGCTTTTACTGAGGAGTTGCAATTTGTGTTGAAATCCTTGGTGGACTTGCTGTGGGCTAAAGAGCTCTTGTCTCTGAGCGATGCCACCACGTGATGGAATTGACTAGAACATAGAGGGATTTATTTGTGATCCGGAAACGGAGTCTGTTTGTATTATGGGTTTGGGATTTACTTCAAGGTTAGACAGGGGTGGGCACATACAGAAATACAAAAGTGACGAGCGGCGTTCATGTTCGGAAACAAAAAGATCCATAAATGCGCCAGGGTAAGACTTGTTCACAGGGACAAAGCAGAGGGGAAAATCTCAGGAGTGTGCCTGGGTTACATTGGTGACACCATACAGAACACACTGGTCTCTGCATTTTACTACAGATCAGGTTTCAGATGAAGCTAATTACTCACTATTTACTAATGAACTATTTCTCTTACGATACACCTCCCCACTCAAATGTATCACCCTCTGGGGAAAAAGGTCATAATGCAATTGTCTGAAATGAACTCCTGACTTTTTTCCAACTACATATCCTCATTCTATATTCTTTAATTATGTTGAAGTGTTCCTTCAGACATATTCCATTTGTAAAATTTAATATGCTTTGTAAGTCATCCTTGTGTTATTTTATGCAGAAAACAATTTTTGGTTCTCTTGGTTTCTGGAAAGAACAAAGTAGAACTTGACCCAAGGGTGCCAAAGTATAACGGCCCAATTAGTATTTTTGTTGAAGCACGCCTCAGACTTTGATATTTTCTGTGGCTCAGGTCCCAGGAAAAGTCACTCTCTGCCTATGACCTGTGCAAAAGTTGTTCCCTCACTTTCTCCTTTGTTTCAGTGAACCACAGAACAGCATGGTGAAGGCTGTGGCACGGGGGAGGGGATTCTTCATCGGACGCCTAGTGTCACAGAAGGTGCCAGCACTCTCTGTCTTCACGGTGGCCCACATTGGTCGAGTTCTGCGCTTCACAGGCTGCTCTGACAGAAGGTCCTCACTTAGGTTAACCATATGCAGAATTATTATGAGGAAAGAGAGCCCGTAGCAGAGAGGCACTAACCTTGAGTGTACCTATCTCCTCTCTTCATGGCTGTCTTCCACAGGACAACTACTAACCTGCAGAATCCCTGGGGAATGCAAGACATCACCAAGCCTCTCTCCAACTGTGCAGTCCCAGTAATGCCCAACGTGTAAATTCCCTCTGTATCTTTGAAAACAGGAAAGTATCATGGAAAGAAGCTGCTGCTTCCAAATAAGCGTATTTGAAAGGGCCTTCCATCATGCCTTGTGGATAGTGGCAGAGTGTCAGGAGAGAAATAAATCATGTCAAGGTTTCCTCTTTTGCTATTTCCTCCCCTAAACCTCTGCTCTGTCCTCGTCTGAGCCTCTGTCACCATGCTGAGTCCGGATATAGAAAAGGAGACAGAACACCTGCATGTAATTCATATCATTTTTGGAGGTTTCGGTGATGGAAAATGACACAACACTGCCAGTTATCCTTGAGATTTGAGCCTGGCTGTCGTCAACAGAGAATACAGGTGTATCAAGTCAGCTAGCCAAAAAAATCCAAGGGCCAGGAAAAAAAAATACAGTATTTGTGTTTTCAAGCCAGTCAAATAAGATCAAGAGATATCCTTCACAATCTTGTTCAGAAAACCAGAAAATCTCCAGTCAGGTATAAAAGGGTAGCACTAAGCTTGAATTAAAGGAGACCAAGTCTATTCTAAATATTATGTTTATTATTCAACTCTTTAATGACACTATCAAAATTGATGTCCAGCACCAAGCTGGGACGTGACGCCGTGTGAAAGAGTGAGACAACTGTGATTGGGTGTCCTTTAATCATTATTCTTGGCTTTCCAAGTAAATCAACAGGATTTTGCTTGGCTCTGGAACTTAAACAGCATTTTGGAACAGGGCTCCTCACTGTGAATTCCTACATTTGGGAGCTGCAGAACAAAATACTTCTTTGATTTTTACTTCCTGTTATGTTTATTTTCAATTAATTAGAAATTAAATGACTGTTCTGTAAAACCTGTAACAGTTTTATTTTTAGTTTCAGAAATATGCTTAAAAATACATGATCTTCATAAGCAACAATTATTTTATCAATTTAATACAATACAGTTTCAAGCGTATCACACAAAACATGACTTTGAAAATGCCACCAGATGCACCTCAGCACTGCGTTCTCACACGTCTAGAGTTGGGAGTTCGGCTCCAGACCCCAGTGTTGTGAGTCTGCATTGGTCCTTCTTCATGTCCACAAACATGCGGTCGAGTGAGTGTGTGCCCCAAGACTGACTGCCATCCAAGGTGAATCCCTTATCTTGCGCCCAATGCTGCCTATACTGTACAGGTAACATACCGTGAATTCTAAAATAAAACAGTAATAGAAATGAACGAAACCATTTCCAGCCATTTCCACAGCTATAACAACAGGTGGCAGTGTAGTTAGGGATTTGGACTACTGCTTAAAGTCTCAGGATGATTCTGATGATCTGTAGGACCTTCATGCAACTTACTTAAATGATTCCACCATATGATTCTGTTTTTAAATCAGAGCTCCCCTTCTGTGGAATAGTCTTGCTAAAGTCCATTGTATTTTAATTGTATCATTAAGGATTGGCGGTATTAAGTCCTAGGGTCCTACAGCACCCTGCAAATGGCATGTATTGAAATGACAGTGTTATTCCCATGCCAAGCCCACCATGCCCAGCGTACCCTTGTTCTTTATGAGTATTGAACCCAGATGTGTGCAATTAAGCTAATTTTTAAATCACAAGTTCCCCTACCTCACTGTGAGGTATTAAGTGTTTGCCATCATGTGAGTGGTTTGTCTTATGTTTTTGGGTTGGCTGTGTGTGACTGTTTTCTTCTAATTATATGTTTTTTTGGATTCTGGTTTCATTGATTTCCCTGTGTTTTGCTTTTCTTGATTTTGATACCTGTTTTGCCAGGATTTTGGCCTCATTTATGTGGATCACTTTTTGGATTTCTTTATCCTGTTTCCTGAACCTCCTGTGTCCTGATCTCCTGCCTGTTTCTGCTTTGACTGCCCTTTCATTAAACATCATTATCACCGCACTTGAACTCATATTCATTATGGACAGCAGCAACTCAGGCACTGCCACAGTTTAGTTAATATGAGCTTGAACAAAAAAGCAAAGGAAATGATTCCCATTTCATTTACAAATTAGTCAGTTATTGACAGTCTAATATGAGCTCTATATGAATCTAATCTTTTTTTTTACTTGATTGTTTTTGTGTGGTATAATCATTAATACATTTATATATCCTTAGGCAGAAAAATGTGGTAGATGAACCATTTTCAGGGGAAATTTCAAATGTTTGTCATTAGTAAAATGGTAGCAGGGGTTAGGTTATACATGTACAGGACAGGGACCTTTATCCGACATTACGATTTTAGGTCAACTACCAAACCCTTGCACACACACAACAAGTCTTGCTCATCCTTTCTGTTTACTCAAGAAATGGTGTTTTAATCCTTACCATTTGATGCTCCTGTACATTCTCCAGGACAACTTAAATTCCCATCGGCAGATATACTGGTAATTAACCCCATATCAAGGATAAACCACACAGGAGAGTGGAAATTCCCTTTTAGCTCTTTTGCTGGGTTCACCTAACAGGTTTCAGTCTGGCAGTCTGGGGCGTCTCGCTCAGGGCAGACAGATGGAAGACAGAGACAGCACGTACACATCATGTGGCATTTCTGTTGTCATTGACAGACTGGTGGCAGGTCCTGGTCAATCCATTGTATCCATTACTCTGGGAGCACTTCCAGCTACTTCCCTGGGGACTCCAACATACCTTTCCCAGAATGCCTTTGGTTTCTTTCCAGGGCTTATTCAGTTTCTACTGGCACAGCAGTCTGCAGCATTCTCCATCACTGTCACACAGCGTCTGCCTAGTGCAATACTTGACCTAAGGGTTGCACACTAGCCTAAAACACGACTGTCATTCCAGCATTATCTTAATGCAAAAGTCCATTCAAACCACATCAATTAATGGTAAAACAGCGGGCATTGTCCTAGCTACAGGTTATATTTAAAATTGTCTCTCACTTCACTATAGTTTAACCCTGTCATTCTTGAACTCCTGATTAATTCCAATGAATTTATGTGATCATTATTATATTCACATTTTTCCTTTTAAAACCTGCATATGACAAGCTTTTATCTTTGCCCTTCTATTTCATTCATTAAAATGTTCCATTAGTTTTGTTACACTACAGGTTTTCTCATGTCTATATGCTACGCTTTCTTGCATGTAAATAATACAGAGCATTTGTTCACCTTAACATTTGGTTCTCGCCAAATTTCTCTCTGTTATTTTGCTACTCTGTTTATTACCCACCTGGGAGCTACACAGAAGTTATGTGTTGGAAATGCTAACAGCACCCTATAATTCCCCCAGAGAAATTCCCTGTCCCCCATGTGGTTGTGTTGTATTACCTTTTTAAATTTAAAAAAAAAAAAGAAAAAAAAAACATTTTCGTCTGGCTTCAGAGATACATAATTTTTAATCCTGACTTATGCTCAGAACTGACTTTCAATCCATCCAGTTAAACACCAAAACTTAAAGGCAAGCTAAACTGGCAAGGAAGACAATACTGTATGTTCATATCCATTACTTCATCTAACAAATGTAAAAATGTCTCAGGTATTTACAAGAGAAAGAGAAAGCCTTTTCGTTCAATTAAGCACCATAACTTCTTACAGACATTGTTGTGTACCCAGAAGAATTACCATTATTATACAGCTATTACCTGAAATCACACGTTCATAACAATGATAAGACCTTACTTAGACTAATCAGCCATATACTGTAATTACAGAGAGTGACTATGGCCATACAGCAGCCCTGTTTGTTCAGACCAGCTATTAAGCAGTTGAGGTGAACTTTTCCAAAGACGAGTCAGAGAACAGCCCCAGCCAAGGTAAAATAACTGCAGCCCATGTTCATTTGCTTGTTCCCTTTGTCAGTGAAACCACAATTTTCAAACCATGCTCCCTCAAAATATTTTCTCTTTCACCAAACCTTAGAATTGGTGTGTACACTAGTGATAGGACAAATGAGTCTTCAACACCCATAGTGAATGGGAATATCCTGAACCACCAATCATTGCTGGCTATTCCCAGCAGTCTTTCGGCATACTTCTGCCCCCCATGGATTTTGATGCCTCAGTTAGCCCCAGCATTGACTGGTAGTTCAGGATACTCCCACCCACCACAGGTTTTGAAGCCCCATTTGTCCCATCACTCATGCTCAGACCTTCTTTTTAGAAGATTGTGCTACATCAATCCAAAAAAACTCTACATGTTGAGATATATTGACTTCCTGCCAGGGCACTATATAAAACTCCTTTTTTCAGATTGGAAAACACTAGAGAGAAAACTTCATTATGGAAAAGGGAGAAATGGGTAGAGAGGAAAGGATACCGTATCAGTGAGACAAATGATAAGATGGATCTTTTCTGACAGTGTAGTGGTCCCTTTCAAATGTGATTAGGTTTCTAATGAATGAATATTGACGGAGAAGGTGCCCTACCTTGCATCCGTACTGGATCGCGGCATCCAACACGGGTACACTACAGCAACAGCAGATACCTCTGTAAGGACACAGACAATGGTTCTAAGGAAATACATTTTATTTGCTTAAAATATGTGTAACATTCTTTTTTCTCTTTAAATGAAAATAACTGTAGATTTTTTATTCTGAAAACACAATTTTAAAGGCTAATTTTTTTTTTCTTCCATGGTCAATGTTAAATTGACACAACTGCATTGGTACGAATTTACAGTAAGCTGTATTTGGTAGAATATTTGCAAATATGTGTCACATCAGTAAATACTTATCTAATTTAAAAGTGATCAAGTCTAGGAAATGTGGCTAGTCCCCAGGTATAATCCAGAATATTATAGTGCAGTAATGTACACAGACACCCACATTAACGGAATAAAGACTCCTCTGACCTGGAAAGCATGTCTTTGAAAGCAGAGTAAAGCAGAGTATCATGTATTCAAAGCCATGAAAATACTTTGTCACCTAATTATCTAAGAAATCGGTTCGCCATCAAATTGTTGACATTCTTTTAATGCTGACTCATAAAGTTGTTCTTTTAATTTTCCCATCAGAAGAACAAATCGACATTCAATTCTGTTGAATGGTTGCTGCAAAGTTAGTTTCTGGTATTCAAACCAATGCAAGTATATAGCTAAACAAATCAAACTTATCGTACATATCACATTCATTCAAAGCCAGTAAATAAAACTTAAATTTAGATGTGATGTGTGATGTCAGAAATAATACTGGAGAACTCTTATTTCCATATTATGTTTTCACTCTTAACTCTCCCTTGTCATGTATGCATTTGCTTGTGCAGTATGTAGAAGATTAAAAACACTAAACTTCACAGTATGGCTTAGTAAATCTCAGGATTGCGTTCCTTGACAGGCTCTCAGATTCTCAAACAGTGTTGGTGAACGTCTACTTATTATCTTCATAGGTACCTTTCCCTTTACGAAAGCTTTCTATACGTATTTTGCGTCCAAACACTTTCATTCGAAGTGCGTCATGCTTTCATATGGACTACATAAATATTCATAAATTATGCATAGCTTTGAGAGCACGTAAGTATGGCCCAGGCAATCAACGGCTGTAAAATAAATAGACTGCACAGTGACACCCATTTAAACTTGCACAGGGTTCAATGTGCATGCCAACTCTTCTTCCTGAAGAGGCCACTTTCTTTGTAACCATCCCAGTCTACCACATGATGTGTGAATAAGTGTGTACACATTTTCCAGTCATTTGATTGTTCCTGCATCCATCACCAAGAAAAGCAATAAAAATAAAAGAAACTAAACCAAAATAAAGGAAATGAACCACACCAGCAAAAAGAGGCAAGTGAATGCTGGCTAAGTGAAGCGTGTCCTTATTTTGGGACTTCAGTCTTATTGACTATTGTTAGAAATACTCAGTAAAATGTTTGAATTACCTTAAAAGT
Organism: Gymnarchus niloticus; assembly: GCA_009936485.2. Lineage (NCBI taxonomy): Eukaryota > Metazoa > Chordata > Actinopteri > Osteoglossiformes > Gymnarchidae > Gymnarchus > Gymnarchus niloticus. The sequence continues at coordinate 14,118,985 of JAACJT020000034.1, forward strand.
CGCTCATTAAACCACAAGAGTCATTTAATAGCACTGGATTTGAAATCAGACACTGAAATACTACATATGTTTCTTGTTTAAAGCCAGGTAATTAATAATACTTTCAGTAAGGAATAAAGTTACTTAGACACCAGGAAGGTGATTGTGTGGATTTAATTTTTTTTTTTATACTGTGTCTACTAATGTTTGGCCCTGGAAGAGTATCTGCATTAATGAGGTCTGCAAACCTCTGGCAGATTAAGTGGAATCTAACCCACTTCATCTGTATCTAACTTTTATGAAGGCCAATGTGATAACACTACCACAGTGTTAATAATTCTATGGCGATGGCCTTCAGGACTTTAGTCTTTCATTATTGGCATTGACTCATTGTCTGCAGAACACTAACGGACGGTTAACAGTTACTCAACAAACAACTGGATGGCTACTGTCATCACCAGACCTATTATGTGTACTTAATGAGTAATTTAACCAAGCTCTTCAAAATAACGTGGAAAAATATTTCATCTGTTAAGAAACATATTTTAATATTATTGTGTCCATTGATCTAATGATCTTGAACATTAGCCATTGAAAGTTTTTGTGTGACCACACATAAGGAAGGTTTTTCATTCAGCCAAACACATTCCATAACTGCGTGCTAGTCCTTTACAGGGTTCTGGTGAGTCTGGAGCCTACCTAGGCAGGATGCCAGTCCATTACAGGATGTACACATATTCACACAATTACACAGTCATCAGCTCAGCCTGTTACACAACTGACATGCAGAAGGAAAGTATAGAACCCACACAAACTCAAGGAGAACTCGCAAACTCCACAGAAAGTGTCCTACTCTATTAATAATTTTTAAAAACAGCTGATTAACATGTGTATGAAGAAAAAATGGCAGAAGCTAAAGATGTTTGCCACCAGGTTAAGATGTTGAGGCTGACAGCAGAGATGGCGCTTCCATTTCTGGCAATCTTGACGACCATGATCAAAAAATGTACTTTAATGCAAGGTTATTAGTAAAATATGGCTGTGTCACATTCACTTATTGGCAATGATGACAATTGTATGATGAGGTTCTGAACATCCAAAATTATCACCTCAATTCTAGTTGCTGTAAAATTTTCAGCTTTACAGTATAGGTTTACTGAGCCTAACATTTTGAACACTGATATGCAATTACTTTTTTCTCTTGAGATCTTCGACAACTTTTTTTGCGTGTTAGAAAGTGATTTCAGTTGTACTAGCCCACATTTACTTACATAAACTAACAAATGCCTAGACTTAATCTACTCATTCGACCCAACAGTATAATTAAGCCCAGATTGCTTTTTTCATTTACACTAGGATTCAAGGCGATTAATGAGATAACAGACCGTAAGTATGAATGTCTCATTTCCTAGTGAGATTCTCTCATATAATGAATGAGAAATACTGAAAAAAGCAACAATTGACTTTAAATTGTATTTCAAACCCTCACTCTATATTCCCGACCTTCTTTTCCAGTTTTGTGATCTTCACTGCATTCTCCAGGGAGAATGACTCTCCAAAAGTGGCAAAAAGATAAGATTATAAAGCAACTACAAACAATTACTTCCCCTTTTAGAACAAAATATGGTACAGATTGAGTCTTAAGGAATTTTACCTGTTATACCCAACAGAATTAAACAGCCTGGAAAGTATAAAAGCCAGCTAAGTTGTCTCTGTGGTTCAAATTTTCCTTTTATGGTGAAAATGACACTTGTAAATTAGATATCTTTTGTAGATGAAGAGATATTTCCTAAGCTATAACGGAAGTGTCATAGAAATAGATGACATATTACACACCAATGCTGTGGTTGGGTTGGAAAGGCATTACTTTCTTGCATTGGTCCTGTTTACCAAATTGGTCAACATCTATCAGGTTTTATTAATTAATAAAGTCAGTTGTAATTCTATCCCTAAAATTAATAAATACCTAATGCTTAGTTTCCATCTATCATCTCCCATCCATCCAGTTATCTTGGTCAGGAATGTAGAGAGGGGTACATAGAACCTATCTGCAGCCACCCCTGATTTAAGTCAGGTTTACTAGTATATCGCAGGGTTTATGCTTAAATTGATATTATTTATTTTCTTTTTATTTGAAATTCTTTCATGGCCAATATAAATATACATCTAACATGGCACCTCAGCAACTGGTTTTACAGCCTCACAGTCAAAACCATTCACCTCACACTGATGTCATTTTCTCCCAGTACCATACTGCTGGGTTCCTCCCACAGCTCAGAGAAAGATGATTCAGATGAAATAACAACTTTCTGTCGCTGCACGATTATTGAGCGATTGAATGCGTGGCGTATTAGTGTCCTATGACTGCCTGGGATCTTGTTGTGGCTAAACTCATTTATTCTCTGTGATAGGTTTTGGATTGCACTCAACAAGACTTGATAATTGCTTAATTATAATGGAAGAATGGATTTATTGACAGTGGTGTTATGTTTACGTGACATTCTCTGTCCATCCATCTCCTAATTGCTTATCCTGAACATGGTTACATGGGTATGGTGCTTATTCCAGGGAGCATCAGGTGCAAAGCTGGGGTACACCCTGGATGGGATGCCAGTCTATCAAAGGGCATACGCACACACTCTTACATGCAATCACACTTCACAATGAGAGACACAAATATGTGGACAATTTAGAGATACAAATATTCACTTGCTTTTGAATGGCAGAAACCTGAGCTCCCAGAAGAAACCTGCACTACACAGGCATGCAAACTGCACACACACTTAGCAGAGGTGGCATTCAAACCCCTAACCCTGGAGGTGTGAGGATACGGCACTACCCACTGAGCCCAAACTGTTTAAACATGCATTGTGTTGCAATGATTTATTAGGGTCATTGTCATGCTGTAACAGTCATTTTAATGTAATAATGGTCCCACATCCCAAATTTACAGTTCCCCTTAAAAATTGTGAATCATTCAGGTCCATGAAAGGAAAATCAGTAGCCAGACCGTGACAGTCCTACAGATGAAATTATATGAAGTTAGTCATCGCTGGAGGTAGCCATTGCTGGGTTTATTAACCTTCCATTGTCCGAACTATTCTTTCGATAACTTGAAACAATCAGTAATTTTCTATATTTTTTGTCACCAGTAAAAGGCTTCGTCCTGCTTACTAATCAATAAATGCCATTACTATTCAATTCACATTATGACATTGAAGTTTGAATGTGGAAAACAGCTGAAGTAAGTCTTGCAGATGCTGTGATGTGGTTCTGGGGTGCTTTTTCACATAATGTTAGGCTTTTCTTGTTCTTTTGCAGGATAATTTTAAAGCACAACCGGGGGTAGAGTTACCACTGTCTTAAATGTTCTCCATTTCTGAATATTCTGTCGTTTCAGAGCACTAATGTAATGTTTTGTAATCGTTTTATACCTCCTATCTCCAGACTAATGCATCTTTACCACACCGTACATGCAAACTTACTATCCTGTACATGCAAAAATAAATTGACTAATTGAATAAAGATTTCTTCAAAAAGAGAGGTACACAATGTTCGATTAATTATTTACACAACTGATTTTGTGTGTTCAACAGAGCTCTAGTTCACTTATTTTTGCACGCGATCTAAATCCTATTTATTTTCATTCAGCTTAATGCTTCAGTTCTTAATTCCTATTTATTTTCATTCAGTTTAATGCTTCAGTTCTTAAAAATTGTATACTAACGGCAAATATAAATTCTTTCTTTTAAAAAAATATAATATGGACTGGTGCTGATCAAACGGATTTCCTAACTATAATATGACATCTGTAAACTGCATTAGCAAGGTAGTGCAAAACAAGGTAGTACAAAAGATAAATTGCCAATAGTACTGTACAAAATACAAAAAAAATCTGTTAAATGAAACTTTTACTCTGTTGAACGTGAATATATTTCTGCAATCACCATGTAAGTTATAAAAAAATTCCAAATAGTTAAGGTCCAACTGCTGGGTCCCTATCCAAAGCAGAATAAGGCACAAGGGGTACACTATAGATGGGATGTCCCTGGGCCATTTGGAGATTAACATGCTTCACTGCATGTCTTTGGATTGTGGGAGGAAACCCACACAACATGCAAATTTCCACAACCACAGAATAGAGAGAGGACTTGAACTGCTGCTCATAGAGATGTGAGGTAACGGGGCTATTCAGCACAGCACTACACTGACACGTTAAGAGTAATAATTATTTTTAATGAAAAGGCAATAAGCAAAATGTCTTTCAATTAGTCATTAGCTATAGAGAATAACACTTAAGAGTTATCATTTTCGCCTACACCTAGTTTATTTTTGTGAGTCATGAGTCATGAGTGTATCAACTGATTTTTTTACCTGAAAAGACATATTGTATATACCTGTAGTAAAGCAGGAAAACTTGTAAAGCAGGAAAATGGAGGTCTGACTGTTCATATTTATGTCAAAGAGTGACAGTTGATTAATATTCCTTCCTTGCTATCTCTTTTCCAGATGTCAAGTTCATAATAAATTAAGTTTGTGGTGGGATTCATATCCTGATGTTAACCGCTCCGTAAATGCACTACAACACTCCTGCATCACTCTAGCATGCAATGGGCAACTGTTAGGCATATAAAAGGTTTGTATGACATTAGGATGCAGCAGACATGTTACTGCAGGAAAAGCAGATGCTGCAACACCTTGATGCAGAGCCATCAAGCGAGACTGCGATGAACTTGTTTAAGAGGAAATCAGCCATCAAAAAGTCCAAAATTGAAACACTCAATATTTTATTGTGTTACAACAGAGATGCTGCCGGTATTGAGAATGGAAAGGGACTTAGAGAGCCTCAATGCATAATATCAAAAGTCAGAATCCTCTATTAAATTGAATGGAGTCGCGACAATGACTGATGGAACTACACTGCCCACCAAAGGCCACCGGGACCACTACAGCGATCCCAGCTGCAGGGAACAAACGCTCAGCAATGCAATAGCCCTCCTCACGGTCTCGCTCGGCAGGCAAAAATGCCTGCATGCCCCACGCTGCTGAGGATAACCGGCTACAGCACAGAAGTGACATGGAGATGTCTGAGCTTACAAGTGTGGCCCTTGATGGGCAGAAGGGCATACGAGAGAGGTGTGTCATGCCTTCAGCATGCACAAGCAGTAAGTCTGGAGTGTCATTGCCAAATGGTCACTTCATACCAAAAAACTAAACAAAATAAAATCATGAGACTGAACAGAATATCATTCTTACCCACATAAACCATTTATAGGTCAGCAGAGCTCACACCTTCCATACTCACATTTTTTTTCAATAAGCTCGTTGGTTTACCAAACAGCGTCATTTTTATCACAGACCTATAGAAAATACTCCTCATCTTTTTATCAATGCTTCATTTGCCATACAAACCATTTATCAAAAAAATAAAATAGCTGTCCACATTGGGCAATATAAGGCTTTTGGCACAATAGGTATGTTAATTAATTAATGCAATTCAAATGAATTTGATGTCAGATTTTGCAATTTAAAGTTTAGTAATTAAATCATGTGGAAAATCATGAAACATTTCTTTCCTTAATTCAAAAATAAAAGAAAGTTTAGTACTGTAACAAAAAACAGTATGGTATTATGTTTAACATATTACATAATATTACCACATACCTGGGATAAAATTTAAGTGCTAAAATTCTATGCTGAAACCTAATGCAATTCAAGAAGAAAAATATTCATGTTGGTCCATTTCCTGCTTTTTGCACACAGTATGAATTCAAATTTGTGACCATTTGAATTTGCATGGCTGCATTTAATGAGATTTTAGGACATGTCCAGATAGGAACAAGATGACATAGAGCAAGGTGAGTATTTTTAACAAGCTTGGTACGTGTGGACCTTTCCTGGTAATAATTAACTTGATGATTTTGGATGGCTGTTGAGGGAAAACAAATTTTGATATCTTTCCTGGCCTAAGGGAGACACCAGGGACAAGCCAAGGACATGGAAATATGCAGGCCAAGGGCTGCTCGATGGGTGGCCATGATTCCATTTTGCTTCTAAATAATCGTTTTATCATCAAGACCCTTCCCATCAGTTTCTTGATGTGTTTATTATCTGGAACCTTAATCATGTCTATTTAATTGAGCCACTAGGCATAAATTTATTTTGTTATTATTTTATTTTTAATATACAGTGAACACAGCGAGTATTTATTTATCAAGCCATTCATCTGGTTTTGAATCATTCTGAAGCCAAAGATGTCATGAATGGTAATTGCAAGAAACATTTAGAACATATTAGAGAAACATGCCATTAGTTAGTATGCTGCAATCTCCACACCCTGGTGGTGCTTTCTGTACACTGCCTTTTGAGCAAAATTATGTCCATTGAAAAATAAATACTAGGTATAAATGAGTCCTCCCCTTCAATGGATTACTGCCTTGTTGTGGCGAAGGGGCTTGCGTAGTTCAGTGAAACTATGAGCTAAGCCGTGTAGGGCCACCCAAGACAGACAGGTTGTAGCAGAGAACTCAGACCCAAGTGATCCCTGGAGAAGGAAATGGCAACCCACTCCAGTATCCCTGCCAAGAAAACTCCACGGACAGTATCAAAAGGCTACAAGATATGACACTGGAAGATGAGGTCCTCAGGTCGGAAGGTGTCCAAAATGCTACTGGGGAAGAGCGGAGGGCAAGTACAAGTAGCGCCAGACAGAGT
>JAACJT020000034.1:14132970-14144241 GCA_009936485.2 Gymnarchus niloticus
TAGCCTTTTGATACTGTCCATGGAGTTTTCTTGGCAAGGATACTGGAGTGGGTTGCCATTTCCTTCTCCAGGGATCAATTTGGTCTGAGTTCTCCGCTACGATCTGTCCGTCTTGGGTGGCCCTACATGGCTTAGCTCATAGTTTTACTGAACTACGCAAGCCCCTTTGCCACGACAAGGCAAAGGGGTAGGTCAGTAGTTTAAGTTGTCCTTCACTTTTTTTCCTCTGCCAAATAGTTTCTGTACAATTTTGAGGTTTGGTTTGAGTATTGTTTCTGAAAATTGAAGGACTGCCCAATCAGCCACAATCTTGGTGGAATTGCTTGACTTTGAAGTATTTTTTGATAGTCATGCTATTTCATAGTCAACAAGTCAACAGCAAAGCAACCCCAGACCAAGGAACTACCTCCAACAGACTTGACCATGGGAATAACACAATACATCAGTGACGGTACTGTGTCCTTTTTAGCATGCAATATCTGTCCTTTCTGTGTTGCGTGACATTCCACTCACAGACTTCAGCTAATTTATTTTGACAAGACCAGACTATGCTATTCTAAATGGAAGACACATTTAAATAAAGATTTCAGCTTTTAAACAAACTTTAGCAGTAATTCCTACATTGATTGACTGTAAATAAGCCAAATCTGTGCAGGCCTCACAGAGACATTAATGAAAGCAACCATAAGGGAGAAGTGCACAGATGGACGTGAGCTGGCAGCCAGTGTGGATGTACAGAAGACCAAGGCTCTTTATTTCATGTCCACTCTGAACAATGCTCCACTCTCCCCATTCCTGGATACTTCTGCCAGTTCTTTGTGTCTCTCTAGCTACGCTAAGTTAAATCGTCATTAAGGCCTTCTTGATTTATTGTCTACCATCTAAACCTGATAATAATTCATGTTAATTTGTCTGCATTAAAATATGTCATCCTTTTTAGACTTTTGAACCCATCTACTAGGTATACATTTCCTGTATATTTGTGCAACTACAAATTACACAATTCAATATAACAAAGAAAACAGATTTTGCCAATAAAGAGTTGAGTGCTCAAGGATCTGTATGCTTAGCAGTGATTAGAAGGGTATGATAAAAAAAAATGTTAACCTGAAGGAGTACAGGCTGAAGGGGAATCACAGAAGCTCTGTGAGATCAAAGGCATTCTTAATTATTGTGTATATATTGACAATCCTTTCTGATTTTAAGATTCAGATTGAAATTATCCAATTCCCAGATCATGCAACTTATAGAATGAGTGTGTTCTTTATGTTGTTAAGAACACTTTGTTAAAAAAGTACAGGATTTTCATTAACTGGTGCAATTATGACATTGATTATATCTCTCAGTGAGCATTGATTTTGTTTTCTCAATGGTCATCAAAGGCTATTGGCCAGAACCTTGGTGACTTCACTTCCTATTTATATCTTCTCATTTGAGCTTCTTTTTTAAATAAGTCTTATGATAGGTGTTTCATTCTTGCTTGAGTTGTGCAAAGAGCACAGAATATGTAGCAAGAAATGGTGACAAATGGCAAGAAGCTAAAAACTTTGATGCTGAAGTTTCCATTTAGGATTGCCATTTGACCAAGTATCCTCACACTGAACAGGTTTGGCTGGGCAAGTAGAGTTGTTTATTAAGATATTTCAGTTTTTTTTTTTCTCCATCGTGGTCAAAAGTCCACAAAGTTTATGCTCAATTTTGTCAGCTTATCCAAATCTTTTGGAGTCTAGAGAGAGTATCCATAACATAAATATTGAATGTGTGTGTGTTTGTAAGATTTTGGAATTTAGGGTATTAAAATGATGTAAAACTTATGAACTTATCATTACATTAGTTTAGTCATCTCATAAGAAAAAACAGTAGTGAGAAGCAAAACTAATTTTAACTTTTGAATGACAGGCATATTTTTCTTTTTTCCTTAATGAGATGCAGGTATTATTTCACAAACAATAATACAAAGATTGCTATTCAGAGGCAGTTCTGGGATATATGCAGTTTATTGCCAAAATAGATGACCTCCTTTGTGCTCAATATTTCAGACTGTTTTGAAGAATTTCTATTCTTTTTTTCATTTTTGCACTGTAAAGTAGTAAAAGTAAATACTGGAGTTTACTAGAGTTTACTGAAGATTTCATATGTTTATACAGTTTGAACAGTGCGCTCTATATTTGTGGTTCCTGATTAAAACTTACTATATTTATCACCCATTGTGTTTTCCTGTAACTTCCCTGCTGTGGACAACATGCTGAATAAAAATAATCAAAACATTTCTAAAAAATCATTCAGAAAAACTAACTGGAGGATGTTTATAACACCATAGAAGCAGTCCAGTTTTTCCACTTGATTTGGCTTAGTCTGACTTTCAGTCAGCCTTGATACAATGAGGAGATGTATTACAATTACCTAAAGACCTGAAAATTTCATTTGGAAGAGAGCCGTAATGTCCCTGAGGATTGCTATTTTCCTGACAAGCTGAAAAGCAAAATGCATTAATAACAAGAATTACCAATGAACATCATGACTGCAGTCATTATACAATATCCAGCATTATTTATATTTTTAAATCTGAAATCAAAACTTTAATTCACTGCCACCCATATTTAATACATGAATTTTCTATGTCACATAATCAATAAATTCTGCAAATAATCTTGTTGTTGCACTAGCTTCTGTGTGTGCAAGACCTCTAGTGGGGCATTAGAACATAACATGAATTCATCACATCCTGCGTAGGTCTTGGATGCTCACCAAACACATTGTTAACTGGGTGGGCCTGTTAACTCCCTGGCCCACCCACCCACACAGCCCCGAGATGCCCCACAGCGTCTGACTATATCACAATCCGCAGGATGACGAACCCTAATGCATCTCATAAAGATTTCACGTTGTTTTCTTTTCATGAACATTTTCTGTTTGATATGTGATTGACAAATTAGCTTTTAGAATGTGATCACCTTTGTACATAAAAGTTGTAAAATGTTAAAGATTTTTTTTTGTTTTTGTTTATTTTAGTTTGTGATTTATTACATATTTTTCATAACAGGGCTATGTTTCCTGATTGTTCTGACACCCAAAATTCATCATTTATCAAAGATTTGGAGAATAGGAATTTAATTAAAACTTTCTTCTTACCTCAGGTTTATTTTTAAATTTTTTCTGTCATTTTTCTGCTAAGATTGCATTGTAAGTGACAGAAGAATGTGCAATAGTATGATACACAGCTGAGAAATGTTTCTATCGGCTTATAAATCATTTAAAATTCTAAGTACTGTTTTCAGACATCAAACAGCATCAACATGCTAAATTACTCATATTAGTATATTCACAAACTGATGCCACCCCCTATCCCTCTTAAATTTGACATCTGTCTACTATAAATGAATCTTCACCTCCCAGAAAATTATTCATCTTTTGTTCAGATTAAGTTGGTTTAAAAGTAATGAGATAAATTTAACAAGCAGACAAAATATTGCATCCTGAAAAATCATCCTGAGATATGGTGTGTTTGGTTCTTGCTTTCCAAGGTTGTGTTCTCCTTTAAACCTGTATTCCTAAACAAAACCTTTTAATACATTATAGCAACATGGGGTTTTATCCACATTGGGATTTTGTTTCTGTGTTTTTCTTATTTTTTTGCATGCTAACCCAGGTTTCTGCATTAATGCAATTTCTGATATTAAAATGTGAAAATGTTTTTTTTATTAATGTACAGCTGCATAAGAGTACTTTTTTCAGTGACCAAGAATGTATGACACTCTATTCCTTGACTGCTGTCAGCAGCATCACCAAAAAAATATACAAGAATGAGAAATTAAACTAGAGAGAAATTTGTGGATGCTATGCCTTTCCTTGTCCATGTCTGTCCTATCTTCCTTGCAGTCAAAAATCTTTCCTTTCAGTGCTTTCAACACTTTATTAGAGCAACAACTGTCAATAGAGAAGTTAATTAAATAAATACATCTTGTTATTTTGGTTGCTGCCCAGTACAACAGAGTTAGCAGTATTATTATGCTGAAAGATCGGTGAATTTATTTCAAGATCTTGACAGTCTAAATGTATGGAGGTCTCTCATCTGCATTAGTCTATTTATTTATTGAAACAATTAGCATATGGTGCTGCTCTCAGCTGCAGTAAGTACGTCATTCAGGTGCCATGTTCAGGCACATGGTGTAAATGGCATCGGTGCAAGGCGCTCAGATTAGCTGTTTCTATGTTGTAGGGTGTCATATGAGCTGGGAAGTCAACCAGCCATCTAATTTTCTCTCTGGTTTTAAATTTAAAATTCTGAAGAACTGAATACCCCCATTGATTATCAACACATATGAATTCATGTAAATATTTCCATTCCTCTTTGACTACAAACCAACTTGGAGTTTTTCATTTACTCAGTTACATTGGTCAGTGATGTGGGCTGAAGACAAGAAACAATATAGTTGTCACAGCATTGTTATGCATGTTCACAAACGAAAATAAAATAGACCACATTCCAGTAATATGAGCCACCCTGTTTACAAAATCATTTCATGGGCTGACATTTGTTTTAGGAGAAATTAATATAACATTGTGTATAAAATGTACAGTATATTGATACTGAAATATAATAGATTATTTGTTTTCAAAAAAGTCAGTTGCGGTCAGGACAGGAAACTACCTATGAGCAAGTGGTCCCCATTTTCAGGTTTCTCTCTCAAGTTATGGCCCCTCCCACAACCTCCCAGCCTCTTCCTTTATTTTTTAGGTAGATAGATGGGTAGATATAGGGCCTTTTAGATGGTATTTCATGTCATAGTTTTGTATGTAAGGATGCTAGTTCAGAACACTGCTGTCTGTCTGCTTTCATCTGCCCTTTTCTTCCTCTTGAGGGAGTTTTTCCTTGCCACTGTCGCCTTTGGCTTCCTCTCTGGGGACTGTGGGCCCGGGACTATGTAAAACGCTTTGTGACCGCGCTCCGTGTTAAAAGTGCTATATAAATAAAATTGAATTGAATTGAATTAATAAAGTACACTCCTGAGGAAAAATGTGGTCCAAACCCAAAATTACAAAACATTAAACTTCTAATTGTCTCAACAGCAAATAATTGGTCAAGAAATGATCAAGAATTAAACAATCAGATAAAGTATCGGACAGCTTTTCCCTTGATTTTCTAAAATGTTTATGTCTTGTGGGTAAACTTGCAGACAGCTTTTTCCAGAATGAAGTCAATGTTGTTCCACTCAATGCAGATGGCTTCAAAAATTTGATGAATAGTTGGAAAACATTTCAATATTCAAAGTTTTATTGTCATATGTACAAGGTACAGTGTACAAGTGCCTTCTCTGCAAACCATATACTCAGTCAGCAATAGGAAGTGCAGCTTGTGTTTTATATCAAACATTTAAATCTTTTCATGATTTTATCTTTGCGTACAAGAAGACTCTGTAAGTTAATTTCCCTGATTCCAGCTTGTTTCCACAACAGTTTACTACAGCAATGAGCAGTGATTTGCAAATAGTGGTACTGGTCTCAGGACTCAGGAATTATCTGACCAAAGATTGGTTGTTCATCTTTGATTAAAACTGCCTTTCTCATCAGAACCCATGACAATGTACTCTTTTCTTTGCCCTAAACTTGATAACGTGCATACAATCGCAAAACATGAAAACACTGTAAATTATTTTTTAGAATATGGAAAGGAAAGAAATTATTCAGAAAACTCTATGTGGGACCTATTTCAGGGAGCCAATCTATCCGTCATTTGTATCTATATTGCATTGACCAGAAAATATTTCTTGCTTAACACTGATAGCGTTCACCCCATTGATATTTTAAGGACCCCAAACTATGTTTAAAGTTCATCATTCATTCAGAAGGACTTGACTGACAGGTCAGATGAAGGAAGAGACAGGCTTGCAAAGGAGCACCAAGACTTGAAACTTCGATAGCCATTATCTAACCCTACAGAATAAAGTGAACTGAATTGTGATTATATAATCAATGACATCAGATGTCAAACAAAAAAAGGCATCCCTCTAGAAGATATAGTAATGTTAGCATTTGAATTTCTTAATTTGGTAACTATTTATAGTTGTTAAATATTACTTTACCACAGAAAACAGTGTCAGCAGGAAAGAAAATTATTTTCAATGAGTAATACAGCTTAATTGGCACATATTTCATTTTAACTGCTTAAACTAACACATATCTGGGATGAATTACAGTTTATATGCATTTCAGTGTATTTCCTGCTGTAGGATCATGGACTTGATTAAACAGGTTTCTGGATGCATGTCTTATTTTTCCTAACTACTCTGCTTCCTGAGACTCATACTTTTTACAAAATCAATAAGGGCAAAGTTATTCTGAAAAGGGCTGAAGTAGTTTTCCTATAGATATTTACAGTACTGAGAAGTCTGTAACTACCATAGCATTACCCTGACTAGTTCAAAATGTTGTACTGATCTTTGAATAAATGGATTCCTGTACTAAAAAGACTACTTGCATAAGATTGCATGACCAAATCTGTAAGGTTTCTCATTTCAGTTGTAACAGAGTCACACCTCCATCTATTTTCTTATCGCTTTTCCTGATCAGGGTCATGGTGGGGTCTGGAGCCTATCCCATGCAGGAAACGGACAAGGCTTGAGTACACCTTGGACACAATGCCATTCCACATAGTGACAAAGCTGGGGTACACCCTGGATGCGATTCCAGTTCACACAGGGCACATATACTTGCAGTGGGCAATTTGGAAACACCAGTTAGCATGACTGCATGTCTTGGGACTGTGGGAAGAAACCAGAATACCTGGAGGAAAGCCATTTTAGACAGGGAGACTATGGAAATTCCTCACACCCAGAACAGAAGTGGGATTCAAGTCTCCAGCTCCATAGGTGACAATATGAACCATTTAGCCATCATACTTTTTACACAGGTCGCTTTACCAAATATTAATAATGATTTTGTAATTGGATTTTCAATTAACCTCCTGAAAACTGGCCTGGGGTGACTTCCTTCCTCAAGGACACTGATGCTGCTGCATTTTGCACTATGCTTTACATGTCTCATTGCTTTGTTATTTGTATTTTTGTAAGTAAAGTGTAGCTTACAAATTAAAGATCCTCATGGGCATAAATAAAGGCTTACATGCTAATATACCACAAAACTATAGACTGAGCATTCACATTCATTTGGGTCTCACTTATACTTCTGTAATATACATCCATATTATTCCTGTATGGAATTTTTCAGTCTTCCTGCAATTCCCCCATTGAACAACTCCTCGTGAAGGTAATAGGACTCTACACAAACACATGCATACAGGTCTTGCTCATCTGTTTTCAGAGGCTCCACAGAATGAGAAAATAACAATTAAAATCTTAAATAAATCTGAAATAAATCCCTGTGACCCTGTACTGTATCAGTAGCAGGAAGGCAGATGGACGGACAAAAGGATATTTAATATATCTGTATAATTCATATTATCTCTACATATACAGTAAATCACAAATAGAATGCCTAATACGTGGATAATACAAAAGCTATTTATTGCATCCACTGTGGACATAGGCCTTTCTAAACTATCCTTTTAAATGACACTGTAATGAAAGATGCTTGAGATCCAAGTGCAGAGTTAGGGTTTATTGAATGGTATTCCAGGGAACAATTACGGGTCAAATATAGGCAAATGTCAGAAACAATGTGTGTACCAAATCCAAACGGCCACCCTCAAGCAGGGTCAGACGATTCTGAAAGCTTCTGGAAACCAGTCATAGACTAACAGAAGCACAAATGACCCTCCACAGATTAGCAAGGAGCAAGTTCAATACCTCACATTGGTCTAATCAGAGGATGTGCTAAAGGGGAGCTCCACTATGCATTCATATTTATAGGTTTCCTTTTTTTCAATTTAAGCCACATATTGTTTCTAAAGTAATACATTTCATAGTTTTCCATTTTTCTCCTGCTGTGTGCATCACAGCCTGACTTGGCAGTTTCATATAAATCCCACTGCACCTTTTGCCGGCATTTGAACTATTTTAACTACATTGTTGTATTTACTATAGAATAGCACTGTGGCACAGAAGCTGGGAACACTAGAGATCATTTTAAACACAAATATCACACTATAGGAATGTTCATATATGCAAAAAATAGTCTAGGACAACATGAGAGGTGAAACTGAAACAACAAAAAAGCTAATAATGACAATTTTCACAGTTTATTAAGTTAATTCCCTACAGACTTAATCATTTGTAATCAACTTCTTATTTCACAGCATGCCTTGAACAATTACCTTTGCTACTGTCTGGTAATAAAGTCGATGTATTTTGTAGGCAGAATTGCCTATTTAATGCCGTACCGCTGATGATGTTGATAACACTGTACAAAAGGTTCCCTTTTACGATGCCTTAAGGGTAAAGGCAATTTTACTATACTTTTTGTTAATAAACTGCACTATAGCCTTATACCCTATGCTAAAAGGAAATTTGACACAAATCTTTGGAATTTGTACAGCCAATTAGTGAAAATCAATTTCTTTATTATTATTACTCAGGATATTATTCTTGGTTTGCACATGACATTTAAATGTGTTAATACTTGTAGGCAATGTGATGAAACTTGAATGTAATTGTTTATGGACGCTCTGGTTTGATGAGGCAAATTGTTGGCTAACTGTTTTGGCGCTGTTCTATTTCTGTGCATTGGAGCCAAATTTTCAAGAGCCTGGTCCTTTGTGTTGGGTGTCAGCAAGATGGTCATGTTTGAGCATTAAATCAAATTAATTTGTCATCCTTGCCTAGAATACATAGTCAACATATTCTCTGTTATGCATCTGACCTGTATGTACTACTGTAGTTCAGTAGGCATCTGCATCTGAATGATTTTTGTGCCGGACTAGTGTAATTTCCCTTTAAATACAATGAGGAAGCTGGGGTAATTGTTCTACAGTGGATTCAAGATACTTTACTTCTAATTTGTCCATATATATTCAAGAATGGTAAAGGTTAATATTTTTTAAAAAGAGAGAAAGCTACACAGTTGTTTCTTTCCACCCTTCAGTGTGATTAATAACCCCCTCAGCATGAATTTTAATGTTTAGGAGAGTGCACAAATATTTGTCTTTCATAATAATAATAATAATAATAATAATGATGATGTTATATTGTATAGTGCCTTATATAAGTTAGTTAAATAAGTATTTATATAGCACCTTTCATACACTCAAGGACACTTTACATTTCAACAAAAATACACAAAACATCAAGGCAATACAGGTTACATAATGAAGATGAATAGTATTCTTTGAAAAGATGTGTTATTAACAGGAGCTTGAAATGGGTAAGTGATTTTTCTTCATAAAGACTATAAGGAAGAGTATTCCAAATTTTGGGGGCAGCTACACTGAATGCTCTGCCACCCATAGTTGATAATCTGTGCTCAGGTACGGTGAGTAAGTTGGAGTCGGATGATCGTAGTAGGTGGGTAGGAGTATAAGGAAGCAGTATTTCAGACATAATGAGGAGCAAGACCATAGAGGGCATTAAAGGTGATGAGTATAATTTTATATTTGATTCTTGATAAAACTGGCAACCAATGTAAATCACAGAGGACAGGAGTAATATGAGCAGATTTTTTAGTATGAGTAAGTAAATGGGAAGCCGAATTCTGAGCATACTGTAGTCTATTGATACATTTAGAAGGTAGGCCACAAAATAATGCATTACAATAATCCAGACAGGTAGTGATGAAAGCATGAATTATTGTCACAGTATCTTTAACACTGAGGAATGAGTGTAGATGAGCAATGTTGTGGAGATGAAAAAATGCCGTCTGTACTAGTGAGCTGATGTGTGGTTGGAAGGTAAGAAGCTGATCAAAAATAACACCCAAATTATGGAGTGATACTGCGGGTTCCACAAGGATCTTATCAACATCAATTTTTAACCCACAGAGGGTAGAGAGGACAGATTTAGTACCCACCAATAGGATTTCTGTTTTAGCAGAGTTAAGTAGTAAAAAGTTGACTGTCATCCAATGTTTAATTTCACAAATGCAATCAGTTAGTAAAGCTGCAGGTGATGATGCTGTTGGATCAACTCTTACATAGAGTTTTGTGTCATCGGCATAGCAGTAGTAGGTGAGACCATACCTTTGGCTAATTTGACCTAATGGGAGCATGTAGATGTTGAAGAGAATTGGACCTAAAACTGACCCTTGAGGGACACCTTGTGTGAGTGAAACAGTGGCGGATTTATGTTCCCCAATAAAGACATAATACTGACGATCAAGATTTAAACCAAGCAAGAACAGCACCCGTAATACCAATATCTGAAAGTCATGGCAGTAAGATATTATGGTTAACCATGTCAAATGCTGCACTCAAGTCAAGGAGGACAAGAATAGTGGCCATCCCAGAGTCTGTGGTCATGAGTAAGTCGTTGGTCACCCTAAGCAGAGCAGTTTCAGTGCTATGTAGGGTTCTGAATCCAGAATGAAAAGGTTCAAAGTGGTTAAATGAGCTTAGGTAATCAGTAAGTTGAGCAGCAACAGTTTTTCCTTAAATCTTGGCCATAAATGGAACATTTGAGATTGAGTGATAGAACTTTAACTGTAATGGATCTAAACCAAGCTTTTTTAAAATAGGTGGCACGGCAGCAGTTCTTAATTTATTAGGAACAATACAAGTGTCAAAACTACAGTTGATGAAGTGAGATATGGGAGCAGCAAGTTTGTCAACACATGCCTTCACAAGGAAAGTAGGGGCAGGGTCTAAGTGGCAAGTAGATTGATTTGATTTAGAGGTTAATTCAGCTATATAAGCTGGTGTAGTGGGAATAAATTTAGATAAGCTGAGGGTTTTGGAATAGAATCAGAATAATGATCACCAGTGAAAATCCAAGTTAAAGTCAGTATATATGAGAAGTTGCTGTGACCCACCTGTCCCAGAGCTGCAGAAACTGAATGCCCTGCTGAAGCTGATGAGTCCATAGTAAAAACAAATCTCAGCATGTTCTCAACATTTACCCTGTGGCACCCAGCCAGCTTGCAGTATTAAAAAACTCAAGCGTGCTGTGTGATTGCCATCATACATGAAGTCACAGTTGCTTCTAACTCACAAGATGCTAGGTTTTAGGAAAAAAGATGTGCTTCAAGGCAAAAATTTTTAACCAGAGCCTTAAAGCCGGGAAGTTTATTACTGTAAGCTAGGCTGAAGAGGTGTGCTTTCAGCCTGGACTTAAAGATGGAGAGTGAGCCAGATTCCCACACTGCTACTGGAAGACCATTCCACAG
>JAACJT020000034.1:14144276-14154498 GCA_009936485.2 Gymnarchus niloticus
TGGCATCCTTTCGTTCCTAACACATTACCCAGTCCATATCAGTATAGACATCCAGCATGATTTTCTTCCCATTGAGACCTGATGTGTTTTCAAAGTGTTCCTTTAATTTTTTTGAGCAGTATATTTGCTAAGTATTAATTTGTTTGGCTTCATACTGTCAGCTGCCAGAGTTTTCAGACATAAAAGACACAGCGGCCTCTCCTCGTATTGGACCACAATGACAGTGAACCAAAGAGCAAGAGAGATTTTGTCATATTTTCTTAACTTCGGCTTTGAGTGACGACCTTCGTCTGATTTATTTGTCTCAGAAGCGTCGCCGGTTTTTCTTTTCGTCCCTACCAAAAATCTGTCCGTGTTTAACTTCGTTTCGCCTTTACACCTAAGGCAGTGTTTGTTATTGTTACCACTTGAAACACGTATATTCAACTTTGGTTCCGCGAAACATTTTAGCACACTCCCAACCCTGGACTTGTTGTGGCTTGTAGCTTTCTAATAGTAGGTGATGCAGCCTACTCAAACTTGGTATTTTAATTGCTGATCAAACTTTTCACTTTGGGATCTAGCCCATTAATATTATGAGTTCACTAGAAAAAATATTAACGTAAAAGAGGAATGTTCCCACTCACAGGATCCGTTCGTGATTTTCTGTATATTATATTGTAAATATACTACAAGGAGATAATTACACCCACCCATTTTCGTCACTTTTCTGTGACATCAAACGAAACCTCCACATTGTGTAGTTGTTTCTTATCCATTATTTAATTTCGACATTTCTTCAAGAAAATATCAGCTCTCAAAGTTCGTGTCACGCTAATTATAATTATTTTGCCTCACATGCATAATACTTATGTCAACCTCTGTGTACAGTTAATTTCAACGTAAGTGTTTTGCTTAAGTCCAACGTGAGGAAATGTTATAACATTAGCTAACTTATCAAGTTCTGGTAAATTAAAGCTTGCTTTTATAACGCAGCTTTTACATGATAAATATCCGCTGTGAGGATATCATAAATACGTTTTAATGAACTAGTACTAAGTAACAACACATGGGATTGTCGATCCCGATGACCCCCCTTAAGCTGCCCCTTTCACTGCAGTCCGTCGGCGACCCTCTGATGTTTTAGCGCGCTACACAAGTCGTGCGAGCATTCGGACAGATCGTGAAGTGAACTGAAATAACCTGCTAAGGACCAGTTTGTACATTGACGCGAAATCAGCTGCTCACGGTTAGTCTTTATCGTTATTTATTGTTGCATTATGAAAGGGATGTCCATTTCACGTCGTCCTGAAAAGAACTTTCTGTGGCGACGTTGTACAACTGATTTAATCGCTACAATTACCCATGCTCCATTTGATTCTAAAAAGGCCTTGAAGTAATTTCATAAAATGTTTCGATTACCTTCAGTTTAAAACAGTGCGATCTTTTTTGTCATGGTAGATAATGTTGTTGGTATAATTGCGTATTAATCTACGTCTGTGGGTTATATCATTTTTACATGGAAAAAGTGATCGTTGGCTGACCGAAACCGCTTCAATGATGTTTATTGATGGTGCGTTAAAGGCCGCCGAAATGCATGAGGATCATCCTGCTATATATTTGCATCATAGAAAAATTGTAATGTTAGTGATATCTATGCCTGTATTGAAGTCCAGCGGAAACTAGTCCTTAAAAACATGAAAATCAGACAACAAAGTCTGCTAGCAGTCAAGTCAAAAATGCTGACAGAACAAGTCATACAGTTAGAGCAAGTCTTCAGAGTGTCCGTTAGCTTTCAGAGAGGCCAGCAGTTGTTCAGCTAAAAATGATCAAAATTGGCTCAGGATCAACAAAGTTATTGCAAAAGTAATTTAGTTTTTTCAAAGTAAAATTGCTGCATATATAAAATATACTGAGAATGCACTGTGAATTTCATATGGCCTATAAGGTGAAATCAATGTGTACAGTACTTCTATCTTAGAGTAATTTTATGTTTTTTTTTAACTGCATATCCTGGTCAGACTTGCCGGGAGTCTGTCCTATCTACCAAAGTGCACACGTCTGGAGTGCACACCAGACAGTTTGGCACAGACAGTATTTTTGAGACACTAGTTAGCATGTTTTTGGATGGAAACCCGTGTGACATAGAGAGCCCATGGAAACTTCGTGTAGGCCTACATCGAGTAGAGGCTGTGTCAGAACCCCCAACCCTGAAAGTGTGTGGTACTACCTACAAATCCACAATAATGCTCATCCTACAGAGCTGATCTTCATGTCTCTGGTGACATATATTAATGTTGTAATGTTATGTAATATCAATGGTATAGAACGGTGAATTTCTCAATGGACTGAATGCTTTTATGGATTATTTGCATTTATGCTTTAATGATTTTTAAGGCTTATGTGAATGTTTGTTTTATTGTTTTCAAAATACTTTTGATAATTCTTTAAAAAGACAAATAATATACCCCTCAACCATGAACAGGATAGCTGGTTAAAAGATGGATGGATAAAATACTATAATTAACTTTGTTTTGTTGTTTCTAGAATGCTCACATGGACTGATGCAGCTACAACCCAAAGATGTTACTGAAAAGTATTCCTCCTGCAGTGACACCACGTGCAGAATGTATGTCTTTTGGGTCTTCAAGGGTCCCTGGTCTGCCCATGTGCTTTGACTCAGACAGTGATGTCCAAAGCACTAGTGCATCAATTCCCGAGAAGGTCCAGATGATTATTGACAGCCTGAAAAGCTCCCAGTCATCTCAGGATGTCGGCAATGAGAATAAAAGACCAGTGCCACCAAAACCTGGTGTGTGGCTAAAAGACAGAACAGAGAAACAGAGCCAACATTCAGACAGCAATGATTCATTGGACAGAGAAATTGAGGAAGCTATTAAAGATTACTTGAAGGAGAAATCCCACAGAAAAAAAATGAAGTGTGAACCCCGTCCAAATAGTCATGCAGACAACAAAATCCTAAAAACAACAAGAGGAACCAACTCATGTTTTGTGGATAATAAATGCACTGGGATTAAAATACTTTCTGAAGATTATTTGTCATGCTTCAAATTTAAGAATAGTTCTATAAACTCCACAATCCATTCTCACCAGGAAAAATATGTGGCTTACTCCTTTCGTGATGGTGGTATTGAAGAAGATACTCAAAGACATCAAGCCCAGAAAAACATGAAGGTTAAAGATCCGCACACTGTCTTTACATCTTTATGTCTAAAGGAAGAGTCTGTCTCCAGCAGTGAGGATGGGACTGAAGAGGCGATTCAGAGATACCAGCTAGAGAAACAAAATGAGAAGGTCAAAGGGTCACAGACACTCTGTAAGCCATTACAACTAAAGGAAGAGTCTGACTCCAGCAGTGATGATGGGATTGAAGAGGCAATTCAGAGATACCAGCTGGAGAAACAATATGAGAAGGTCAAAAGGTCACAGACACTCTGTAAGCCATTACAACTAAAGGGAGAGTCTGACTCTAGCAGTGATGATGGGATTGAAGAGGCTATTCAGAGATACCAGCTAGAGAAACAAAATGAGAAGGTCAAAAGGTCACAGACACTCTGTAAGTCATTAGAACTAAAGGGAGAGTCTGACTCTAGCAGTGATGACGGGATTGAAGAGGCTATTCAGAGATACCAGCTAGAGAAACAAAATGAAAAGGTCAAAAGGTCACAGACACTCTGTAAGTCATTAGAACTAAAGGAAGAGTCTGACTCCAGCAGTGATGATGGGATTGAAGAGGCTATTCAGAGATACCAGATAGAGAAACAAAATGAGAAGGTCAAAGGGTCACAGACACTCTGTAAGCCATTACAACTAAAGGAAGAGTCTGACTCTAGCAGTGATGACGGGATTGAAGCGGCTATTCAGAGATACCAGCTAGAGAAACAAAATGAGGAGGTCAAAAGATCACTGACACTTTGCCAGCCGTTATTTTCTAAGCATTCACAATTCAGGGAAAATGCTTCTTTTGGTAGTGATGGTGGTATGGTAAAAGCTACCTATTGCAATAAAACAGAGAATCAAAAAATGAACATGAAGAAGGTAAAAAAATGTAAGCTATCTAAAAACAAGCACAGGAAAGAGAATAAAGAAGGAAATTTAGCAGTTAGTCGTAAGGCAAATCAGCCCACAACTTCTGAAACACAAATAGTTTTAAAAAAGAAGCCGTCATCAAAAAGGAAAACAGAAAATCTGACAAGTCTACTTAGTACACCAGTACCCTCCTGTCTCAGTCCAAGTGAGCCACTAAGTAGATATAATATTAATGAGAGTATTTTTTTATGTATAAACAACCCACCATTGCAATCACAGATTCCATCATCCATTAATGTAAACGCATCTCCTGAGATAATATGTACCGAGGCCATTATAAACAATTCCAAAGCCATCATTCCCACAACAGTGGATCACTCTGTGAAATTAACAACCACCTCTGTTCACCAAATGCCTTCCTTGAACAGGGATTCCGTAAATGGCTCTGATGACAATCATGGCAACTCAATGGATAAAGTTGATAAGATTGCGCCACAGCAAGAAAAAAATGCCGACCATTCCCAAAATAAAAAGATGCGACTCTCCTTATCTCGAAAAAGAAAACTGAAAGGAGATTTTCATGAAGCAGATAGATCTCAGTGTAAGGGTTTGGTGTTCTGTAACAAAAGTAATATTTCTTTGAATAGCACATTGAACAGGTCAGCAGAGCCATGTGAAAATCTTGTTTTGAAGCAGACTGCAAATGCAGAAGAACCCACAAACAAAAATAAGAAAATGCTACAAATAAAAGAGGATGTTACAAAGATGTCAAAATCCCACAGAAACTGTGCGGATTTACAGCAGCCTAAACCAGGTGCATGTTCATACATAAGGGAGCAGGCAGGAGAACAGAATGAAGACAGGAGCCGTTCACTGGAGAGTGATGAAGAGCCTGAGACAGCATTTGGAAACTCCCTAAAAAGTAAAAAAAAGATTAAAAGAGAGACAACAGACCCTGGGCTTAAAGTAAAAAAGAATGTTAGTTTTGGTGGTGTGCAGTTATGCTTTTTGGGTGCAGAGATATCCGATAAAGAGACCCTTGGTGAATCAAATATGGGGTATTTTAAGACTGCCAAGAGTTACATTTCAAAAAATACCAAATTGGCAAAAAGCCAGAGCATGATAAGCCGCAAACACTTAAAACAGAGACTGATTAAGGACACCTCTGAGAGGTTGACTGGTGAGTTACCAGCTGAAGCAAAAGTGCAAACTGGTGCAACTGATACAACAAAGAGTAATTGTGGGATACAGATGGAGAAAGACATTAATTCTGTAGACTGTGATGACAGCACTGAGCAAATGGTCATTGGGTTCGTGTCAAGGAAAGACAAAGAAATGACGAAAGGGCAACCTACCAAAATGAGCATTACAAGTATTGCTCATTCAGTGACAGCCATGGAATTAAATCTAAAATCTCAGCAGGCAGAGTCTCAAGCAAGTGTTGAGGTTCCATTCCGTTTGAATTTTGAATCAGATCAGCAGGGATGTGTGGAAGGGAAGGTTCTTCACAGCGCACCCATTGACGTGCAGGGACACTCTAAATTCTGCACAGATGAAAGAACATCTATCAAGACAGAAGCAACTAACCTCACCTTTAAAAATGACCTGCTAAATGAAGCAGTGGAGATAAAGCAAAAATGCATTGTAAAAAGAATCCAATTGGTCACCAGTGCAGATATGGAAAACAGCAGATCAGCCAAGTGCATTTTTTCCAGTAACACCAGCATCAATGCAGCAGTTGTGAATAAGCTGCCACAGTCAGTGGAAAAAAATATTTTTCATACACATGCTTTTAGCTCAACCAAGACTGAAGAGATTAGACTGATAAATGCTTCTGACTGCCTGGCCAAATTTCATGAAAAGGACTTTAATTCTAGTCTTTGCTTAGACAATTCGATAAATCCTTGCAACCACTGTCAGGATCCCCCAGTTGATGCCTGTTCCCCATTACCAGCCCTCACTCGGGCAGTAGGTTTGGCAGTCAAGTGTGGGGACCCAGAAAGAAATGTGGAAGAGGAGGAAAAGATTGCTGGTGGAGAGTCAGAATATGTAGATGAGGCTGACTATGAATCAGATGAGAGAATGGACACTGCTAATAGTTTTGGGGAGAAGCTGAAAAGTAGACTGTAAGTACAAGCAACATTTCTTCAGATGACTTACATTTTTTTTTTCTTTTTTTTCCCACACAAGCTATACTGTTTTGCTTCACTATTCTACAGGTCTCTGAGTACCACCATTGATCCGGGATTGGAGTTCACGCCTTATATTGCATTGAATACTCCACAGAGGTATCAAAAATCCAGGACTCCTGTAGTTACAGCAGTCCAGCAGGTAAAAGGCTTTTAAATTTGACAATTGTCAGTGGAAGGTTTAACTAATATTCTGAAATGAGAAGAAGTCCATTTAAAATTTCCATTGGTCCTTCTGTAGAACTCAGATGTGTTGTGATGTATGAATAAGGTGTTTTTGTCTCGCTTTCGTATAGATCATTAAGATGAAGTTACCAGCCGACCGTGTCAACCTAAAGCCCGCAGAACAACACAATCATAACCTACACTTGTCAATCAATGTGAAGACTTTCTATGCAAGCACAACACTGCAGACCCATGTACCATCAAAGGTTATATTTAATTTTTTTAGACAGTGCCGGGTTATGGATGTATAACTCCAAATTAATTTAGTGCATCCATATAAATGAATGTTATCATGGTTGTCACTGTAGTTGATACAATTTTTATACAATTTCCAGTACATATAAGGAAGACTATATAAAGTCAGTCATGTGAAATTGAGGATTAAAAACATAATGTGGAGAATGATATATATAAAGCGATACACATTGATAGATAAAATACATTGTACTCAATACCTCACAGTGAGGTAGGGAACTTCAGGAGATTTAAAGAGTTAGCATAATTGCACAAAGCTGGGTTCAATATTCAGGCGACGAATGTGGCTGGGTGTCATGAGCAGGACATTTGGATACAAACAAAAAAATAATCATGCAAATTTAAAAGTGTGATGCCTTGAAATCATTAATCATCGTGCTTTTCACGCTGCTCTTGTGATTATAGTTTTAAAGAATAACCAGCTCCATTGTATTTGCCCTCTTTTTCAGATGAACAAGGGATGGACCATTAAAGGAATCGTTTAGTTCCACATCAATAAACTGGTAAGATTTCTTTATTATACTATGGTGAAAACAGCAAAATATCTTCATCAAAGGCTGTTGTGTTTTTTCATGACTATATTAATCTATATTTATAATATTTCTAACAGTTTGTAAAAAATGTGTCCAGTATTTTTTTTATGTCATTTGAACCCAGTGCCCTCTTACATTTTAAGAGCTGGCTAATTCATCCACTGTGGGGTCATAGTGAACAGGCAACCTAAGGCACAATGCAGGAGATACCGTAGAGAGGTTGACATCACACACACACATTCATTTTGAATAATTTATAGACACTGATCAGCTGGTAACCCATGAGGAGAACCCCACATACAGTGATAGAAGGTGGGCTTCAACCCTCGTGCTTCAATAGTGTCAGGGTACAGTGCTAAACACCATGGCAGCCATGTTAAAATTCTACATCATTTTATTTTGAAATACGTCATCAAAAGGGTTATATCTTGTAGCGAAAAATATTCATAGTGAGAAGATTCCACAGTAACATTTTAAGTAAGTTATTTATTAGGAGCATTTTCAAGGGTGCAGCAAGGTATCATTTTAAGTCTTGTATTTTACATGACCGCAGATGATGCTGATTATATATTTAATAGGAGTGGATATTTATTTATGTATTTCACTTTTTTTCAGAAATTTTGAAAGAATCAGCCATCTCGTCTTGCATAGTTTTCAGTTCTGTTATTTTGTTGGTCAGTTTGGTGTTCTAACAGTTGGCAAAGTTATTTGTTACAGAATGCCCTAAAATTAGAATATTAAGAACTTAGAAGAGATTTCAAATTTTAAGTCAAAATTTTATGTTCAGTATCATCAGATAAAAAGTTGTTGAACATATTGTTTTAAAAGTACAATTAAATTTGATGCCACTACATTTGCAAATTGGAATCTATGTATTTGACTCATTTATGGTTGTCAGTGTTGTGTTTAAATTAAAAAAAAACAAAACGTTTTTTGTGTCTTCTTCATTGATATCTGAGGCTGCAATAGCAGTTTACTAGGTTTATTATTTTGTGATAAAATCAGCTCTCCTTGTTAGCAGGTGATGCACAGCGATGACTGGTCCTTGCGTGATACATGACTGTTAAGTTGGGTCCTGTGATTTTACTTTTATCAACCGACGTGTTGAAGCCATTATCTCTGTACATGCCACTTTTTAGTTTCTGCTCTGAAAACTTCCTATTAGTCCCGTTGAAGGTTGTCTGTAGGGAAAATCAGGATTAATTAATATGTATATGCACGTACAGGATACTTAACCGTGCAATGGAAATAGAGTTATAACAACACAGCGTAGAAAACAGACGTGGTCTTTCGTTCGACCGTTTCTTGATCATCGTTACTTATTCATAATGTAAACCAGCTCCAAATGAACTCACGGGCATTTCATGGACAGTCGGTTTCCTGCTTCCGTAAGTCTGGTTCGATGTCTCATAGGAAGGGTGAGTAGATCTTTTGCTTAAATGAGAGAAGTAAAAGATACTTTAATGGCACTGCACGTCCCCGAATAATCAACATGAAACAGTTTGTTATAAATTAAGACTCGTTTGATTCTTAAATCCCAAAGCAATATATGATGAGGTTACATAGTGCAGCCTACAAGTTTAACACGAAGCTGTTCACAGAGTAACACATAATAAATAAAGCCATCTGGGTAAAAGCTGGATGATGTGTCACATTATTGTTGAAGACGACCCACCTGTACCCTCGGAAACAGTCTGGGTTGTTGAATCGCAAGGGAAGATTTTTGCTTACTCTGTACACATCGCTGGTTTTCAATGGCATCGTGCCACTTTCCGCAGAAAAACTTGGGTTTTCAGCATCCATATGCTTGGAACTTTGCGACCCTGTAGGCTCTTCGTTAGAGAAATGTACGGTTGCTACAAACATTCCCGTAACTAGGTGACGTCACCCTCGTACGCGAATGGACAGCCTTAGAAAACTTCCAAACATCGTGAAGAGAAAAGATTTTAACCTACATAATTAGGCTACCGACCCGGCAATACATAATACCGAGCGTAAAAGGCAACTATTGTAAAATCTTACAAATAGTTAAACCAATCAAAGCGCAAGTATTGCATTTTTTATGTATGTAGATATCGTATTATTTGACTTTTTTAAGTAAAGCTAACGTATTTTGTACACGCAAACGTACTGGCCAGATCTGAGGGAATGAACTTTGTGTGTGTGTGCCATGTTTATATTACGTTTTGGGGACAAAATGGTGGAGGAGGTAACAAAAACCTGACATTTTTACCTTGTGGGGACATCTGACATGTCCCCACAAGAGAAAACTCAATTATATAAAAATCTGTGAACGTGATTTAAAAAAAAAAAAAGGAGCCAAAAGTCTTGTTTTTGTTGGGTTACTTGTGGTTAAGGTTAAGGCTAGGTAAGGGTTAGGGTGGTCATATTTAGGATTACAGGATTACAGTTAGGCCCATAGAAATGAATGGAAGGTCCCAGCAATGCTAGAAATGCAAACGTGTGTGTATATTGCATGTGTATTTTGTACGGTGGTGGTTCTAGATCATTTTAGGTAGGGTTCCAGGCTGGAGCCTGTTCTGTTGGGGCTTGTACAAAAAAGAAGTAAACTTGCTTTGCCACCAGTCACATTATAGGGCACTGCCACCCCCCTAGAACCACCCCTGGTTTGGCCTATTATGTCAATAGTACAACCAGTAGCTATATATTGCATCACTCACAAAAAGTAAATTTATCCAAATTTACCCCATTTGATCATAAGAATAAATCACATGAAATGCAGGGCAATGTTACTGTATTTCTAGCAGCAAAGGTCAATCCTGTAAAATAAGTCAGAAATAAATTTTAGAATAAAAGTCACATGGAATGAAATGTATAACTATGTTAAAACTCAGCAAGTTTTCAACACAGATGTGTTTATATACAGTACTGTGCGAAAGTCTTGAGCGACCCTGTCATTTCTTTATATTTTGCTAGGAAAATGGGACAATAGGTACAGTGATTTATTGCAACATCATCTGATCATCTGTA
>JAACJT020000034.1:14154869-14169833 GCA_009936485.2 Gymnarchus niloticus
GAGCCAAAAACTTTGAAAGTCCTTCAGGAAGCCTGGAGAACTATTCCTCAAGACTACATTAAAAAAATACAAGACAGACTGGCTCTTTGGAAGCATATGAATAAATGAGGGGTGGCTCAAGACTTTTGCACAGTACTGTAATTGTGTTAATCCCTTATATTAAAGACAATACAATGGATGAATAAAACAATAGAATTGCCAGATAAAAAGGGACTCATATATTAGCCTAATAGGATTACTGATGAACTGACATTTCACTTCAGGAGATAAAGGGACAGCTGAGCGGTCCCCTGGTAATAGTAATTTATCTACATTGGCAAAGCTTTCCATTCAAGTGAAGTCTAAATGGTCGCTCTGACATTTCAGTTTTCTGTATCCAAACTTTAGACTCCATCAGCTGGCCTTGGTAACCAAGCCATCCACCAACCACCTCTATTCAACATTTTTTCTCATCTACTTTTTGAATGTTATATATTGTATCCTACAAGGTCAAGCTTGCCTTTTTGCCAAATACGTATGTAACCTTGTTTTTACAAAAGTGGCAATGCTGCAGTGGTGCTTAAAATATGAAGCTAAATTACTTTGCTATTCTGTGCAGCACCGTTACAGAAGCATCTGCTTAAATGACACAGGGCTAACAGTTAAATCAAGTTATAATGCGTCTGCAGCACTAGGCATAGTATAAATGGCAATGAAAAGAAAAAACATGTAAATCTGTTCTTGCAATATGTAATTTTCTAAAAATTAAAAAGAAGGATTTTTGTCAAAACATGATTAATGGGAGGCCAGATGGATAGAGCCATTGATACACATTACTGGATTAAACATCATGTGACACTAGGTGTGGCAGTGCAGGGATGCTGTCTTCAGTGGAATTTTGTAAAAAATGATAGATGTCCCATCCATCCATTTTCCAAACCACTGAATCCTTTTCAGAGTTGCAGAGGGACAGATATACATTTTGGATATACATTTAACGGTGTGCAAAGTGCTGTCATGTAAATAAATAAATAACAGTAAAGATCAACTTGTTGACATTCCAGACATTAATTTACTTGTGCAGTTGACTATTTTGCACATTTTTTTGCCATCTCTACTGAAGACCCTCACAGCACACAGTAAATTTGTTTAATAGTGGTAACAGGGAAGGCTCCGATTAGAAAGTTTTCATTTATCACCTCAAAGTACTACAAGATTGACATATTGCAGCTTTATTATAAAAACTATTATTGTTAAATACTGGGTGATTCAGATGTTTGATGATTGGGTAGAATAATGCACTATAATCAGAATTCAGCATAAATATCTGTAAACTTTTATATTAATACTAATATTAATTAAAAATGATAACATAATTTATTATTTAAATAGCTATATAAGATACTACATGATCTGGCATATATGATTAAAATCCAGCTACCTGCCACATATGCACACAATATTTAACACCTCAGTGCTAACTGTTGTTAGCATCTTAATTACAATATTCTAAGTGCCATAAGATATTCATTAGACTTTCAGAATGCAGGGCTATTTGCATATGTAGGTTCAACCTGGCTAAACAGACTTGAAAATGCATTTTATTTCCTTTGCATAGAAGTTTGAATTTCAAAAAACTGGTTGAACATACATAAATGATTATAGACCCATTGAAACATAGCATTTCGGGTCATGTGCCATTGTTTACTTTTGTAACTTCCACCCAACATAGCGGCTCCATGACGTCGCACCACTGTCAATGATAACGAAGAGGTGACATTCAATCCAGTAATGTATATCAATGGGTAGCACCGATGCGTCAGACATGCAGGGTTGAATTCAACCTCTGCTCTGTATCTGTGGAATTTGCACATTCTCACCACGCTGTGGGATTCCTCTCGCAGTCCAAAGATGCATGGTTGGGCTAAATGTGACTAAACAGCCTATAGAGTGTGTGTGTGACTGTGTACACGTATGTGTCCTGTGATGGGCTGGCATCCTTTCAAGGGTGTACCCCAGCCTTGCGCCCTATGCTATCTAGGTTAGGCTTCAGGCACCCTGTGACCGTAACTAGATAAATGGTTAGAAGTTGGATGGGTGGATGTTTGATTAGCTGGATTTTTTTTTGCAATACATACACCAAATCTCAGCAACATACAAGCTGTAGCTTGTATACAAAGGTATCAACTTCAGTGGGGGACTAATTTTAAGTGTAGCTCAATCCTACATGCTGTACCCTTAACAGAATGTGTAGTGACACTGATAGCCTGTCAGCAAACTCTGCTCGTGAATTTACTGAATGTAGACTGAGAACAGATTCACAGAAATCCTCCAAGTGGTAAAAAACTTAAAAACCTGACCACTGACAGATTTTAGAAAACGTTATTTAAGCCGTGGCGCAAGAGTTTAATCACAGAAGGCGTGATAATGTATACAGTGTACTATCAGACAGGGATGTGCTTTTGACCTCCAACAAAAAGGAAAACATATTCATTTCTACAAAAAACCTTGACAGACTACAACGTTTTGGTTCTTTTCTCCAAAGATAAGTAATTTTTCTTTCCTGTGTAATTTTTGTTCAGTTTGCTCATGTTTTCAGGACTGGAAATGCCAATGTTCAAGCTGCAAAGCCGCTTTGCATGAAGAAACTGAAATGCTGTTACGTCCCTGTCTAGTGATGGTTCAAACGAGGCTTCGAAACCCATGGTAGATGGGAGGATCCAGAATGCTATCGCCAGCATTGATTGGTTAGTTCAGGATACTCCAATCTACCACTAACCAATCAATTACCCAAATATATTACATGAATGTCTAAATGTAATTCATTTGCACAGGTGAAATCGAGTGCTCTGCCTGTGTGGAATTTGCCTGCCTTTTGCGATTCATGTGGGATTCCTCCTGCATTTAGGTTAAGCAGCACCATTGTATGCATATGAGTGCATTTGTGGGTGTGTGTATATGTGTCCTGTCCTGGGTGTACCTCAACCTAGTGCCCTGTGCTGCCTGGAATTGGCTCCAGCCGCCCCATGACCCTGAACAGAATAAGCCATTAGAAGTTGGACAGATGCAAAATCAAGCTTCTTCTTAGACTTTTTTTGTTGAAATGCAATTTTTTCCACATATTTAAGGGTATGTAGCTATGCAGGTTAAGTGTCTGTGATCGGAAGGTTGTCAGTTCAAATCTCATGGTCAGCAAAATCTGCTTCAGGGGTGCCAGATAAATGACAGATCCTGTGCTCTGACCCCAAACTTGCCTGCCTATATGTGTCTGTCTCATAGAGAGCAAGATATGCAAAAAACATACATTCAAACGTACTTTAGCACAAATGGCACATATGGATTTTGAAAAAAATCCATCTGGACCTGACCATTCTTTTTGAATTCACATTTTCTAACAGAAGTGATATATCTACCAGCACTGATAAAAATACAGTAGCAAAGAAGATTATAATAGTATGCTTTTGTGTGAAAGGCTTCAGAACCTCATAACAGATAGCAAAGTGTAACATTTTTATAAAACAATATCTCTAGTCAAGTTCATAAAAACAATAATGTTCTGTTCTTATCTAAACACATAATTCATATTTTAATTTTCTTAAATTTAATTTGCCACTTAGTTCCTGGTGAATGTGTCTTATGCCAACATTAATTAGTTCATGTGATCTGATAAATGACATTTTATTAGTGTTTAAATGTTCACAAACTATCACTGGCTTTTTAAAAAGAAACATTTTCACAATAAAGCTTTACTGTATGCTAAAAGTAACATTTTTATAAGCTCATTTTCAGTTTTTTGTCTAACTGTCCACGTTGACTGATGCAGGGTTTGATAATCTAGTAGCAATCCATTATAATTCCATGAAACTCCTGACAATCGTCAGTCATGCCTCAGCATTATGGTTAACTATTTAACAGCAATGCCTTGCAAAATTCATTTTCTTCCAACATTAAATAAGCATCTAAAAGTAATCATGATGTATGAAGATCTGGCCTTTATGGCCATCAAGCAGACTGTAAGAATCTGATGCTCCAGAGTATCGACATGCTCCGATAATGGTATCAAAAATCAGTTTTTGTACCTTTTTTAACTTCAGTAAGCTTTTAACTTTTAATAGAATTTTTTGCATAAAACAGTTAAGCCTTTCTCTTTCAAACTCACTCCATTTCAAACACCCAATCTCTATGACAAGGAATAATTCTGTGACTCACCAACAACCCTGAGAAAGTTTCAAATACTGACAAAACAAAGAAAAACAGCCTAAACTGTTTCATTCAAAAAAGCGGACGATTCAATCTTTTTATATTCTGACTGAAAGAA
This sequence comes from Gymnarchus niloticus, assembly GCA_009936485.2. Lineage (NCBI taxonomy): Eukaryota > Metazoa > Chordata > Actinopteri > Osteoglossiformes > Gymnarchidae > Gymnarchus > Gymnarchus niloticus. The sequence continues at coordinate 14,159,167 of JAACJT020000034.1, forward strand.
ATGAAATCCATATTTGACACTAATTTAAGCATATATTCTGTGAACAGAGTTCCTCTGGGGTGTTATTAAAAATCTTTTCAAAAATCCACAGAGCATACAGCTTCAATTTCATCATTTTGCCTGAGTCAGTACAGCTCACATTTTCTTACATAATACAAAAAACAGCAGAGAAGCTACATTTGTCTCTTCATGAGTATTTTGTGTTGGAGATTTTTTTCCATAACAAAGTCTTCAGGTTGTTGAGGACTAAGGAGTGATGGACCTCCATCTGGCTAGCCAGCCCACTGAGGGTCATGCATGTACGGAGCTGTTTTTCCAGGTCCTGCCGCAAGTCACGCGGCACCCCAAAAAGCAAGTAGTCCTGCAGCAACCGGCATACCTTGGCAAGGTTTGGCTGCACCACCTCCATGTTGCACTGTTTGACGAGTTTGTCACAAGTGGCTGTGCAATCCTTGCCGTAGGTGCAGTCGACATTTTTTTCACAGCGGCGTCCTTTCAGAAATCTACGCACTGCCATCTCTGACACAACGCTGTGAAGGTCTGCCATTTTGCAGTCATATTTGTTGTTGTAGCCAATATGGTGTGGGTTGGTGTCACACATGAAGAAACTGCCATAAGAGCCATGGAAGACCTCCTCCACAAACTCTAGCAGGCCAATCGTGATCCGGGCCCGGTGAGGCCAGGCAGGGGCCAGCCACTGGTTCAAACTAATGCTGAGAGCTTTGGGGACCAGTGACTGCAAGTAGTGTGGGACATCCAGCCTGTAGAGGGAGCTGTGGTCCACACGTTCTGTCACGTACAAGTCTCCACAGAAACCAAGCAGCTTAGGTGTATGTTCCTTCTCATGCAGTGCCATCATCAAGAGGAACTCATTCACCTGCAGGAGTGCCCATATAGACTTAGCTTCTGCCAAAGACACTTTTCCATCCTTGTTGACATCTGCTAACGTAATGATATACCCCACAAGGTTTCTCAAAGATGGCTGCTCACCTAGATTTGACTGCACAAAAGAGAGGAGAGTATAAGATGATAGACGCCATAGATGATATTTAAAATGTAAATACTACATTCCAAAAAAACTGATCTGAGCAAAGCAGATTATTTCTTCACTGATGTGAACCTTGTCAAATGCTCATTTTGCATTTGACTTTTTTTATTATGCTATATCAAAAAAAAATTACATGTAAAGTACTGATTATCTTAGCTGCAGGTCATCATCCTTTTAGATTAATTACTTTTTATTTTATAGATGCCTTAAAGGCGCAAAAATAATTTGTTCATTTAAAACATGAAATACTAAACACCAACCTTGAGAAAATTATGAATCATTCCCCAAAACTCATCCATGGATGTACCTCTAGTTGGCTTATCAAAAAGTGCCACCACCCGTCTGACCTGAGACTCAGGACTTCCATCAGCATTGAGTCCTTCTTCCACCTCACATTTTATAATCACAGACCTCTCATTCCAGGCTCCACTGTACACCTGCGAGAAAAAATACTATTGGTTAATGCCTTGGGCTATCTGATCACATGACGCAGAGACACACAGGTTCGCCAGGGTGACAGGGGTATGTCCTGCATGTATTTCATGTCAGTGTGTAGGCTAGTACCTGGTGGGATGGTGAGGAGGATAGGCAGTGCTGGAGTACCAGGGTATTGTCCTCACACTGGGCCTTGCAAGATGATCCAGAGATGATGCCTCTTCTGTAATGATCACACTGGGGAAAGGTGGAGGGGGGTACACAAAACAGGAACACAGCTTCAGGGTCAGACCTTCTGGCAAGTTAAAGTCTCAAAACTGAATAGATGGATTAGTGTCATTATTTCTAGCCAGCAAAATGATTAAGATTAGCAGGTCATCTGGTAGCAAGGACATGTGGAGGCCATTCGCACTTACTCCAATTCATTTTCTGTGGAGGTTACCAGGAAGAGGACACCAGCATGTACACTTTGATGCCAGCATTGTGTTTTTAATTTAAAATAATGGTTACATATGGCCAGCCAGATATTCTTACTTAAAAAGGATTTTATATAGGCTATACCTGAATGATTTCAAAGCCCATGATAACTTCACAATTTCATCAGTTGCTACACCATCAAATTCTACAGACATGCTGTGCACTTTTGTTATAATCTTTCTCTCCTTCTAAACAGAGGTTTTCTCGACCATGTTGAATTCAATAATTGTGTATGTACTAATTTCTGTCAGTTCACAGACAAACAAGAAGGGATGAGGCCACCTCACTGACTTCTCTGCATGGGGTTGTGTAATAATGTTTTTTTATCATTATTACTCTGCAAAAACTGGGGCCTTGCTTATAGTCTGTCATGGAAAACCAATGAGGCAAACAATGTTGATGATGAACGTCAACTACACTGGTGGCACTGCAGACTGGACTACCAGCAATTAAACCTCAGTACTCTAATGGCTGTTTAAAGCCAGAAATCCAACCAGACCACAGAAGCCATAATCCATCCACTATCCTTCAAGAAGCACTGGCCACAAAGCAGTGCACACGCTGAGTAAGATCACAGTACACACACATAATGGCTAATTCAGAAAGACTGACCAACCTGAAGCACCTGTCCTTAGCAGAAGATGAGAACCAGAGTACTATGACAAAACTCACATGCTCACGAGGAGAACGTAAACACAGGGACAGCTCCACACGCAGAAGTGCACCACCCAGAATAGACAAATATATGAACTTAAAATGATTTTAATAATTTGCATAGTTAAAGGATGATACATATCCTCCCAAAATCCAAAGATATGCAGTCCATGTGAATCTGTGACTTTAAAAATGGCCTGAGTGTGCATCCTCAGTAACTGGTGTCTGGTGATGAACATCAAGACTATTTGGACCAGAACCTTCTCCAGGGCACCCTGTTTCTGATATTCGAATACTGCAGTGTTCATAAACCTAATAATACTCCATTTAATTAATTTCAGAAAAGAACTGACAACTAACAAGTGTGTGCATTAAACTCCAACACAAACTGTGACAGTACTGTCTCGTGGTGACTAACCCTTACGCTCTGTGAAATACTTTCACATTTCCAAAGTGGTCTTGCAGTCCCTTCAACATGAAGAATGGCGGACTGCACACAGATGCATAAAGCTGCCTGCAGAGCCATAGTATGACACAAATGTACAAGACACCTAAATGGAAAGTCATAAAGATGTCACATGTCGTCAGCATTAGCCAGCAGCTGACATGGACTGTGGTGCCCAGGCAAATGTACGCTGTGTCACATGGCAACGACTGGAGAAAGAAGGCATTGCCATTTGGGTTAAACAGACATTTCCTTTGAGGTGGGGGATGGAGCACAAAATCCTGTGCTGCTCCAGTGCAGTTATTACTACCACTGATTACGTTCAGCATTTGAGGAAGGACTAAGGATCAGCTACGATGGCCAAATTCTAACAGTTAACCAGTAAGAAAAATGGTTAAAGTGATACAGTGCTAATCCTTAAATTCATTAAGCTCTGACATAATGTATCTACACCAGGAAGGCCTCAATCCAGGCTAATCACCTGTTTCAGGAGGATATGTCATAATCCTATGATAATCTGGATGTATGATTAGGTCTAGAACCACTTTCTGGACTTTCTAACCCAAGGCTGGTTTATTAGGCCACTTGGACTGGAACACTTGCACATGGAAGAAACAGCTAAGGCACCAATCGTTACAAACATACCATGAAGCTAAAAGGAAGTCTCAAAGTAAATTACAAATGATAGAGGTTCAGGATCAATTCATTGTTACAACATGGCAAAACAACAGTGCTATGGAGAGTCATTAATATACATTACAGGGGAACATGCTCCTTCAGTTGTATGTAATTGTGCATCTGAATTTTACTAAATGCACTTTTCATTGTGTACATGTCATTACTCTTCACAGTTTATTCAACATCATTAAATGGACTTGTATAATATTTAGACTTGTCATATAATTGCTCCTTTAAAAGCCCAACAGTCTACTGAATAAGGGAAATAACCAAACAGTTTCTCCACAATAATTCTGAGACTGTACCATTAGTGAAAGCAACATAAAGGGAAATACTTACAATGACCATGTGACAGACATGCCCACGGCAGAGTTCAGAGTAGGATGAATAGTGCATGTAGACAGCCCAGCTGCCCACCAGGACCCCAAGCCATAGGAGAAACAGGTACTTCACCTTAATGGGAGGAAGCCGACTCTACAAGAGAAAGATGAGTAAGAACAGAGTGAGGAATCTGAGCTCAGGAAAAAATAAAAGACGCCCACTGGTGCTAAGACCTTAGCTAGCGATTTTATTCACTTTGAGTTTAACGTCTCTGAAATGGTTTGAAGCCAGTCCCCATAGCTCTCTCAATGATTTTCCCAGGGATGACTCAGTTCTTATTGAGTTTCTTTTGGTTTTAATTATTTGACCGAAGAGCTTGGTCTGGTGTAAATTCCCATCATGGGCACTGTTAAATGAGCACCGCCTCAAGTCAATTAAACCAACAGTTCTCTTGATACAAGCAATTCATTCGCTTGCACATCACAATAACCTTCTGAAGAATACCCCTAGGCTCAATGCAAGACACTTTACCACAGATAATAATTACTGTAAATTGCCCACCAGCCAAAGGAGTATTCCAAATATGAACCTAGCTTTTCAGCAAGCAGTGGCACTGTGACAGGGGTGAAGTAACATAACAGTATTTTGAACTTTTTTTTTTCTTTTGGATATAACACATTGCAGATTACATGAGATGTATGTACTTTCTACTGTAAATGAAAAAGTCTCACACTTAGTAATAAGACTAATTAGCTAGCTAGAACAATTGATTAAATTTACCACACAAATTAAAAAAAAAATGAGTAACCAATCTGAATTCTAGTCTTCTGAGGACTTAAATGGACAAATGAGGATGTTTGACGCAGTTCATATCCTGCTAAGCCTGCAATGTTTTCACCTACAGGAGAGGTCAACACGTCTCTGGTGCTCACAACTAACCATTTAGCCAGATTACATAATTGGGGTCACTTAAATTGTACGCATGTTTTTATACATCATTGTTAAGATAAGGAGTTTTTAATACTGTATATAGGGTTACTTTTTCTATGCACTGTGTGATTCAAATCCAATGACAAAAATACACCCTGTACATTTATAGTAAATTTATATTCTTCATCAGTGAGTTTCACTCTTTTTTTACCCTTGGTCTTTCATAGCATCTCATCTGTTAAGAACTGAACAAGGGGGAAGAGGCCTGCTCTTTAAGGTAGTAAATTTGCCTTCCAGATACATCATTTTCACACCTTTGTACCTTTGATCTTTCACAGCATTTCCTCTGAAATAAACAGGCTAGAGATCAAAGAGGCCTACTCTTAAGGCTCTATTGTATACATAAGTACCCAGATCCTTTTAATGCTCACCAAATGCAGCCTTATGACCCAGAGTTCCACCTCAGTAAACATAATGAGATGCCCAAAGATAACATACAGCAAGTATAACCCCTTGTTTGACTGATTAACCACAGGTGTTTCTAACTTCACACTAACTCAGAAAGTATAAAAATAAAGTAAAAGAAATTCATATAGCTTAGAGGTTATACCAGTGCAAATAAATTTTACTTTGAATGTGTCTATTTACCAACTGTTTAAAATGTACAGATAATGGTTCTTTAAGACAGAAATGAGCACAAGAATTTACAGCAGAATGCTGTGAGGTTATCAGTGACTGCAAAAAATGCCAGTATAAAAGTAATGACACCTGGTCTGACAGAAATAGTCAAGAGACAAACTTGTGCAAAACATCACACTTTAACTGAAACGGAACAAAATTATTTGGCAAAAAGAATCATATACTGGGAAATCAATGCAAGGCCACAACTGATTCACACCAGTCATCAAAGGGCCCAAACAGTGCAGACAAAGTAGTTTAGATGAATTTTTGGAAGAAAAATTTGATGGTCTTACAGACACATGTGCTAACTCCAGTTCTGGATCCAAATGTAGTCCATTTGTACAAACGGACATATGATTGACACAGAAACTAAGTTAGCCCACTTTTCCAAGGGACCATCCAAAACTTATTCAAAACGTACCTAGTACATAATTCTGCCAAAAAAAAATCCAGTATTTTTTACATCCACTCATTGCATACTGTTACATTTTCTTTATATAAAAACAGTGGAACTGTGGGCCTAGGAATATTTTGAAAGACGACTTATCCAACAAGATGGTTGTTTTCAGTTTCACTTTGTAGTCCTTGGTGTATGTTATCACGTTAGCGGTACAAATGCAGATATTCTGCAGCGTAATGCATATAGATCCTTAGCACAGTTTAAACAGCAAGTAGCCTACAAGGACCCATTTCTCAGTCAGATTATCGGAACTCACTGGCAGCCTACAACAGGCACTATATGAAAACTGCTGTATATTCAACCTTTGCTAAACAGATTTTACAGTTACTAAGATATAATTAGTGATACAGAAAAAAAAACACACCATGCAAATTCAGTGCCTTCATTTGGTAAACTATATACCGACGCTTGCTCAGTTTATCGTGTTAATTATAAACTTCAACCAACACTCGAGTTTTCGAGAGCAATAAAATAATTCACTTTTTTGCATTATGCCGCAACCTTAATTAATCGGTGATTTTTTTCCAGTTTTTTCCCCCCCCATTTACGAAGGATTTTTACTGATTCATAAGAGATCGAAGGGACACAACGTGTAAAGAAAAAGACGCAAAACACAAAGAAGGGGTCTTTAAAACGCAGTCGTGAGAAATGATGGCGAAAACAAGGCATCCTTGAACCTCGGGCCACAGCCTCGATTAGAGGCGCGCGTGTCCTGCCGATGACGTAATGGAATTAATATAGCGCATTTTATACAGGATCTGATGGCAGATGATTGCAATATACACATGGCCATTTTGAATGGCACAGCTAACTATTAAGTGAATATACACCATGTATTTTGGCAGCGTGTTCCGTGATGATCAGTAACTGACCTGTAATCCTTTAGACACTGAGCAAAACAAGACTAGATGCGCAAGTCTTCGTAAACTCCTCATGTTTGGAAAACGAAGGAGTGCAGGAGCGCGTCTTCTTCACTTTAGATTAGCAGACGGACGACAGAAGAGTCTTCTTTGTTCCCCTTGATTCGGGTCACGTTTAATTGCGCTGTTCTCGCTACACACCTTCAGCATGATTCACCTTTGAAACGTTTGATCTATTGGCCGGTGGGACTGTGAATGTTGTCCAAGGTTAGCGTATACATGTGTGGAAACGTCGAGCTGAAAAGGAACATGTAGATTTCACCCCGGCTCCTAAACGCAAGATCATTCTAGGTTTAAAAAAAAAAAAAAAAAATCTTAATGTACGTATTGAACTACTTGTATGCATTCGCCTGCAAAATCCCTTCAATAAAAAATAATTCTGCGAAGTAAATTTTATTTCTCTAAATTCAAGAACTCGATGTATAGGCCAAATTATGCTTCAGCCAACAGTCAAATAAAAATGAATCACATAATATAAATTATCGAGTAACTATAACCGATGCATAATTTTTTAGCATATTGCTTTTATTCTATTTTACGGATGCTCAAAACTCAATATGCAGTGATTGTGTTGCTTTGAATCCCAGAGCGAGGTTGCTTTAATTAAAGGGGAAGTTAAAGGCAGCAATTTTGACTGCCGATATAAAACGGGTTATACAAGTATTCCGCTCCTCCAAGGAGGCGGTTGTAGGGGCAGGTTAATGTTGCCGGGGTGATAAAAATAATAGGTACTCAAAATCTTGGTCACATAACAGTTATAAACTCACAATTGGTAAACGTTGGTATATGAACATAGTTTATCAAGGGCAAACACTCGTATTTGCACAAAACGTATTTAACAAAAAAATATTTCCGTTAAAACATAACAATCATGCTTTAAGTAAAATTTCTTATGAAAATTAAACGGTTGAAAGTGCATTTATTTTAGCTTTCTGGCTGCGTCCGGCATAGGCGTACAAGTGGTAATTGGTATTCAACAAAAACATACTTGAATGATGGCTAACTTTTGTCAGGTTGGCTAACTTTTGTCTGGACTACCTGCAAGTGAGGATGTCTAACATTGGTATTTGTGGTGTTTCAAAACTAAAGAGGTTCACCTCAACAGTCTCCGTCTTCCACGGAGAGAAGTGTCCGACCAAAGTATGTCGCAGTCGCCCCTGAAGTATGAATGCCCTCCAGTCACATTTAACGGTTCAAAGTCCAGCTGACCTGGGTGGGAAAACCTTGTAACAGAGGATATCGTTAATATGTACCGTAGACAGAAAAAAGAGATGCAACGTATGCTTGAAATCAGGCAGAGGCGGTTTTAGTTATTTTGCTGTTATAGTTTTCATATTTGCTTACTATAGTTGACAAATACAGCCCTCTTAGAAGGTGGTATTACCTCCTCGTGTCACCAGTACTCCAGTGGTGTGGCAAGACATTGATTCACTGAGGTCCCTAAACGGTTCCACAAGGATGCTGTAGCATGCTGACACCAGAGCTTCCCACAGAGCATCAAGAGATCTTGGTGGTTCCAAATGCTGAGCCAAGTTAATACTACAGATGTTCAATAGGACTGACATCTGGTGAACACAGTGGCCAGGATGGTAAACTGATATCACTGTCATGCTCCTCAAACCATTTGCACACACTCCTAATGACATGGTAAGGGGATTTATCCTGCAGGAATCAACCTGTGCCATCGGGATGGACACTCATCATGAAGAGGTGTATCTGGTTTGCCAGGATAGACATGTGACCTGGAGTGATCAATAGACCTGTTTCTGGATAGCTTGTGCCAGTCTTTTTATATTGTCTTTCTCATTTATACCTTTATCGGTGCGCCACCTGGCTGTGGTGAAGAGCCAATTGTTCTACTAGGAAGTGGTTTTAATGCTGTGGCTGAACAGTGTATGTCATATATACTTATACGGAATATTCATTTTATCTAGCATATTTTGAAAACGCCTGCTTCTTGCTGAATCTTTGACAAATTTATTCTCTATACTTAATTTCTTATGATTTAAATTAATGGTTTGTTCTGTTTGTGGCCATTGGTAATCACATATTTTGAGGTTTAGAAACATTTGACACCATCATGGAACAATGACAAGATAAAATGTATCTTTTGATGGACACAAACATTGCTGAGATATCCAGTGAAGTATATCTCAGCAATGTAATCTATACTGCTAAAATTGCACAAGATATCATGTTTATTAAATTGCAGCATATCGTCCTGCCCATAAAAACCCCACAACTCTTCTACTGCTTCTTTTGAAATATTTCGGCAATGTTTTTGTTATGTGCTTCTAGCTAAATTGGGCAGTTTCCTCTTCCTGATGTTTTAATAAATACTGTCACTTGAAACATGCATCAAGTGCCTTGCTGCAACTGTGTTGCGAACATTTTAACCTACCTGGATAATGTCAAATCATGTTATCTTATAAAACCATTTTTCCCCTGACAACTACATGGATACATTGAAACAAACATGGATTACAGTGTAATCAAGTAGGATTGTTTTTAGGAAATAACATTTTTCAGTTTAAATTCACAACAGAAAGTAATGTACGCATTACATAGAAAAGACAAAAATGTTATTTGAACAAAGACTAACTTTTATTTTATATTTATATATGTAGTACTGTATTTATATTTGAGTTATCAAAGTGAATACCGTTCATGTTTTTAATGTCATTAATGCATTCTTTTGATTTGACACTTTTTACCGTCTGTAGCTCTTAGGTGAAGCCCACTTGCCCACACATGCATTTTATGATTGAAAGATGGAAAAATTAGCAACTGGTCACAGAAGCACATCAACTCTCAAATATCATTTCAAAGCAAAACACTTCCATAATCAGAAGCATTAGCACAGGAGGACACCTTGTGCAGACTACGCTGGACAGTGGGCCGCTTTACCAGCCAAAAATGTTAATAGGCTTGCTTGTCTTAGTGATTGGCTTAGTGCAAGAAAACAGGAATTATGGGGCCAAGTTTGTTTTACTACACGTTTGTGTATGTTCAGTGCTTGTTGTAACCTGACATTTCATCAAAATTTGGACCAGATTTGAAGAATGTTGCAAAATTATAAAAAAATAATAAATGTCTTCTAATGAAGCTGACTTTGTTGACTCTTCTGAGTTCAACACAACATATTGCTTTTAAACAGATATTTCTTTAGGGGTCAAGTTTGAACGAATAACAAATTGCAATGAAAAATTGTGCTTGCTTGCAGCCCTAATGTATATGTTGATTTAGCTATACCATAAGACTTGCTGTGTTTTGCTCTCTGCTGTTCCTTTGTTCCTTTCTTGTGCTTAGTTCCAAGGGTCTGTAGGTTGCTGCAGAGAGAACCTTATCTTTTAATTTATCAGAACAAGAGTGTTTTTTACTGGAGTGTTGCTCATGATTTATGGTGGCAGGTGCATATGTAGGTACATGGTCTATCTTTTGTTGCATACTCAACATTTTTGTGCAATTTTAGGGTAACCAAATCTCTATATACAGCATAGTTTCATTCAGACAATTGGTTTTAATAAAAACAGTAGGTTCACGATACTTAAGAATGCTCTGCAACCCTGACAAGGATGGATGGATGGATGGATGGATGGATGGATGGATGGATGGATG
>JAACJT020000034.1:14169933-14186903 GCA_009936485.2 Gymnarchus niloticus
CGATACTTAAGAATGCTCTGCAACCCTGACAAGGATGGATGGATGGATGGATGGATGGATGGATGGATGGATGGATGAAGTTAGGCTAAGAGTTGAACTGGAACTAGTGAAGTGCAAAATTGCAGTTAGTGCCCTTGCCTCCACCTTTCCAGTAAGGTAATTAGTTTCCAAATCACAAAGACCACTAACTGATCTTTGCAAGACATATTTGATAAAAAAAAGGATTAGAGTTCAAAGTTAGAGGTACTTATTGATAATATTTCTGTAGGTTTTCCACCAGCATATGCTGGTGAATCAGAAGTGAAGAAAGGACTTTTAGGACTTCCTAGAAGTATAGTAAATAATGTAAAAATTTAATACAGGACAATAAGATCAATTTAATTGGAATAGCTGTTATACCCATTCTGTTTGTTACTGATACCATGAAGTGGAAGGTGAGGATTATGTTTCTGAAGGGTTTACAGAAAACCGAAGGCACAAAGATTTGGCACCTGTGGTTTCACTGGCTATGGTGGGCCTTTTCACATGGTCACCTATGATAGTGTGATGTCATAAATGGCCACACCACTAGCCTTGAGCATGTCACTACAAAACATTGTAAAGTATTAACATAATACTGTCTTTGACATATACCAATCAAAGAGCTATACTTCAAGGTCTTTAAGGTATGTTTTAATTAAAGGAAAAGTTTATCTATGATTTATGAGGTAAGTGCTATAGAAATCTGATTAAAATGATTCATTAATCCATGACAGTACAAAGCGAGGGTCTGAGTATCTGAAGTGATAAATGGTTAACTGGACCTCTAGCTTACTGTAACACCTATCTCAGAGTAGAACTTGACACACTTGCACAACTTGTAAAGGCAATATCTATAAAGAGCAACTGAGGCCAAAACACTGTATCATTTGCGACGGCATTTTGAAAAATGAAGCAATAATATTGCTAGGGTAGTGCATGGGTGGATCTGAATATTCACATTGACAAGATATTTTCAATGTTTTATGAATGCATTATGCAGAACTAATAATGGCATTGTAAATTATTTTTATTCTTGTTGAGTTACGGGCTGGCATTTTACCAATGCGGCAATATTAGCCGTACCAAGATTCCGTAGAAAATACATGACACTACCAGTAGGGGGAGACAAAGCAGCAGCGTTTGTTAGCTACTAAATCAAGATACAACTGCAACCATGTACTTGATAAGATACATGCAATAGAAATGAGCTACAAAATGATTTTTACATCTCCAAATGACACTTGAGCAAGGTCCATAACAAATATTTTGGTGGTGCTGGGTGTTGGCATGACCTTGCTCTTTGATCCCCTCCTCACTTGAAAGATTCAAAAAACTTAATTGTCATTTGTACAAGTTCAATGAAATTTTTACTTGTGTTCATCCCTGCAGCTTTAGCAGCACATAACGTAGGGAAAAATGAATACAATACAATAACTACAATATGCACACAATAATTACAATACACATACAATATACACCGATCAGCTACAACATTAGCACCACCCCCTAGCAGAACAAGATTGTTAGGAGTGTGTGCGAATGGTTTGAGGAGCATGACAGTGACATTAGCTTACTATAGTTGACAAATACAGCCCTCTTAGAAGGTGGTATTACCTCCTCGTGTCACCAGTACTCCAGCGGTGTGGCAAGACATTGATTCACTGAGGCCCCTAAACGGTTCCACAGGGATGCTGTAGCATGCTGACACCAGAGCTTCCCACAGAGCATCAAGAGATCTTGGTGGTTCCAAATGCTGAGCCAAGTTAATACTACAGATGTTCAATAGGACTGACATCTGGTGAACACAGTGGCCAGGATGGTAAGCTGATATCACTGTCATGCTCCTCAAACCAGTCGCACACAATCCTAACAACATGATAAGGGGATTTATCCTGCTGGAACCAGTCTGTGTCATTGGGATAGACACTCATCATGAAGGGGTGGATCTGGTTTGCCAGGATGGACATGTGACCTGCTTCTGATTAGCTTGTGCCAGTCCTTTTATATCGCCTTCTCACCTGTACCATTATTGGTGCACCATCTGGCTGTGGTGAAGAGCCAATTGTTCTACTAGGGGGTGGTGCTAATGTTGTGGCTGATCGGTATATACAGTATACACAATATACACACACAGCATAAAATACAACATACGCGGTATTGAAATGAGAGTGAAATGTAGTGGTCAGTTATTTGCCGGTTGAGAAGTTGTATTGCAAGGTTATCTATGCATATTTAACAGTCGTATTGCTATTGGAAAGAAATTGTCCCTGAGTCTTGATGGACCTGTAGGGTCTTCTGGTGGGGAGGAGGGAGAAAAGTGACCGCGCTGCATGGCTGGGGTCTGAAACAATCCGCTGGGCTTTTCTGAGACACTTTGGATGATAAATGTCCTGAACTGCTGGCAGCTGTGTCCCAGTGATGGTCTGTGCAGTTTTCACCACCCTTTGCAGTGGATCCAGGTAGGTTACAGTGGATTGGGCTGTTGTCTGTCCATTACTTCCTGTGATCCACAACCAGCTCCCTGGTTTTGCTGATGTTCAGGGACAGATTATTGTCCCGACACCATGTTGTCAGCTGCACTTCCTCCCTGTAGGGCATCTCATTGTTGTTGCTACTCAGGCCTATGATGGTGGTGTCGTCAGCACACTTCACAATGAAACTGGAGCTGCGTCTGGCCACACAGTCATGGGTATACAGGGAGTACAGCAAGGGGCTCAGCACACTGCCCTGAGGAGTACTAGTGTTGAGGGTCAGGGTGGAAGACGTCCGCTTGCCAGTCCTTATGTGCTGCGGTCTGCCGTTGAGGAAGTCCAGGATCCAGTTGCAAAGGGGGCCACTGAATTAGAGATGAGTCTGAAGGGGAGGACCATGTTGAATGCCAAGCCATAATCCACATACAACAGCCTGGCATAACAGTTTTTCTTTTCCAGGTGGTTGAGGGTGGTGTGAAGCATGAAGGAAATGGCATCCTCAGCTGACCTGTTGCGGTAGTAAGCAATGTGCAAAGGGTTCAAAGTGTCTGCTATGATGTACACTTGTACATTGCCTTGAAAAAAAAATGTTTGCTATGCAAATAAATGCATGCAATATTTCTTTTCTGTACTGATGACATTTTATCAGTGGTGTTCATTTGCTTAACATACAGTCAAAAAGCAAATTACATGCATACAATGTTATACATTTTTATATTTTACTAGTCTTGTAAAGGGAATCTTGTAATTTACTTGAAATACATAAAATAACAGCAGGACATGAACTTTGATGATTTGAAAATTTCCCATTTAAACTCTAATTTAAACATAGTAACTTAAAGTTAAACTTAGCATCTAACTTAATGTCTGTACTTAGTCAATATGCAACAAAATGAACTCAGCGGAACAGAATAAATTCTGGGATCTAAAAAAGTCACACATAAAGTCTTTTGTGTTTTTGCACTAGGCATTCATGGAAACCGAGCTCCACTAATGTTTCCAGATTAATGGAGCCCTAATGGGGGATGTGCAACTTTGCCTTAATGTGTTGCATGACAAACAGGAACTCTGGAAAGCTTAAGTCCACCTGGACAAAACTGGAACAATGACACATGGTCAGACAGTAGATGCTAAAAAAAAAAAGAGGAAAAGAGCAATTAACACAATTTCTTGTTTAGGAAGTCCTGCTATCTTTTAATTTCATAATGATGACCAGATCCTTGGCCCTCTAAGGAATCACTAAGCATATCACTGTATTATGTGTACAAGTTGTATTTTTATGATGGTTTTAAAGTTTTAAATAATGATTTCACTTCCCCTAGCTACCAGCTCATGGGTTTATACATTAGGTAGACACCAGAGTAAATAATAGATTAATAAAGGTGAATATGACAAGCTTGGATTGAGTCCAGAATTAGTACACTCCGTCGAATTAAACCGATTGATAGTTAATGTAACAAGTTACAATATGCCCAACTTATGTAACCAGTTTGACTCTCAAATTAAATTAGTAGTGATTTATGAAGAGACCACCAAGCACACCTCAATCGGGAATGAGGTACATTAGGAAAAAATGAGCGTCAATCAGCTGAAACGTTGCTATTCCGAGCAATGCTACATTACACGTAGCACTAACCTCGCTTTTATTCTGTTTGTTCTTGTTTTGGACCTGTCTATAAGTTAGTTGCTTTTCAGAGAAATGCTGTCAAACTCGCTAACATCGTGAGCAACGGGCGGAATTTGTGTTTTTTATCTGGAAATCAGGCACACAGAGTGAAACACTCGGTAAAACCTGAAAGCATTAAACGGAGAACGATTGCTGACATCTTCGGACCTGCAAGCCATTAGGATTCCGCAGGAAACAAGGGGAAAGGTACATTAACACGCCAGAGGAGTTGCTCAAGTTTGTGTTCCCTGCTCGCCGAATGAAGGAAGTTGTAACATCAACCTCCACACAGACAGCAGCTCCGCTCGTCGGCGGCCGGTTCTCAGGATGGACGCCTTCTGGGTGTTGCTGCTGATGCTCGTTCCCGTGTTCCTGTGGAGCAGCAGCACCTTCGTGTTTTATTTCAAGAAGTCTTTCTACGTGGCTTGGATGATGATTCTGGCCGTCATAGCCATCCCCATCTGCATTGTGAGAAGCGGCGGCAGGGACGTCGGAAACATGCGGTGAGTGACCGGGGGGGGCACACGCTAGCCGGCTAGCTGCGCTTCTGGGGACCATTACGGTCATTTATCCGTGTCACAGACGGCCAGAAGCAACATGCCGTGGCCCTGGTCAACACCAACTACCACGGAGCTGCTCAAAGGCGAACCGGCGAGGAAGCGCGTGCTTGTTTAGACCTGTTCGTTCGCTCGCCTTCTTCCCGTCTTTTAGCTGCAATGCTAACGTTGCTAACAGTAGGGATGTGCCGGCTTTGCCGTGTCCACACACAGTATTAAAAATATAAGCTTGTCAGGACGAATGGATAAAACACCAACTCCCCATTGCGGGGCGAATCTTTGCTTGGTTGGTGAAATTTAAAATCCACGAAGGATTCAGTATAGTGTCAGCTAAGGAGAAATGCGCGGACGAATAATTCCTACATACGGTGAAATAGGCAGCTTTCTAACACCTTTCGAGTTCAATAGTAATAATATTCCAGTATTTTTAATGTTGTACTTGTAATTACATGACACACGTGGAATATTTCTTCCTATTTTTGACCAGAACTTGCCGTATGTAATGCTATGAAATATAACCGACATAGACTATTTGGATATATAACATATCGGTTTGTCTCCAGTATGTAGTGCTAATTACGAGCAATATGAGGTTATCTCAAGTGAAGCCTTAACAACTTTGTCTAAACGAAACCTGCACATACAACCGTGCAGTAAGGCCATGTTGATGGCTTTAAGCAATAGATTAATTTTAAAAGGAAGTGAAAATGGCAAGGTGAGCATCCAGACAGGTGGATATGTGGATGATTTACAGGATGCATTTGGATATCCGCCTGTGAGTCTACAGCTGGGATCAGCTGCTGATGGTACTGGCTACCTCACAGTAGAATCAGTCAGGTTAAACCACATCTGACAGCTTTTTTGAATATTGCATCTCTTTAGATAAACATAACGCCCCGTACTAAATATTAATTTAAAATATCTAAACTTATGCAGTTTTAGGTGGTTATTAATGATGAACTGATCTCTTGTATTGATAGCTTTGTATCAAGGTAAGCGTGGCATTCAATTAATGTTCTAGACAGATGGCGAAATGTATCTACATGTGCATATAACATGCACAGTTTCAAAAAACTTAAACTCCTCTTATTTTTGCAATAACTTTGTTTATTCGGAGCCAATTTTGATCCATTTTTGGATAAATGGCTGCAGGCCTGTGTGAAAGCTAATGGACTAGAGTTTGAACATTTGCTGAAACTGCACGACTTGTTTTATCAGCGGTTTTGACTTGACTGTTGGCTGACTTTGCTATTTGAATTTGATGTTTATCATTGTGAACATTAGTCAGATTCGTTGCTCATGTTACAAGGTACAGTAGGGGTACATAAAACAGGTGTGGTGGGAAATATACATTTGGTTAAGTTCTACATATTTCTGCCAGAGATAATCAAAGTTGGCTGCGGATCAATCAAGTTATTGCAAAAATAAAAAGGGTTCATTTCTTTGAAATGTAGTTAGTTCCCTAAAGGGATGTGTATGCCTGCTTGTGCATTTCTCCCAAATGTTGCATTATCTCTGAGAATGATGATGTGTAACACCTCTTATAGACAGAGTTGATTCTCATTTTGCATCATGCATTAATGCCTGAATCTTTCAGAAGGGTGGCTGCCAGTTTGAGCTTACTGAAATGTAATCAGGCCCTGTGATCTCTGACCTTCACTGTTTTACTCTAAGTCAGTGAGTCTTCACAGAACTCTGTAGGTTCTCAGATAAAGGCAGATGTGCACATCATGCATAGCAATGATATTTTAGCTCAGCCTTTACTGCACGTTAACAAAACAATTTGTCAGTGTTGGCAATACCATAAAAATGATTCTGTTCAGTTGTAGCATGTACATGTGTATGTGGTTTTACCCCTCTTTAACCCGGCTAGCCTGTTGAGAAATCACTTGTGAATATAGATTGCAGATATCTGGGTGTTGAGTCCTTGGTTTCCCTCTAGCCAAGTAACCAATAGTAAGCAGCTGATGATTAGTTTAAATGGGGGGGGGGGGCAACAGAGGTCTGATTCTGAAACTGGGTTAGTGTTGGCCCATGAGAATTTGTGTGAATGGCATATCACAAGATTTTAACAACCTGGAAGTTAGTGGTAACGGATGAATCATAGGAGTATGATTTCTTTTTATGGAGTTTAGGTCGAAGTTAATCTTGGTCATTAATGGTGTGCTGCCTTCTCAACACATGCTGGTGATAGGGAACTTTCTGTGTTCGAGTGAGTATAATTGGTGCAGAAGCAGCACGGGAAGCTGAGAATGGAAATGTAAAATGAGCCCTCATTTATCTAAGATACTTTTGTCCAAGGCAACATGTGTAAGCTTGGAATCAGAGTGTATGGTCAACTAGTGTTTGTGAAGCAGTTGGTGCTTAAGGGCCTCACAGAGAGATGATCACTCTGCTGGCCATGGAATTTGAAACAACTTCCAGACATGGACACCGACCCCTAACCTGCTGAGCTACACGTGACTTGGGCGGTAACTGTGATGTGGTCTGGTGTTGCATTCTGATATTACAGTAAGTCAGACAGCTCAAACTTCCTTAGTGGGCTCCAACGAGAGTCATCGTCACACACAGCAGGAGAGGCGTGGTGGGCCTGCTCTGGAACGTGGCCGTGCAGTAGTAGTCTGCAGCTCAACGACGGCGATCAGGCCAGCGCCAGAGAAATTGGTCCCTCATCAGAGTGGGCAGCATTGTACTATGAGATGTGCTGACTGTTTGTGGCCGGGTTTGCTACCTGGTTGATCCTGCCTGTGTATGCTTCTCTTGAAGCATAAGCCAAGTACACGTGGTCCATGCAGTGAAACTGCGAAGAGCTCTTTAAATCAGTTATGATACCCTTTGATCACTAATACGTGCAAATGTGCGGTGCCCCCCATGGATGTGTACATCTGCCGAACGAAATCCCATCAGATGGTGCACATGGCCCAGCTGTTTTAATGATTCTACATAACCTTATGACAATTGTGGGCTTCCATGGTGTTGATTTTTTTTTTTATTCATATGTCTACCCCATCAACTTTCAATGGTACTGTGAGTGCCTACTGTGGTGAGCATGGGCAGTGGGTAAATGGGATCTGATTCTGGAGAAATGGCAGGCAGCAGGTGCACAAATAACTCAGTTGTGGTCACATTTTCAGTAGAGAGAGGTGGACTGTGTTGTTGTGTTTTTTTTTTTTTTTGTTTTTTTTGTTTTTTTTAAAAAAAAAAGGATGCCAAAGGCCATTGCTGGAGATTATGTAATAGTGGGTGAAGTAATTTTATATAAAAGTTGGCATATAGTGTTCCTGTTGGTGTGGTGTTCATAGGCTGTATAGAATTCTGACACATTTTAATCTGCAGAGTGCATTTTGCCTTGCTGGCAGAGTTTACCACGGTTTTAGGGGCTGAGTTTTCTTAATGAGGTCCTACTAAATCCTATGAAAGTGCTGTATTGGTTTTTAGTCACCTGAATCATTGAGATTGCTGCCACACTTTTAATGTTGCATGTGCTTTAAAAGTACTACATTAAAGATTTGCCCTAGGTAAAAATGTTTTGTATATATTCATCAACTGTGTCATTGTATAGGATTTTGCTCTTCTACTCACGAGATGTGATACATATGTAGGAAAATAAAAAAAACGTTTTTTTTGGTTTCATTAGTGTATGCGTCTTAATTACTGCATTTCATTTGGCAGAATTATTCGATTCATGGTTTGGCATGTGAAGTACTTCCTGGGTCTACGGTTTGAGGTGAACGGCTTGCAGCATCTGCAGACGGAAGGTCCATATGTGATCATCTCTAATCACCAGAGCTCTTTGGATGTCTTGGGTAAGAACTTTTTAAACTCGATAGCAGGAATCGTATCTATTTACTCACCCACTCTCAGACATAAGGCCCCAGTGGTCTGCAGTCTGCAATGTTCAAACTAACTCTTTGAAAATCTGTATCAGGGACATTGGTAATGCTTGTTTAAATGTGTACATGGTGTTCTTCTGACGTCGTTGCACTAGCAGCCCTGGGTGCAATGCCTCGAAGTTGCCCTTGACCAAGTCAGGGTGACCCTTAAATGTGCCTTGGCAGGAGGCTTGGTGTGGTGTGGCCTGTTTCATAAGTTGTATTACCCTGATATGATAGGTTGCTGATTGGGTGGGGTTGGTCCAAATGTGTGACAACTGTGATGAAACATTGCTTGAGATCTGAAATGGGACAGCACTGGGTAATGCTAAACCATAAACAGTAACCATAGTCAGTCTCTTCTAAAGTGTTGCAGGGGTTGTAGATAACAAGAGGTTCTCACCCGTGGCCTTTGTTCCCATCAGCCCACACGACACATGGGTGTGCATTTGTTTAGTGTTACATAATCTCTGACGTCTACAGTGAAGTCATTCAACTCTTGACACATCTAATTGTTTTGCAAGTTCCTTTACTGAAGAGACAGCTTGGATTCTTTGTATACATTCTTTAACTTGTAGACACCCTCCTTGTGCATCTTTGCAATAGTCAGTGTTTATTTTTAATGGTTTCGAATTGCCGGTGCCCCATCATTGAAGATATATTGAAGGCAGTAATTCTGAAATTCCATTAGAACAAATGGTGGCATGAAGTAATAGTTTGAATATAATTAGTATGTGCTATTAGATGACCATGTTCCTGTCATATTCATTTGAGAACTGGACATAACCAGAAGTTTGAATGTTCTGGTTCCCAAATGGGAACTGTGGTTATCCACAAAAGGAAGGAATCCAGAAACAATTTTCAATCCTCATGAATGGAAATTGGGGTATCGCTGTAGCCTCACATCTCCAGGGTTGTGGGTTTGATTTTCATGTGTGAATTTTGCATGTTCTTCCTGTGCTTGTGTGGATTTCCCTCCACAGTTAAGTTAAATTCATTTAGGCAAATTGACATCTCTGAATTGCTATAGGGTGTAACTGTATGCTGTGTGAGCTCACGCGGTGATATACTGAGATCTGAGCCAAGGTGTTCCCCCAGCCTCGATCCCTGTCCTCAATGGGGTGGGACCCAGGCTCACCTGACTCACTCCTGGATGGATGGATGGATGGATGGATGGATGGATGGAAGGAAGGAAGGATGGATGGATGGATGGAAGGATGGATGGATGGAAGGAAGGAAGGAAGGAAGGAAGGAAGGAAGGAAGGAAGGAAGGAAGGAAGGAAGGAAATGGGACTGGCACACTGCAGCACTATTTCTCACATCTTCGTGGTTACTGGCTCAGTTTGACTTTTCATCCTATAGAAGATGGGTGGATGAACAGAAAGGAGTAACAGATGTTGACTCACCTAAAGTGAATTGCAAAATAAATTAAAATGTTTGGACTTCCCTAGTGGCTGTAATGGTGCTGTTTTTGTTGACGAGAGGTGTGGAAAGGTTGATGGTTTCTGGGCAGTACTGTGACAACAATGGGTATTGCGGTAAACTGCAGTGGAGCAGAGATGAGGTTGAATGCTGTGGGTGTTTCATTAAATCTGTATTAGAACTGGCAGCTTTGTAGTCACACAATAATCACAGCTTTTCACCTTGACCCCGGACTCCTGGTACTGTGCCTACTCTCGTTTGGTGGGCGCTTCCAGCGGTCAGAAGCCCGCTCTGCGTGCTAGATGGCTAGAAACCTGCAGGCCTGTTGACATTGGATAGCAGGACGTGGGCCCTGTCTGATTTTCCCAGCTTTCTCACATCCTAGGATCTTTTTTCAGTTTAGATGAGTCTTGTAACACATGATCTATTGTCTTGTAATGTTAATATTATGATACTGACCCTGTGCTAATAATCAGTTTGAAAGGTGGATTGTATTAACATGATGATGTAGCCTAGCTCAAGTCATTTAGTGCAGTCGGTTTGAGTAAAGTTGCAATCATACAAGTACAGTCTATAATGCTTTTCCAGTTCTATAAATTTCAGTGTAATGCTTAATGGGGAAACCTCAGTCCTTGCCGTGAAGTTAACATGCATGAAAACCACCTCCTGACTAATGAATTCCCCAGGCTTTTTGTCTTGGTTGCTGTTAATGGCAAAATGAGCTGCAGCTAAATGCTAGTTTCTTAATTACAATTTAAAGGCCAAAAACACGAGAGAGGTACTTTAACTGCTGTGAAAATGAATCAGCCCTGACAGGAACTTGTTGGTTGTCAGATCCTAGAAGGCATTTTAATGTACTGAGGTGCTGGGGATGGGGGGGGGAATACATTTCTGGTTTTATTTCAATTTCATTGGCTGTATTCAAACTCTCGCTGCTACGTAACTGGTGCTCTATATTGTGCATTTGCTGTTTTGTCATCCTGCCCCAATTCTCAAGAAAAAAAACTGGCTCACTGTAGCGCACCATAAATAACCAGAATGCACGTTCAAATTATGCAGCATTATGCTACTCTGCTCCCTGTATAGCACAACTCAATGCCAAGGTGACGTCTGTTGGCAGTTGATTACTTTTGAATTATTTTTTTCTGAGAGTAGCTTAATTTTAATTAATTATGACACATCCATATTCATTATCTTTTTCATTCTCAGTTTTCACCATATTTTGCTATTTGTAATTGTCAGTGTGCTGGTATATCAGTAAAGAGTGTTCTTATGTAGTGTACATAACCCGTCATTTTTAATTCCTTCCCTATATAATAAACTACATAGGTTTCTCTACGTAAGGAATGCTGAGTGAGTAACCAATTTCAAATACAGCCTCTGTTTGTTTTCCCCCTCTATCCAGGCCTGGACTATCATGAGCATGATCCTTACATGAAACCAGCTATCAGTCAAACACACAGCTGGTGTTAAAATGTATGAGCCAGATTCTCTCTCTGCACTGTTGCGGATGAGTGATCAAAGCTGCATACTTCACACCTTGTTCCTAGAACCATGACTGGTTGCTGTAATTGAGGGAAGAAATGTTATCTTGTCTGCTTAATGCATCTTTTTCTGATGTGTTCATGAGTGCGGTGTGAAAGATTTCCACGAGGGTAGTCCGGTGTTTCTGTGCCATGTCATTCCTGCGAAATGTCCCATATTTACGTTCACTCGTTAAAATCATGAATGATAGTGGACAGCTGCACCAAGGGACGCTATGGAACTGGTTCTACATATAAAGCACAAGGAGAATGACTCTTCTCGACCTGAGTGTAGCGTGACTATTTTGGTTGTGTTCATAAATAATCTGTAACTAGTACTTGTTAGCTTAACAGGTCAAATTGATCTGTAACAAGGTGCTAAGGTTTACTTGTGACTGGGATCTCGTCAGGCTGAATCCTCACCTGCTTTGAAATAAACGAATGCTCTGTCCAGGATTGATGGAGGTCCTTCCAGACCGCTGCACCTCCATTGCCAAGAGAGAGCTGCTGTACGCCGGCACTGTAGGCCTCGTGTGTTGGCTAGGGGGCATCATCTTTATCAACCGCAAGAAGACCGACACTGCCAAGAGCGTGATGGCCCAGGCTGCTAAGACCATGCTGGATGAGCAGGTGGGCACGCATCCCCAGGCTGGTGTCTGAGGATCAACACATGAGCTCTGCCCAATCGTGGCATGCGTTGGAAAGCCACACAGCTGCCAGGGAGAGCAGCTATACCCGTTGGCTCAGCTGTATCCGGATTCGTGTTGCAGATCCGCCTGTGGGTTTTCCCCGAAGGGACACGGAACCAGAAGGGTGACCTGCTGCCCTTCAAGAAGGGAGCGTTCCATCTGGCAGTGCAGGCACAGGTGAGCTTTGGGCTTTAGGGTGAGGTCTGTTCTGTTTACCATTCCAAACGGCATACACACAAGGTGTCACACAGGTTTAATGCAGAGGTGCCCGGTATTTAGTTAGTGTCATAATAGGCTTAGGGTTTTGTCACTTTTATTACACAAATTAAATCCTGCTGCAGATTTCACAGACTTCACATTAAAGGAATTCATAGTTTTAAGTTGTTGAAATCATAACTTTTAAGTGTTTTTGTGTTTCACAATGTTATTTGGCTAGTAACGGCCAAGCAGTTGCACTGCTGTTGAGCCTGACCTTTGTGCCATAAGTGTAATGATGGCAGTTATTGGTCTTGGCCTCAGTCAGTGTGCTCTAAAAATACGTCCCACTGATGTGGGTTTAAGAACTGGTCGTGTCCCTTCACCTCCCCCTCACTCTTGGATTATGTTAGCGCTGGGGCTAATTGTACTGTTCATCTCAGAATTGAGCATTCCCTCTTTTTCCTGAGCCAAACGCTTCCCCCAGTGAGCCAGTTAGACACTCTTCACTAGACCATTTCATGTCCTATTATTAGCTGGACACTTAGCAGTATAAATAGATCTTGTCTCCCCCCATCCCCTACAATGAGCCATTCTTTTTGTCCTTTTAAGAATTGTTTGTCTAAGGCCGACCTACCATGCAGACTGTAGGCCACACTTTCCTCTTCCACTTCTGCTGGCAGTAGGGTCGTCAAAAAAAATCGATACTCAGATAGATACTAATCAATGCTAAAAATTACTATCGGATTAGATGCTCATTTGGGGCAGTATCCATACCAACAGTGCCGTGTTCACCTCCTCCAGTTGGCACAACTTCACACAGCCCCTTCCCTCACTAGCAGCTGAACACATGAACGCGAGTTGATGTTCACAACACTGAACTGGATGAATATGGCAAGTGCTGCCACTGAAGGGCCTTTGCGACCATTTTTTTTTTTTTTTTTTTTTTTCCATTTTCGACTAAAGTGCCATTTAGAAGTATTTTGCATATGAGGCAAACGACCAGGGAAAGGCTAAGGATATCGATAAGCCTATATGCAAACAATGGTACAAAGTCGAGTAGCACAGCAAACTTGGCGAAGCATCTTAAAGACCAACAGTAAAGCTCCCTTTTTAACAGCTTTGAAGTATTAAACACTTATCATAAATGTTAACCTGGCTGGCGCACACGTTAACGTTAGTCGTTTAACTATTAGTAATTAGTCGATAACAGATGGCTAATGTGGCTAAGTTATCATTAAGGTAGCAGCTAGCGGCTGTGGCTAATAATAAAATGATAACATTAATATGGGAGTTAGACAGCAAACGTTATCAGTTCTGCCCATCTGTAATGTTAGACAGTGCTAATTTAACAGGAAAACACTGTCTGAAAAATGTTATGTTTCTCTTAAAGTCCCAGATTGAAGTTGAGAAAAGTGGACCAGCAACTAGACAAAGTGGCAGGTTTCAGGTTCAGGCTTTTTGAGCAGGTGTGGCTAAAATACTGTTTTACAAAGATGTTAATTAGTCTGGCAAGTGTTATTTAGTCTAATGTTCTGCTATACAATATGTAATGCATAGTTATGAAAGGAACACTTAATTTTACCATTCTTTTTTTAATCTGACTTGCCTAAATATTTAATGGTCTTACACTACCTCAGACAACCTAAAGATATTGTCTTGTTTTTTTGCGCTACCTAAGATAATCTTAAAATGTTCGTCATATACCTTACAATTGTTAGTTTTTTTTTTTTTTGCACTGTCAGACAACTTTAAAAATAGTGTTGTTATTGTTTGTATTGTTCTAATCTTAAAAATTGAGGCATAATTTTCTTTTTTCCCCTCTGTGGTATCGAAAATGGTATTGAGTATTTTCCTGGGTATCAGTATCGAGATGGAAATTCTAGTATGGTGACAACCCTAGCTGGCAGTCATGTGACCCTGTTAAGCCTTGTTCTTGCTTTTCAGGTTCCCATCATACCAGTTGTCTTTTCCTCCTATGCAAATTTCTACCGACGGAAAGAAAAGCAGTTCAATTCTGGTAACGGATCTGTTCAATCATTTAGTTATGTTTAAATTCTTTAAATTGTAGTTAAGGCATTCTGATTGCTCATTTGTGAACATTAATTGGATAGTGTGCAGTAGTCTTTAAGACATTCGGCCAAGGAGTTTGTTTTTGTTTTGTTTTTTTTATCTCCCTCTAGGTACAATAAGATTGAAGATCCTCCCAAAGATCGAGACGAAGGGACTGACGACAGATGACATCTCCGAGCTTTCTGAGAAATCTTACAAGATGATGCGCTCCACATTCATGGAGCTCTCTGACACAGCCAGTCACAGCAATGGACCCTCTGGCCATTAAGTGGGCCCTGGCCAGCTGCCCAGGATCCACATGGTCAGAGTCATTGCAGCTTCACACAACGTGCTTGTTTAGTCTGCTTAAAGCTGTGGGTGTGGCAGGCTGTTGAAGGACGAGTTCGCACCATTTCAGGTTCTCCTGGTGGCTTCAGGCCACCGCCGGAGAACACAGGATCAAAAGGAGGAGTAGGAGCATTTTTCAGGTTTTCGGGTGGAGTCAATTAAATGCTCAACATTAGTCTCCGTTTAGCCCAGCTAGTTTGTGCAATTGACATATGGTGCGGATTTGAGCTGCTCAGTCCTAGCTGGATGAGTCCTGTGGACTTTGTGCTGTGGTCCTCATGGCAGACCCCATTATGAAAGCACATTCATCGTGCATGTCTTTCAATGGCATGGTCCTTGTGTTTTTTTTTTTTTTTTTTTGCCGTCTCGTGTATATATGGTCTATTGGCTCAAATCTGCTTTCTCTTTACCAAGCCTGTGTTTAAGGGTTTTTTTTTTTTTTTGGTCAAGCGGAATTTTTAGTCTTATGCCTGGTTGCCTGTTTAACCTCTCTCTTATCCTTTTGTCTTCCCACGTTTATACCATACTAATAGTGGACAGAATGACAAACACAGAAAATGCCCCAATCTCACATTTTGACGTGCTTCCCAGTGCTCTGTTTCTTTGTGTATTCGAGGACTGATTTTCCATCTTCCATGACTCAATGTCCTCACTCTCAGTAAAATAATTTTATGCACTGGAGAATTGTGCAAAATGCAGTGAGACTACAACTGTTACGTTCAGCATACATTGTAGGCACTGTTCTAAGGTTTGACTGTTGTCCAGGTTATTAATGTCAAGGACATTCATTCAGGAAAACATTGTGTGCTCTCTGCTGTTTTTCTAGGCTTGTGTACGTAAGCAAATCTTTCCGCAGTCAGAATGTCCCTACAGAAAAAGACTTGGCCAAAAGTTGTATTTTTAATTCCTCACTATTGGCTTGGGGTTGGCAGATCAGAATGATGTTTGTTCTTGTCAAAGTACCCTACTTGGACCAGTGCTGTCTGTGATTTGCGCATAGTGAAGATGCAACTGAAAAAAGATGAAAGTTCTAGAAGGGTCACAATCTACAGGTTTTTTTTTTTTCCTGATCTGATGTAAAGCCTGCACATATGTTGACTGAGAATCTAATACTGCTGATTGGGACTTATTACTGATTTTGCTTTTTTTTTTTTTTTAATAGTTGATGCATTAAAACATTCTTTTAAATGGTTTCAGCTTGTGTATTCAGATAAGCACAACAGTAATCAAATGATTCCAAAGCATTACTGTTCCTTTTAAAAAAAAATTTGATTATCTTGTTAGAGAAATTAAAATCCTTTCCATGCACAAATGATTCAAATTTCATTAATATAATTGTGATAAAATTACTTGTGTAAATATTTGAGACTACTGAAGAACCACATCTATTGGGCAAGAGGAAATGGCTAGCTGTTTGTGTTTACAAATTAGAATGGACTTAATTACATTTGTTAATGGTGTAGTTTGAGTATACTGTTCAGTCCCCCAAAGCTTTGTATAAAATAGTGACCACTACTAACCTGTTTACAAGTTACTGTGGGCTTGTGTTTTGTGCTCATGTCTGACCCCTACTGGTTAATTGTTAAATGACTTTGCTTGAATCCATACCATTAGCTGTTTTGTGATAATACACTGCTCAAAAAAATTAAAGGAACACTTTTTAATCAGAGTGTAGCATCAAGTCAGTTAAACTTCTGGGATATTGATCTGGTCAGTTAAGTAGCAGAGGGGGTTGTTAATCAGTTTCAGCTGCTTTGGTGTTAATAACAGGTGCACTAGAGAGGCAACAATGCAACGACCCCTAAAACAGGAATGGTTTTACATTTGGAGGCCACTGACATTTTCCCCTCATCTTTTCTGACTTTTTTCACCTAGTTTTGCATTTGGCTAGGGTCAGTGTCACTACTGGTAGCATGAGGCGATACCTGGACACTACAGAGGTTGCACAGGTAGTCCAACTCCTCCAGGATGGCACATCAGTACGTGCCATTGCCAGAAGGTTTGCTGTGTCTCCCAGCACAGTCTCGAGGGCATGGAGGAGATTCCAGGAGACAGGCAGTTACTCTAGGAGAGCTGCACAGGGCCGTAGAAGGTCCTTAACCCATCAGCAGGACCGGTATCTGCTCCTTTGTGCAAGGAGGAACAGGATGAGCA
>JAACJT020000034.1:14187003-14198102 GCA_009936485.2 Gymnarchus niloticus
GGCAGGTCCGCCACTGGTGCCCTGTGCTTTTCACAGATGAGAGCAGGTTCACCCTGAGCACATGTGACAGACGTGAAGAATGTCATGCTGCCTGTAACATCGTTCAGCATGACCAGTTTGGTGGTGGGTCAGAGATGGTCTGGGGAGGCATATCCATGGAGGGACGCACAGACCTCTACAGGCTAGACAACGGCACCTTGACTGCCATTAGGTATCGGGATGAAATCCTTGGACCCATTGTCAGACCCTACGCTGGTGCAGTGGGTCCTGGGTTCTTCCTGGTGCACAACAATGCCAAGCCTCATGTGGCGAGAGTATGCAGGCAGTTCCTAGAGGACGAAGGAATTGATACCATTGACTGGCCCCCACGCTCACCTGACCTAAACCCAATAGAACACCCCCGCGCCGTTATGTTTTGGTCCATCCGATGCTGCCAGGTTGCACCTCAGACTGTCCAGGAGCTCAGTGATGCCCTGGTCCAGATCTGGGAGGAGATCCCCCAGGACACCCTCTGTCATCTCATTAGGAGCATGTCCCAACATTGTCAGGCAGCAAACCAGCATGTGGGGGCCATATAAACTACTGAGTACAATTTTGAGTTGCTGCAATGAAATTTAAGCCTAGCCTGCAGCATCATTTTTTCACTTTGATTTTTGGGGTGTCTTTGAATTCAGCCCTCTTTGAAGGTTGATGATTTTCATTTCCATCAAACGGTGTGGCATCCTTTCGTTCCTAACACATTACCCAGTCCATATCAGTATAGATATCCAGCATGATTTTCTTCCCATTGAGATCTGATGTGTTTTCAAAGCGTTCCTTAAATTTTTTTGAGCAGTGTATATTGGTTTATGTATTAATGTTAAATTTACATATTAAGAGGTAAATTTGTATTATGAGTGTTATATATAGTTAAAAGTTAATGTTTTTTTTTGTTTGTTTGGTTTAAATGCATTAAAATGAAGTCTTTCCATGTTTATGTACTACAGAGCATTGTAGGTTTTTGTGCCTGATTGTAAAATTTTTAGCCCAACATTGCTTTTTAACATGCCCAACCAACACACACAGACAGGTAAAAGCTTTCTGAAAAATGAATTTAATTACTGACAGAGCTACCTGTGTATTTATCTACACAAGGATCCAAAATATTAACTTAAATACATAAATACAGTCAACATGTTCCCATCCTCCTGTGGTGATAGGGAGAGAGAAGGGACTGGAGTATGTTTAGAGAAGTGAATATATAAACAAATCCATGACCTTGATCCTGAATTTTGATTGTTAGAAATGAGCCTTATCTGAACTTTTTAGGTTATGATGTGAATCAGTGACACTGTTAAATAATACAGTAGAGTGTTGATTATCCAAACCCCCCCCTCAAAAAAATCTATTTTCACCGGACTGGTTGTTGTGCTGCCATATTACTCCTGCCTCGATACATTTGAGATTTATTTTTTTGAACATGTATCTGGAGTAGGATAAAAAAGTTTCTTGTCATTACACAAGTTAAAAATCAAATGTTGGCTTTAGCTACTGTGTGGACTTGACAGTCTCCCTTGATGTGTCATTGACCATTGTATGTATAGGAAAGGGGTGGGTGCTGGTGGTTAGCTTTTAGTTAATCTCAATTTGTTTTGTATAAACTGTGGATTCTCATGTGTGTCTGATTATCCAAACTATTTGATTAACCCAACCAATTTGGTCCCAGTTAGTCTGGATAAGCAATGTCCTACTGTAGGTACAGAGTTTTCAAAATGCTTTTGGGCACAAACAAATAGAATCAATGATATATATTTATCTTCTAGTGTTGTCAGTTTCAAAATTTCTAGGAAGGTTGGACTTGTTTCTCCATTCTCAAGAAACATCTGTTAATTTTCCTCCTCAGTAGGTTAGCCTGTAGATTCTGAAATTGGTGGCTCTGATCAAATGGTCCATGTTGAAGTGGCTCAAAATGGATAGAATGAAATCTCCCTCTCTTTATTTGTCTTGGCATGAACCTGGTGTCACAAACAGCAAAAGGAGGAAAAAAATGAGTTGCATAGTCTATCTCAGATATCCAAAGAATTTGATTAAATATGGAGTTAATATGGATAGGAATTTTGCCTGTTGAGCACGTTTTCTGTCACGATGGTGGTGGACCTTTCCTCCCTTCCTGGGAAAGTGAACTGCAGTTTGTCTTCTATTTCTAAGTCTTGCTATGTTTATATGCCAATTAGATTGTATTTTCTTTGCATCGGTGACCAGATTTTGTGATTTGCTTCAGTTCAAAAACACGAAGCAGAAAGGCAGACTGCAGGTTCTCTCCAAATATGTTCAAACTGAAAATGAAGTCAATGACCCAAAAACATAGTAAGGATAGAATACTCCTATGGTGAACTGAGCCTTCTGTCATTTTACAAGACACATAGAGACATGTTCATAAAAAGCTAATGTAATGACAAGAAAAGGTAATGGAACAATAAAATGATAGACCAAGGTAGTAGACATTAGAAGGGCAGACACACTTGTAAGAGACTACACAAGAAATGGAGGCTCACAGGTCTCAAGGCGCTCCTCAAGAAAGCCGATCTGTTCGCTGAGCGAATCGATGCGTTCCAGCTGCTGAAAGGATTGTGTCAGGAAGCTGCTCCTCTCAGCCACACTTTGGTCAAGAGACGTTGGAAACAGGCTGTTGAAAGGTGCTAAAGCCTGGTGCAGCTTCTGCAGTACCCCACAGGAGATAAGCATTAACCTCTATGTCATATCAAGATTAATAGTTAGTCTGTGATAGATTTCATTAGGCAGTTATGATTTCGCTGACCAATGTTGTCTTTCTGTGGAAAACTGTTCTTTTGTATAGGAACAATTCAAGTTCTTGAGAGCTCTAAACTGAGTATAAATTGTGTTGTGTTTGAATGCAGTTCTACCTCTTCCAGAAGCTCTACTCTGTTCTTTAGTAACTGGACCTCTTCAGTCACGTTGATACTGTCAGCATCAGGGCCTTAAAGCACAGCAGAGCTGTATGAGTAGCACTTCTGGATTTAGCTGAAGTTTTAACATGATGATGCAACAGACCGCTTCCAAGATAATTGCCTATCAAGTGAAATATTTTTTTTCTTCTTTGCTTCAAAATCATATTAAACAGAATGGGCAGTTAATGCACAGTGAAAAAAAGTCTGCAATTTACAATATAAAAATGTATTTCAAGTGACTTAAGATGCAGAACACCCCAGAATCCCTGCCTCCAGGCTATGGGATAGTTTGCAGTTTATATTTTGCGCATCCAAATCGTTTGCAGGGACATTTTCCACCACTGTGATGTAACCATGAAGGGACAGAAGGAGGCTGTGGAAGGTCATCTGTCTGTGTGAACTAAGTGATATTGTACAGGCAGGACAATGCTGAGATTATTAAAGCCCCTGTCATGCCTTTTGGGACTGTGGGTATGCAAGGGAGGTCGGGACATCAGTAGAATGTCTGTGCAGGAAAGTGAACCCTCAGTTTGTGTTGTCCTATGCCAAGGTGATAAAGGGGTGACCCTCGGGCCCTCAGACTCCCTTCCCTCCCTGGATGTGGTTGCTGATAAGCATTACCAAACGTGAACTTTGGAATGCAAGGCCGGCACTCATCCTTTATGGGGTTGACTTGAGCACCCGTGGAGTTTATTAGAAGATTGTGTCTGATTTGAATTTCAGGGTGGAGTGTGACATCACTGTGGGGCTGCAATGAGGCCAAGGAAAGGCAGAAGGGCCTTCCTGAGAAGGTAAGTGCAACAACATTTTGTTTGAGTGCTTTTTTTTTTGCTTTTTGCATAGTGCTCAGTAGTCTTTGAGTTGCACTTCAAATTTTTTAGCCAAACCGCTCACAGCACCTGTGGCTGAGTTTGGATTTTAAGCCTCGGTAGTGTTTTATTGGCTTTATGAGAATGCGCCGAAATTTTATTTTTTGAATGTTTAACTGTTCAATCACACAGGGGGGAACCTTAGAATGTAAAATTAATTTAAATGTTTAATTGCCCAGGACACTGTTTTTAATTATTATTATTATTATTATTATTATTATTATTATTATTATTATTAACGATAGTGTTTTAAGCACGGTGGTATTTAAAACTGATTAAAAGTTATATTTTAGCTTGATTGTTACTTGTTCTGGGTTGGAGGTATTTTGTTCTTTTTGATGGTTATGTTGAACGGTTTGGATCTGAATTTGAGGTCTGTTTGAAATGATATTCATTCGATATTAATGGGTTATGTTTTACGAGAATGATTTTAATTGTGTATTGGTTTAACTATGGAGTGATGTAGTTGGCATGTGTATTGATTTGATTGTGTCCGTGTGTGGGATTTCTTTTGATAGATTCCAGTTATTTTATTGTATTTCGTTTAATTGATGTATAATAAAGATTGTAAAAAGAAAAAAGGCCCATTCATACTTCACTTTCCTGTGGTCCATTATGGACCATGGACAGTGTAAGTAACGTAAATTTCATCATCAGTGGTGTGTGTGCGCACTGTGCCCAGATTTTGTATCTAATGGACATTTTGTGCATCAGTACACATTGTGTATATACAAAAAATAAGTTGGTGCACAGTAGATGGCAGCCAATTTAAAATGTCAGATATCGATGAAGAAGGAGTAGACAAGGAGAGTTTTTTTTAATCATAGACGCCTTCGATGACCTGCTGTGCAAAGAGTTGCGGAAGTAACCGCGCATTTACAGCTCGACTTTGAAGGAGCACTAGATGCATTCCGAAGTGCAAAAAAGCTTCTGCTTTTGCTTAAACTTTCATTCCACAAGGTTGAAGTTGTCCCGCTGAAGTTGTCCAGTGCTCTTGCAGTGGGTTCTGGCCACAATGCATTATTACTCACGGTACGAGTTTGAGAATGGCCTAGCGCGTACCAAAAGTAATAATGGACTGTGAAGTCAGAACTGGTCATGTCCTCTTCTTTTCAGTGGAGGGTGACACAGTGCGAAAGCAGGTCAGTTGGAAAGGAGGGTTTCAGCCACTCATACAGAACAGCCAAGGCATTATTGAGGTAGACCTATCTCCCTGAAGTATGTGCATGGCTGTCGGACAACTACAAACTGTTTTTACATCATCCAACTTGCCAGAACACTTTTACAGCGGCTATTCCAGTCTCTTAATAATCCTGATTGTAGAATGAAGGGAGTTTATCTGAGAGATTATGCCATGCAATATCTAAACTGATGTCAGAATCTCATGAGCAAAAGGGCAGTCAAGTCACTGCCATGAGGCTTCACTTTTTTTTTTTGTTTTTCTACTTTTGTGATTCACCCATTTGTCTTAAATATGAAGTCACTCTTTAATTTGCTTCAAGGTTCATATATGCATGGAGGCTGGGAAGTATTGATTGCAGTCAAGTTTGCTTTCTATTTATGTACAGAAGACACCATCCATGTGCAGAAGAGAAATGTAGCCCGATCTCCTCTTCGGCAGAAGACTACAGATAGATGCTTCCTGAAAGCTTATAGTTGTCACAGTCCCACCTCTAACTGGTTCACACATCCATTCTCACTTTCATAGGCACTATAGCAAATTAGAATTGCTTTTCCACCATTTCAGATAACTGAGAGCTAAGGCCACCTGATATATCTACTACTGACACATGCGCTTCACTCAGCAGTTACACTAAAATACAAATACAAAGTACAATGAAACACAGTACCTATACAGCACAACAAGGACATTGATTTCTTTTATTATGCTGTATTCTACCTTGGGGAGTGAACTTGCCTGTGTTGCTGATGGAGGGGTGCAGATTGTCAGGATTGGTCTCAGTAGGACTGAGTGGCTGAAGGGTCTGGCAGGAGTGTCCATCTTCAGCCAGTGTGTAGCCCTCTTTACACCCACAGCTGAAGCTGCCTGCAATGTTGTGGCATATCTGGGAACAGGGTTTTGAGGCGCTGCATTCATCTACATCTGTAAGACAGGACCGATCAGTGTAAACAACATTGCAAGCTCGGCTTCGTCCCCTGTATTGCCTGGGATAAGCTCCAATCTCCTCCCTCCCTGACTAGGATAAAGAATTAGAAGATCTATGAATTTATGAATAAATGTGTTTGGAGCCAGACTCAGCTTTGTTTATATCCATGACCGCATTATCCATTGAATTCCTCTCCAGAGTAAGTGCTAAGTTACTTCCACTTTGTATTTTGTCTAACAAATATTTCCACAGCTGTGTTGAAAGGGACACAGGAAACTCCTTCTGAATGTGTATTGGATTAAGATAGGAGATGGGATGAGATCACTCAGCATTTATATGAGCTGTACATTTTGGGAGGTCAGGTCCTCGGTTTACCTGTTTGACAGTTCCTTCCCGCCCAGCCTGACACACAGGCACACTGATTGGGCCTCACGCACGAGCCTCCATTGGCACATGTCTCAGCGCATACCGCTGTGGCGTCAAGTGTGTTGGACACATGGGGGACCCATAAAAGAACAGCAGAGGGTGAAGGTCATTTCTGCATGAAAGCAGGCCATCAGAGGCACATGTATAAATGCAAGTGAAAACAGAAAGCACCAGAAGAGTCGTAAGTAACAATAATCTGGGAATGCTACTTCTGTCAGACTTTTTTAAAGAAAACTTTAGCGATATTCAATACATTGAAGATAACGGTTCATTTTTTATGTAGAGTTTAAAATGACTTGTGGTGGTCATCTACTGTATATAAGGATAGCCAGGTCTTTCTCAACACATTTTCATAGAGTAGGCTACATAAACATCACACTGAAGATCATCTTATGTTGATCATTACAATCTACAGTATTGTACAGATATGTATTTACCATGA
Source organism: Gymnarchus niloticus (assembly GCA_009936485.2). Lineage (NCBI taxonomy): Eukaryota > Metazoa > Chordata > Actinopteri > Osteoglossiformes > Gymnarchidae > Gymnarchus > Gymnarchus niloticus. Next base: position 14,193,797 of record JAACJT020000034.1, read on the forward strand.
TTAAGGTACAAAAACACAATGTTAGACTGCAAATTGTATAGGGGAAAACCCTCACCTTGATTACAGTTGTGGGAGTAAAACCTACGCCAACCTGGACAGCAGTCTGGGTAGGAAAGGCCTGCTGTTGCCAGCCGGCTAACCTGGCGATAGGCCACTCTGTACAGCGTCCTGTTAACAGAGAGCATGGCAGACTGGAGTCCAGGCTTCTCTCTCGAGGGTGAGCTCTCTACCTCATGTACACCAGACACGTGGCGTGCAGCCGCTGTGCCAAATACAGCTAAATAACGTGTAAACTATTTCAAGGATGATTTGTCTACCAACACAGTTAATTACCTCTTTGAGTCAACGCTTAATTTGCATGGGGTCCTTGTGGTAACACACAATGCTTATTTATGGGACACAGAGGTTTAAAAATACTTGCTCCTTATTAGCCCCCTGTAGTTATCATGGGTGTGGGACAGGAGGACAGGGGGAGGTTTGTAAAGAAAACTGAGCAGTGACAAATGAGTCATCAGGAAAACAGTGGTTTGCACTAAATGTACTCGCACCAGTGTAAGAGAGCAATGGCACCATTTCACTGATAGCTGCACTGAGATTTTTCCTGGCAGTCCCTTCAGATAGCATATGGAAAACATCAAGAATTTTAAAATATTCAACAGTACAGAAAAATCGCCCCCTTCCACTTCTGCCCAAAAAAGACACCGATCCATGTCCAAGTTCATTTCTAATCATTATGGTCAATCTATAATATTAAGACTAATGATCTTTCCTCTCCAGAGGTGGGGCAGTTCTGTGGGGGACACTCATGCTTCACATCTCTAGATTTGGAGCTTCGAATCCTGCCCCTGGTATATGTACATGGAGTTTGCATCTTTTCCCCATGTTGTGTGGGATTCCTGTGGATCCACACTGATATATAGGGGTATTTCACCTCTTTTTTAGCCTACTATTTTTTAAACTCTGTCTATGTTGCAGACACTGCAAAGAACCACTGTGGCTTCCTGCCTGCATCTCTATGCTGAAGGATAAAGTACCTGCTCATAATGATCTCCTACCATCATGGGAAAGCGTACAGTAAGCAATGTTCTTATCAAAACAGACTGGCAATGATGGCATTATTTACTGTAGAGCTTTATGTCTTGGAAGGCATACCTCTGTGGTGACAATATTATCCGGATTTCCCATGTGACAGGAAGCTCTTATGGTCACATTTTTCACATGTATTCCACAGCAACTTATTTAGTAGAGGATTGTGGGTGGCCTCGAGTACCGCTGGCACATTTTTTTAGCATTTGGTTGCCTGTCTCTTTTCCACTGAAGCTTACCGGTATGTGCTGCAGAGTCTGTGGCCTTGGCAGTGGGTGATGTAAGGCTGGTGGATAGGCTGTATGAAAGACTCTGTGTGGTAGACCACGAGGCCATTATTCTGGATGCTTCTCCCACAAGCCCTGCGGCTATATGGAGGGAAACCCCAAAAATCAAGTTAAATTGTGGAATCAAGCTCTTGTAAAGATTCATTTAATCAGTTACACAAACCCAAGGCAAATCACATTTCCAGTGCCATCGCTATCATCCGCATCATCAGTTTTTCAGTTCCTGAGCCGCTTATAAAGTAGGAAGGACTTGATTGCATGGGAACCAATAAAAGCACAAGCTTAGTTTTAAAGGAAAAAATGATGCCTGTGAATCTCTGAATACTCTGTCTAGGTAATTAATTACTGAACCTTTTCATCTGAGACTTCGCTCACATTCCTCAAGCTGCGTTCATATGCATGTATGCAACAGCACGGAAGTCCTGTGCTCTCATGAATACTGAGGTAAGTTTAAATAAGGTTAAATACAAACTCTTTTGACAGGAGTCTATTAAAATGACTGGAACCATTATGGTCCATCAAGGCTTTAAGTACTGGTGGTTAGAACAGGCAAGCTTATTTGAAACCTTCTGCCTGAGGAGAGCCCAATATGTAGCCCTGAAATGCGATGTCAAGAGGCCCAGAAAACTAGACTCCAGCTGAGGAACTCAAGTGTCTCCCAATGTAAATCGTACCATTTGTCACTTCCTTCACTCTATGGCTTCAGGGAGGTGTTAGGCTTACAAAGTGGCCTTTGTCCAAAATCTCTGCATCTAGAACTTTGAGAAGGAGCTCAATGTCAAGCCTAACTGCTTTTAGCGTTAACGTGTTTTACGCAGAAGAACGGGTAGAAAATCTTTCACAGGTCCTAACAAACTAAAATCATTTGGAGGATTTCCCTCCCAGGTCCATGCTTTTAGAACAAAGATGAAGAGTCCTGTAGGAGTGAAACAGGGACTGTTACCCTGGTTGACTGTGGTGGTGCAGGCAGACTGCATGGAGAATGAGCAGAGAAAATGGGATGAAGAATGCCAGAGACATGGCAGCTGCTCTTTCAGTCTTTTCTTGCAGCTATCCTTCACTCAGGTGGTGTTGTGCAGTGACCAGCGTTCACAGGAGATCCAGATACCTGCCACAGCCGAGGAGAAAGGGGGACATGATGATTATTATCAGAGATCCCCAGTGCTTGGGGTCCCTGAAGACTGTAGATCTATTTTTTTCTGGAAGGGCACACTAAAAAGTAATTCTAATGGCTTCCTTATCAATCAACTTTTCACTCCAGTTAGTGAAATGCTTTGCCAGAAAGGCTTTATAAATAGAGTAAATAAAACATTTCTCAAGCTCTCAGCCAAGCCAGCAGCTTTTTCCTCCCAACACATTAGCAGCACACGCAGTCAATGAGTCGTGACTGCATAATGTAATTATACTTATGACAGAAATAAGAATGAAGGACATATTTACCATCGACATTATGTAATCTGCTTTAAGGGCATTTTCACATAATATATTATGCCTTGTCTTCCGCATTAGCATGTCTATTATGCATGAATGTCTTTAGAAGCTTGACAAAGAGCACAAAGCTATTGACGAAAAGCCAGACTGTAACATACACCAGATTATCATTTCATAGAATTAGGAAGAGGGCATGGTAATCCCTCAGTGCTCCCATGAATGTTCACACCTGAAGTTACTTGTGGATCAGGTGGGAAACATTGGTCAGATTTCAGTTCAAGTTATGAAGTTGGAATTTCAACTGTATTAGCGCGAGTCTCATCACTAAGAGTTTACAATAGCATCTCTGGCAAACATTCCCCCGTGGGAGTTTGAAAAAGTACAAACAAAAATACATTAAAATAGAGGAATTATATAAGGAACAGTGATCCATTTATGCTATTCTCTCTGCAAATGTTTTGCTGTCCATTACAGGTATGCTCACCAGTCATACCCTGAGATTATATCAATTTAAAATCAGTCAACACAGGATGTAAAACCTGCATAGATTCCTTAGCCGGAGTACTCAACATTAATAGACAACATCTCAGAATGAATGAAGCCAAATTGGTTAAATGACCCCTACCTGTACTGTGGTGATTGGAAAAACATGGATGTCTTTCACATAACGAATTCATTGTTTTTTTTTTATTTTTCTTTTAGGCTACTTAGCTCTGTATCAAGGGACTGTAGAGCATGCCAAGGTTTCATATTTTTGTGCAATTCCCTATTCATTAGTGCTCACAAGATTAAAACTGCTTGCGACACCAAAGGGACATCTCAACGATCACCAGTTTGCAATGAGTCCAAAGGGACCATCAGTGTATACTGTAAATGTTGTTTTTCATCATTTAAATATCAAAGACCATCTTCTAAAAGAAAGTAATTGCTAGAGCCCAAATATCAGTGGCCCTTAAATATTATAGATGGCTAACAGGTATGAGGCTGTTACTATTTCAAGGAAGAACCCATCCATATGCTATATAAGCAGAAACCACTGAATGGCGCTGTAGGCCAACAAAAAGAAGAGGAGGCCAGGTGAAAAAGCCTTATGGCGGCATGGACCCTTTTGCTGGCTGCATTTCCCCTTAATTGTTGAACCCGTGTCCCAAAGGGGAAACTGAAAAAGCTTCAGCATCATACAGTGTTTGTATAGCTTGTGATCCTGCAGCATCACCAGCTTGGACTGTTTGGCCTGTCTTCAGACAGCTGAATGAGAGGAGCAACACTGGCCGACAGTTAGCACGTTCTTTATGTAGGCCAATCAGAAAAGAGGCCTGGACAGAATTTATCATGAATTTCACCAGTGGCAGTTTTGTGGCAGGTTAATATATCACAGAACAACCTCCATTTACATCCCATTGACAGCCCCCCCCCCCCCCCCCCCCCCCCCCCCCCCACCCCCCCCCCCTCCCCTCCCCCCCTCCCCCTATCCTCCACTCACCCCACCCCCCCCACACCTA
>JAACJT020000034.1:14198202-14214037 GCA_009936485.2 Gymnarchus niloticus
GCCACTGTCGCCTTTGGCTTACTCTCTGGGGACTGTGGGCCCGGGACTATGTAAAGCGCTTTGTGACCGTGCTCCGTCTTAAAAGCGCTATATAAATAAAATTGAATTGAACTGAATTATTAGAATATTGTGCTGAGAACCTAGAAGAGGTGCACTGGCCAAGCCAAACAGACACACTCTCACATGCTCCATGGGAGAAGCAGAAATGACTCACACAGCGTGAGTGGTGTTCTGGGAAAAATCAACAGACACGTTTTTGCAATGTTTGAAAACAGGTGCTTAAAGTTATCTGTGGCTAATAGAGACTTCCTTCCCCAGCATGCAGTGTGTAACTCCAGCTGACAGGCCCTGTGTTTGCCCCAGTACTGGTAAAGTGCTTAACTGGCAGTTCTGGTGACTAGATCCTAACTAAATGCTTACAGGTACAGGATTTTGTTCAAAGCAACGAGAAGCTTGCTGACTGTTAGGATAGAGCAAATTCTTCGAGAAAATGGAGGGAATGAGTCCTTGTTTTCCGGCCATCTTTTTTTCTCCTCTGACATAGACGTGACTTCCAGAAACAGACAGACACACTGAAACAATGGCCTGTCAGCACATTCAGGCTTAAGGCTGTTTTTTGATTTTTGAAGCATATTACAATAAACTTGAAGAAGAATGTGTGGAATTATGGCTAAAGAATTAGATGCCTAAATAAAAAAATCTGCTGAATGTGGTATTACTTTAGGAAATGTCTTAGCAGATAGCGCTGCTGCCTTTGGGTTCGCAGCTACTGTCATCTCTGTCTAGAGCTTGTAAACTCAAATGCACTGTTTCAATTCAATTCATTTCAGTTCAATTTTACTTATATAGTGCTTTTAACACGAAGCATGGTCACAAAGCGCTTTACGTAGTCCCGGGCCCACAGTCCCCAGAGAGTAAGCCAAAGACAACAGTGGCAAGGAAAAACTCCCTCAAGAAGAAGAAACCTTGGGAGGAACCAGACTCAAACGGGAAGCCTTTCAGTGTTTCACTGTGAACACCCTGTAGAACTGAGTCCCATCTAGGGCATGAACTCTCATTAAGGCTTACGTGTTCCACAAAGGGCTCTGGGTTACCAGAATGCTGATTGGATAAATGTTGCTAGGAAAGGAAAGAATGCATGATCTTTAAGCTGTTGAAAAGTGGATCCAAGCAATACATTAATGCAGTTTAAAGCTTGTAGGGCAGAGGAGATTTGATTTAATAATAATGTGATGCGTGTACGTATTGCTGTTGTTTTAGTATGTTGACCTGAAATAAATATCATGAAACAAAAACATGAGTCTGTTTTACAGATAATCAAAGCCATTTTTAACATCCAGAAATATAGAAATATGACCACTGAACTCTCTAAACTGCCATGTGACCATGGAGCCAAAAAGCTAAAAAACCTGACCAGATGGCATCTTCCATATTACTCAGCCTGTACCACAAATGGTCTCTCTCGAATTCATGAATCATTGTCAGGAAAAGGGGAGAACCATGAGATTCCATGTTTTTCACGGAAACACAAATCGAGGTCAGAGGAACTTGTGAGGGCCTGTAATAATATCATCACAAAAGGATTCCCTGGGGTGCATTGGGGGTGGAAGCATGGTGTGAGTGTGCACAGCGATTGGAGACCATCAGGAGGATGTACATTGCTAGCCTTTCCGGATGACTAGGGAATGGGAAGGGTGTAGGTGTCCGACCGACACTCTGGCTTGGTAATCCTCCATCTTGCACGATGACTGCTCAGGCTAAACACTGAACACCTGATGTCCCATTTATAGGTCCTTAAATCAATGACAACTGAATGCCTTAATGGGGAAGGTCCTTGCCTGAAAAGCGTCGTTGACAAGTGTTGCTGTCTGCACCATCCTTCATCCTATGTAAAGACAGCATTGTGCTGTGCAAGATTTTTCTCTTACACTTCTAAAGCATGAGAAGAAAAACCCAAAGAAACTCATACAATTTTAACATCAATCACTGCCAAGTCAGAAAATATGGTTTATTATTTAACATACATTATTACTTCATTGCATAAAAGTCAATGTTCTATATATTTGTGTTGTAAGATTTCTACAAAATATGTTTTCTAAATTTAGTTATAATTGTGAGTTGACAAACTTTTTTCAATAAATCAGAAGCACTATGATCATGCAATAGAAACAATACAACTCCGCCTAGTGGTGATTAGAGTTATTACACTAAAATCACAAACTGCTATACAGCATATACCGGTAACGAATACATCTGTTCAGCTCCTTTCGAACACTAGGTACAAATCAAAGACTACACCACATTATTTGTTGAATCTGAGGTACACCTATTTGGAATGTAAAGTATCGTGAGTTTCACAGCATCTGTGTACGTGCCATGGTCCATAACTGCATGAAGCTGCAGTTTCAGTTATATAGAAAACACAAAAAGCTGTTTGCAAAAATATAAAGTGCGCTTTACTGGAATATATATTTTAATTCGCAGTTTGTTATGAAGTGTGTTCGGTTATATTAGACCCACAGACTTTAAAAAATGCAATAAAGACAAAACAAGAATAAAAGTACCAGAATTATTGTTCCCCTCAAAGAAACGTACTTCCTGGTAGATATAGCTCCTTAAAAGTGCCTGAGGCTGGTATTATGTACTTCATTACGGCAATATAACTTCAATGACTTGAGCAAATGATAGCAATTTTCAATAAACATGTTTATTCGCCTGAATCCCCTTGCAAGAATTACTGTACATAGCTGTTGATGGAAACGACTCAAATAGTTTTTTTTTTCTTAAGCTGTGAGTCTTCAGTCTATCTTATAAGAAATTCTGTATGCCACAAACAGCTGCTACAATATTCTTATTCGTGTATGATGGTTTTCAAAATCTCAGACTATATTGGTGTATGGAATTAACCAAATTATAATGATCATCTTCATACTGTACCCCCAATCGATGTATCTGCATTTACAACATAATGCATATAACTTATAAACTGTGCTCAGGACAGAAAATGTGTATGTTGTTTCTGCCTCAGACTGGCAGAACTACATTATATCACAGCACTTCAACATTAGTTTTTCATTTGATCTATTAGAAAACATTAGTAAGGTTCTGATAACTTTTCAAGTTGATTAAGTGAAATCAATTGTACTTAAAATAAGAGCGTATATAAAATAATATGCTTGACATTCCAGACCACCATGGTTAAAGCAGGGCGTTCATGAATGTTACTATATCTTATAACAGCACTGTAAGTAAAACGAAAGTGTCAAATGCAATTGTTTCTGTACAGCATGCCATATTAGATGTGCTCTGTTCATATCTTGTGTAGTGAACTTGTATTGCCAAATGATCCTTTGATTCAGCTCTACAAGTGTCCCTGCCACCACTGGGCTGACACATCACTGTTTGTGTTCTGCAGAGAGCATGGGAAAATCCTCACTATTCCACCTCTCCCTTGCCCATCAGCATGAGTGAAAAGGGGAAGCCGTGGACTTTTTTCTCTGATAAAGGTAGGATTTTGACCCTAACCTTCAAGAAGCCCCTTGAGTGATCGTGCAATCTACAGCATTGCATATGTATATGTATATGTATATGCATATGCATATATGCATATGTTTGATAAATGAGGTGGCCTGATTAAGACATTGAGGTCTTTTTTTTTTGCTTCTTGTTGCAAGCCAGTTTATGAACTCGTGTGATCTGTTGACGTTTCTCTTCTGGGTGGTGCTCCCAGATCTCCTGCAGAAGGCTGTCAATGAAAAATGGTTTATAATATTCAGACAGATACACATTGTGCAGGCTTATTTCAGTTTTCCATATAAAAAAGCAACCTCAAAGTCTCCATCTGTTATGTCTTCCAGTGAGACGCTTCACTGTTTGTCTGTAGTTGTGGCCTCTCAGAGAGGTGCAGACATTGCAGAGGCTGAAATGTTGTAACCGATACTCTTCCGGCTCTGCGTATTTAAAAATACAACCATAGAGCCCAACAACTGGCCATCAAAAGGTTAAAATAAAAATAAAAAAAAACAAGGTCTTTGTTTTCCATGCACAGACCAGCTAGCAGATTTATGTGTTGCTCCAGAGGAATGCCCCCCGCCCCCCACCTCCACCTCCACCTCCACCTCTACCTCTACCTAACACCTAGTGTTTTTCTCCATTGATATTCCCTTTGCTAACTGTCATCTTGGGGCTTCTGATCTGGACTGATGAGGTCAGATGTTTAATGATTATCAATAAGTCCCTCTGGCACCTATATCAGCAGGGAGAATTCTCCAAAATATCCATTTTCCACCTTTCATAATATAATAGTTTTTGTACTGAAAACCTTGCATGCATCTCCTCTTTTTTGAACAATAGAGTTTCTTCTGGTTTGTTTCCTACATAAACTAGAATGTGCAAGACAGCTACATTAATTCTATAATGAATTAAGATCACAGTACAATATTCTTCTTTTTGCTGTGTTCTATCCTGGGGCTTGGATCCATGTCAGGTGTCCTTTAGGGCCTGAGGGTGCTGACAATACAGGCACTCAACATACAGGTACCTGATAGCCCATTGGACTCTCCGTACCAGCTTGACTATCCATTGGCATTCATATTAAAATAGCATCTGTTTTCGAAGAAAGTGAGAATAGCATTGCTTCCTGGCAGAGGTGGCTGTATTTGGCAGGGACTGTGCCAGGTATGTGCTGGCAAGAAAGGCATGCAGAGGTGTTAATCCCAGGAGTAGAGACAGGACTTTTGACAGGGATCAAGTCAATGGCGCATTTTCAACTTCCAGCCTTTAATACCACCAGCTTCATAAAGGTAATACAACAAGGAGTCAGAAATAACTGTAAAGTATCGGCAGTACCATTGTACTTTTTTCATCAAGTAGAAATTTATGAGCTAATAAAGTAAGCTGAAGGATGTTTGAGCTGCAAAAAACCCCAATCCCAAGCAGAGAAGATAAAACCTGGTATGGACAAATTGTTCATCCCCCTGCAAAATGTGGTGTCCTACTTCACAAATCATTGTTTCCTGAACTCCTAGCTTCCACTTAACACACTGCTATAAGTTACTCCACAGAAACCTCCCGAAGTGTACTTTAGGATCCAATGCATGTGAACCACGGTAGAGCACCGCCATTTTGTTATACGTACACTGCACATTATCGCCATCTAGTGGTAATAACCGGCAAGTTGCATGTTGCGAGAGAACGAGTGCAGATTTATAAAGGGGTATAAAGTCTATCATAAAAATATGTTAATATTAACAGGCAAGATATAGTGTGACATATAAACCAAAATGCATAGTCTCAACAGTGCTTTGCAGGTATATCCATATAAAAACACGAGGTTATAGACACAGAGAACTGGAATTAGTTATTTTTATTCATAGTGGACACCGAGGAGTATGTTACCCTTACGTGTGACATATGCGAGTGCCTATATATATTTTAGTTCTAAATGATAGGCATTGACCTGTACATGTATTAACTGTACATGAGGAATATGTTGGTGTCTGTCTCAACTCTACATGGGGTAACGTGCCAGCCGGACGAGGATGGGCCTCCTCCTTGAGTTTGGTTCCTCCTAAGGTTTCTTCCTCCTGAGGGAGTTTTTCGCTAGTCATTGTTGATCTTTGCTTGCTCTCTGGAGACCTTAGGCGAGGGACTCTGGAAAACACTTGGTGACAATGCTATTTGCTGAAAGCGCTAGACAAATAAAAATCAATTGAATACATCGCAGTGCCTGCCTGTTAACTGTACGAGGTTGAGGCCAGTGTGCATGCATATTGAAGTGATACATGGGCAAAGGGGATTACAATAGCATTTTGATGGACATATTAGAAGTAGTGCTGAAGCTGGACTGGTCTTCGGTGATGTCTGTGCTCTCCTACATCCATCTGCCTGTCTCTGGGCCCCAGGCTTCACACAGTACTACTACCTGGTAGGAGAAGGAGCATTACACACACAGGGGTCTACTCACAGCCCTCTGGGTCATGAACAGCATTAGGCACACTTCAGAAAGCCTTAGCCTTCAGTACACAGAGCTAAAGAATTTTGGATAAAGTGAAGCAATATACCGATTTATTTTCCTGATATTCTTTTTATTGGCACAGTTAATACAATGCGGTATGTTCAGTGCTCAGGACAGCAGCACAAATGTAACAATTCAGAGCAAACACACATGAAAACATTTGTCTCAAAATAAAAAAAAATGAGCAAAAGAAAACTGAAGCAACAATTTACAGATTTTTAAAAATATATTTGTTTTGAGTGGGTCTGAACATTATTTATATATTTTCTGATTTCGATAGCCTATTCTCCTGTACACAGTACGAACATAGGTGCTGCGTCACAAAGTGATTGGCCAATGAAAAGACCACTTATGATTCATAGCCTTTGGTTAAAAAAAAAAAAAAAAAAAAAAAAAAAACCGAAGTAGCAGCCGTCTGGTAAGGGGAGACGCACCTCAGGTCTGTTTCTTCTCCACCTCTGTGACATTGCTCCAAAATATTGCTAATGACGGTTTTGTCAATTTATTCACAGGCAGAAACATATTATGGATTAAGTGTCTTTGTCAAGGAAGTCAAAGAAAGTTCAGACCTGTTTCCTGGGTTTAAATATTCGGCATCCTACTGAACATCTACAGAGCTCAAGAAGTGAAAAAGAAATTCCTCATCGCTGATTAAACTGAGTAGCTCTGGCGATGTGACTCTAAACAATAAACTATTTAAGACATATTCACTTGTGCCAGTTAGGATGCTGTGGTTAGGATCAGCAGTTAATATGAAGGATGTCGTTTTCCAAAGCCATGCTAAAACATATTGTTGTTGAGACGACCACTTAAAGTGAAACACACTTAGCACTCCAAGGTCCTTGTTAGTGAGACACATGGTGGAAACAATGCGCTATCTTCCAGATAGAGTCCAAGTATAACAATTATATGACTATTAAAATTATTGTGCCATATATAGAGGGAAAACAAATGTCATTGTGGGCCAACAGTAATATACTGTCACGCACAGAAAGAAAAGCACAATTTTCCTGCACATTAAATAAAACAGGCAACACAATTTCAATTAGTTCATCTTAAATACCACAGAAAGGCACCTAATCAAATAAACCACCAGTAATTAACTCTGCAATACCCAGTCTGGTTTTTCTGTCCCCATATACAAGATTCCCTGCTGGAAAATACCACAGCCAAAAAAAGACATCAAGGAAATGGATAAAATAAGTATTTTAAGGTAACACTGTTCATATTTGTTGTCAGTAAATCATCCTCATATGTACAACAGATGATAATATATAAACAATGAGACAAATGCAGATAACAACGGTGTGTTTATGTGAAGAACTCCCTAAAAGGGGAGGGTGAAAGGACAGAGAACACAGGTGCAAAAGGGTGGTCATGCACAACAGACAATGTTAAAATGGTAAATAATTATAAGCACAAGACCAACAAAGAAAAACCAAAGTTTTAAAATATAAGGTAAGGAAAAGGGTTAATTGTGCACAGGCAGTTCATTAATTGGAACGATAAGCGACAAGGTCAGACCTCTGGGATTGGCAGAGGCAAGGAGACAGGGCAAGCAAGCATGCTGAGACAAAATGCCAAGTAAGAATCAGCAGCAGCTGCCTGTAGTCAAGGGCAGGAACGAGGGGTGTGGCCAGACATTAGGGGCGTGGTCAGAGAGAAAAGAGCTGTGACAAAATAATCATGGCAGCAGCCCGGGCTAGGCCGAGGTCAGAGAGGGGAACTGTCGCTGAGGTACGCGACACTACTGGAAAAATCCCAGTGAAGGGACAGGAAGTCCCTCCCACTTGACAAGAATGCTTTACAGGTATACGGTCAGTTTACGGTTACTTGTGAGTGACAAGGTGAGAAATAATATAGCTTCCTGTCACAAGTAAAAAGGTTTTCAAAATGAAAGGGGAAGTGTGTAATATAATGGATTCACTTTTTCCTAATAAAAAAGTTGCCTTGAAAACGAAACCCCCTAAAACAATAACAGTCATTCTAAGTTGTAACTTGATGCCGCATTCTCGGGCAAAATATTCATGCAGACAGATGCAAAATGCTGTTTTTGGCACAAGGGCTTCTGACTGATTGTCAGGACTGGCGAGAGTGTACCATACAGGCTTTGAGAAAATCACAGTGATAGTAGCGTGCATTAAGTGCACCCCCAGCACACTGTGCTACGTCCCTGAGTGCAAGTTCCATCTCTGACCACAGTGGGGATGGGGGAGGCGTTGGATTGGCTGTGCCCATAGCGGGAGCTGTCAGCCGCCATACAACAAGAAAATAGCCAGGTTAGTACACCAAGAAGCAAGCTTTGGGATAACGTTGACAGCAGAAGGATTTAAAGAGGGTTTGATGATTTCTATTTGTTTCTTACAGCTGTTCCAGAAAAAAGGGATAATTGGATTTCTGCACAAACTGGATGTTTCCTAGCTCCTCCCCTTTATTCTCTGCCGTTTCGCTGACTAACAGTTTAAAGAGGATGATGGGTTTGTCCGAGGCACCTTGCCCTGCCATTCCCGTGCCAGTCCCACACTTTTAGGAATCTGCAATTGAACAAAACAAATAATAAATAATAAAAACAAATGACAAGAACAGGTTAGAGATGATGCATGGAGTCAAATGATTAAAAAAAAAATAAATAAAATAAAAACAATAGCCAGCCCAAAAAGGAGGAACAGGCAGTAGCAAAACAACTTTGCTTATGAAACACATGAAGCACCCTGGGGTCGGTGTCCCAGTCTGTGCCGTAGCAGCTGTCAGTCAATTGTACGTCTGACGATTCCTTAGGAGGCAAATTTAATTACATCACCACATAAAAGCTTCTGTAAAATGTCCGTGCCGTTTTATCGGTTTTTAATATTTTAATTTTCTAGCAACATCAATTATATGGAAAAGTCCGACAAATCAATTTAAAAAACCACATTGCAGTTCTCACTGAAAAAAGAATAAGGAGAGTGAATGAGTTATTGTATGTAGAAACATCTGCATGGCAACAAGATCAAGCAAAAAAAGAAAGCAACATGCTTGCCAAATAACAAATCTCAAACAGCTAGACTCAAGCTCATGCAAATAGTCAGTGCTGTGGAAGACAGCAGTGAAGATGAGGATGGTAGGACCTGTGGGACCACACCATCATCTATCCTGCAAAAAAAAATCTTTCCCTTCCCATTCACTGAAAGTGATTTCAGGCCAGTTTGGTTTCTCTTCCTGTCCTAATTTCTTTATTCTTATTCCTTTTCACATACAACTTGTTTGAGTTAAACACACATAATGACATGGCTTTGCTCATAGCATGCAACAACAAGAGCTACTATTGGATTAGAAGCATTTTAATAATTAGAAAATTTACCATATTTAATGTTCTTAAAAAAACGTCCATATCTGTATTAAGAAAAACCCAAACCATGGCAAATACAACGATGTATCATTTAATATTGTACATCTTAAATTAACATGCATCCCTACAGCAATGTGTTTGAATTCCTAGACTTTATAAAGCTCTCCAAGTCAAGCGATTGAAGATGCGTTTTCTCAGCTTAAAAATACACAGTGGGCACGTATGGTCAGCACTTGAATCTCTTCTTAAATTAAAAACAACATGTAGAAATACAGTGCAGTGAAACAGCAGACATTTTTTCTCACATGCAGCTGAAAATATGATTTGGACATCCCATGTTGCTGTTGGACAAACCCTCTTGAGGGTTTGGGTCAAAAATCATGAAAAACCAAATGCAACATGCATGAAACAAGGAACTGGAAATTACAAAATGCTACCTCTGAATAAAAAGACTACATAGCTAATGTTTGTTTTCTTCTCTGTAAAGCCTATCATCATATGAAAAAAATGCCTTTCCAGTTTGACATCAACAACAGGACCCTAAGAATGTCAGGGAACTTGAACATTAGAGTAAAGATATGTCTGTCTGTTTGTTTCAGCTACAACACGCTGTGAACAATGATTTAAAAGGAAAACCATTAAAGAAAGGCTAGTTATTGTTCCTAGGGCTGGCAGAGGTAAGGACCTCACAAAACCCAAAATTACATGTAATTTCTTTCATCTACAACTGCCAACACCTCTTGTTGACAAGCCCGCAGTATCTTTTTTTTTTTTTTTTTTAAAGAATATGGAGAAAGGTAAACAAAAAATGCAATTGCTGCATGAGTACAGATATTAAAGTCATCAAATATTTACCCCCAATAATACCCCAAGAAAGCCAAGCCCACAGCAGAAGAATGGAGCCAGTCCCCGATGCTCCACCATCCCCAGCCAGAAGGAGTCCCGCCCCTCCGTCCCATCGTCTACGGTTAAATGTATGTCATAGCACCTTTGGTGTTTTCTAAAAAGACCTCCACGTAGGACGTAGGCACGTATCCCTCCTCTTCCTCGCTCCTGCGCACCCGCGTCCAGCCATCTCCCTTATCTTCCTCAATCACGTAGAGCATCTCGCCTTCTGCCACTGACATGGTACCTTCATTTTGACCTTGGGGGGTGGGGGTTGATGGCAACACATTAAGCATGCTCATCTTTATGATGCCTAGATATTACGCATGTGTTAATAGTTCCAAAATAGACACAATGTAATGTTTTATATGAGCAATAAGAGGAAGAAAAGTCAGTTTTTGGTTCTTCTCTCATGGATAACTTGCAGAACAGCACAACTTAGGTCACCCTTCCATCGGAGGCCTATTGAGACATTACCTTCGAAGGGGTAGAGCACTTTGCAGGTCCCAATGATAGGCAGAGGCTCCTCCTCATCAAACTCGTCATCAAACTCTGTGCTGGGAGCCTTGATCTGTGTCTCGGAGTTCTGCTCCTCTGTATAGCTGCCATCCGGGCTGCTCAAGGAGGAACACATACAGTAACTATAGCAACGGCACAGGACCAACAGAGCATAGTGAAAAACATTAAACCCCACCATGGCTTTACTGGGGTTACTATGGATGCTTTTGAAATGGAATCTAAAGCACTATAAAACTGTACCCTTTATGAATGGCTAGACAGCACACATATAGAAGGCTACTGTACCTCTCACGGTCCTGTGCATAGTTGTTGTTGTTGACAGGGGCATTGTTCTGTGTCTCAAACAGCCCACTCTGACGTTTTGGTGGGTCACTCCTTAAGGGGAACCTCCCCTCCACCTCTGCCAGCCAGCCCTGTGACATTTACACAAACAATCGACCGTGTAGCTACTCCACTTAAAGAGCGTAGCACCTTACAGCAGCTTTTTCTCATCCTAACCTCCAATGACCACACATATCAATTTGCTACTTAGTTTTTTCCTCATCAAAAGGTGGTGTTCATTTCTGCAACAGCAGGATTAGGATAAAAGATCAAGATAAATAACTTCAACTTCACAGCGTTAAAATGGGACTTCCCTCGGTTTGAGCAATAACATAAAATAAGCTATGAATGTAACTAGGTTATTGTAATGTAATGCTTGCGTTTATCTAGAACGACTTGGACCAGCAGCCAACTGGCCACTTGCATGACTCTTCCTAGCATCCAAAATAGGCATTGGTGAGAGAGAGAAAACAAACAAAATGACTCACATCAAATTTCTGGACCTCATGCTTTAATCTCTCAATGTTCTGACTGATCTCGGCTAATCGTGGATCTACGCTGTTGGGGTCTCCCATTTGGGGATTCTTTAAGTAGACATCTTTCATTTTCGTAAGAGCATCCCTGGGAAGATCAAAGAAGCCACATTTCAGGTCTTAAAGACGTCAACAAATCCAGGGTCTAGAGACTTTTTCACCCAGCGTCCTGATAGCCAACCTTTGGTCCACCTCTTTCTGTATTTCTTTGTTCAGGTCATCGATCTTGGCCTGCAGTTTCTTTCTCCTTTGCTCTGGGGGCAAGTGGCTGAAGTCTTCAGGTCCTGATCCCTTAGGTACAGAGAGACCAGTGAAACATTGTGCATAGAAAGATGGAAGAAACTCCACCAGGTGTCGCTATCTATGGGTGTAGCAGCCCCCTTTCACATTTCAAAACAAATGTAGATTCATCCACTTTGTTTTGCCATGGAAAAGTGAAATCTATTCATACACTGTATTGACTAGAATAAATAGATTTCATTCAATTTTCATCCCTGTACTCAGGGAGTGCTGCTGAGTTTGATCCCTGAGGGAGCATAAAATTCTCTCTATTCAGCACAAAAGTACCCTCCATGTGTTTGCATATGCAAATTCAAAACAGGGTGAAGGCGACATGCCAGACTAGGGGGACACTGGATGAGGATGGTTATTCTCCTCTCCACATCCTGGACATTTCTATGGTGGCCAACAACATGTGGCACATATATGCACCAAACACTGGAGGGCATAAATAGCCAGTTTAGGTCCTGTCCAATTAAACACAGTCCAGAAGGGATGTTGCAGCCTCTCCCCTGTTCTTTGCAAGGACGCACACGTGAACCTCTTCAGTCCAAAGCCAGGGGTTTGCAGATGGCATTTAATTATTACTGTGAACCAGCCTGCAGCTGTAGCTATGATTTAGAAATGATCCATTAAGCCTGAGAGCCTTTACAAAATATCTGACTCATCATACTTTCACTGTGTGTTAAGAAGCCATTATTTTAGGGAAGGACACCAAGCTTGATGAAGGACACTTCAGCATGGGTTATATGAGTGAATGCTTAGACATAAAACACCATCATATTTAGCGACATTTACGAACATGCTTAGATAATGCATATAACCTGCAGCTGTGCATTTTCAACTAGGTGGAAATGCAAAGCTGACCACAGTTAAATACTGTCTTGCAGTGCTGTTTACAGTACAGCCAGTAGGTGGTGCTATACAACAGTCATTGAATTTTAATACACTTTGTTAGGTTGAACTCCCTGACAATAACAGCATGGACTGAAGAGTGTAGCAAAACTAAAACTGCAGAGAGAAATAAAAATTACTCTTCGTAGGAAAGGGTCACAATACTAGACTTAAGATGTTAAGTACACAGAAGTCTGTGAGAGTGACCGTACCCCACAAAATTAAATAGCACGCAGTACTCTAAATGGGCTTCAAAGCACATACAAGTTTTATTCTTTGCAATATATTAAACATTACCTTAAAAAAAAAAAAACAAAAAAAAAACCCTTTTTGTAGAAAACATAACACTGATTTATCCCAACAAAGATGGCTAGAAGACACCATACAGTTATATACGGGACATCTCACAAATGACTTACTCTGAGTACTTACCTGTATGATGCAGAAACAAAAAAACACTCCGGTTATTAAACAACAATACAAAACTTTTTTTCATATTTTTAAAGTCATGTAGCTGGAGGATTTTAACCACTCAGGGCAATAATAAAATCCAAAAATATTAGCATTACCCTGTTCTGTTTACCATTTGAGAAGAGGTGAGCACAAGTAACGAGTATTTCAAATAAATACACACTAGCTGTTCTTTCAGAAGCCAATCAAAAGCGGGGAATGTAGAACACATGATTTTAGCTGAATGAGTGGTAGGGATTCTTGCCATAAACCCCTACAGTGTAATACCTTCAAGTGAAAAGGGAGAATTTTGTGGCACAGATATTCATGGTCATACTATTAATTAGCTTCTCTATCCAGGTGAAGAGGAACAAAAGGTAAGCCAGCTGTCAGAGAGATACATCAGTTAAAATCAGGTGATGGCAATAAAAGGGGAAGAGAAACCATAGCCTCACTCATGTTAAACAATCAGTGATATTTGACTGAGTGGGATTTCAGTGAAAAATCACCGTGTTTTATGCAGTACACGGGACTTTCTGCACTACAGTCAAATAGGACAAAACCTCGCCTGTCTGATCTGCTATCTCTCTCTCTTACTGCAGGTGACTTGAGAAAAATTCCACCAATTTTGACAAGATAGAGGTCATCAAGTATGAGATCAGAGCACCGCCTGGATAGGGAAGGTTTTGTTTAAAAGGAATCGAGAAATGAGTGCATAAACAGCCACTCTCTTCGGCAAAACACATTATTAAATACCAAAAGGTGGAAAGAGATTTTTCAGGTACTTTCACACTGGAGTTTTCCCACCTTGTTCTCCACTACGGAGCTTTCTCTGTGCGAAACGAGAACCGCATGATGATTTTTTTCAAAAACGGCTTCACTTAAAGGGACACGCCTTGTTTAAATCTACTGTTGAGTGGTGTGTGAGCCTGAGTTGGTTGCTTTTCCCCTCAGTTGCCATGACTAAAAACACTACATCCTGTACGGCTGCCATCTGCCAGCTGCAACAG
The DNA here is from genome assembly GCA_009936485.2 of Gymnarchus niloticus. Taxonomy (NCBI): domain Eukaryota; kingdom Metazoa; phylum Chordata; class Actinopteri; order Osteoglossiformes; family Gymnarchidae; genus Gymnarchus; species Gymnarchus niloticus. The sequence continues at coordinate 14,212,438 of JAACJT020000034.1, forward strand.
CTTGCCAGTGGGGTCACATGACAGTGAACTGTACATTGTAACTGTCACTGTCAGCAATTCATTTACAATGCCGAGAGCGAAGTAACGAATGACTTTGATCACCTCGATAATATTCCGGACCTGAGCATGAACAGTGCTCTGACAGGACAGATATACAGAACCAGAAAAAAAAAACAAAAAAAAAACAAAGAGACAACAGGTGTCGATAATTAATCCACAGGTAACAACAACAACAACAACAACAACAAACAGAAAAAGTATAGTGTGTCAGTGACATGTTGAGCATGCTACGGTCATGCTTACCAGCTTGAGAGAAAGCTTCAGCGTAGAAGGAGAGGAATGAAAAAAGAGAAAAGATAAAAAAAAAAAAAGGTCAAGTGGGCATCAGGCATTCCAGGCACATTTTGGCAAAGGTTTGTTCTGAGGTCAAAGGTACGAAGTGATTCCTGGTCACACCTGCACTGAGCTTTCACCAGATGATGTTGGAGATATCACAGGTCAAACTCCGGTCCACACGCACACGAACACAGTGTATTTGAAAGCCAAATTCATTTGGTCAACCCAAACTGTTAAGGAATAGTGACAGTTAACAGATGCACAATGGTGTCCTAAGACAGCACTGGTAAACATGCAAGGTGAAACTGAAAGCGGCCTGTTTGTGTAGGGCTGTTGTTAATGCAGGATTACCTGCATCAGTATACTGCCAGAACGTGACCTAGCAGAGTACACCTCAGAAGATGCCATAGAAAGCAGTAATGAGGCCTAGAGCCTTTGCGTCCTGCTGATTTCCTGAAGTCCCATTTCAATTTAAATGGTTTCACAGCGGAAATAAATCATTGCCCAAGTGCTTCCTTCTCTGTGGCCTGCTATCACATGGTGAAGGCCTGCGACAGGATTCAGAAATGGTGCCTTGATCTGTACATAGCAGATACACCAGACTACCAGCCTCAGCATCTACAGTAGTTAGGCAGCAGCATTTAGGGGACAGGGACACTGGTCATCTCTTCACTGAAATGGCAAGGCACATCCAAAAACACAAGATGGAGACATGCAGGCACGAGTGATGGTGTGTGTCTGGGACATGCAAAGCACCCCCATTGGGTGGAAGTCAAGTCAAGGAGGTGCCTGACAGACAACCCTACAAAGTTCAGCCAGGTGATACAAACGTATGACGTCATTGCCAGCACTGAATCAGGGACAACCCAGCACACCACAGACTTCACGTTTATACTCAGCTGTATGCCTCGTACCAACAGCAGACCTTCTTTCTGACCCACACAAGAGACTGAGCATCTCCGCGGCGTGGCGCACACCCAGGCGAGCATCTCCAACACGCAACATACCACGGAAGGACATACCTAGCACACTTGCTTGCTTTAATGTTTGTTCATTTCTCACGAGGCTGAAAACGTTGCAGATGCTAACAATCATTCTGACAGTATTTACAGTAAACTGTGCAAAATTTGACTCACATTTACAAAGAATTTAATACATTTTTAAAAGATTTGCAATTAAAAAAAAAAAAAAAAAAAAAAAAAAAAAAAAAAAAAAAAAAAAAAAAAAAAAAAAAAAAAAGACAATAAAAAAAATTAAAAAAAAA
>JAACJT020000034.1:14218246-14237275 GCA_009936485.2 Gymnarchus niloticus
GAGGGGGGGGCTGGTGGGGGGACGTTAACAGGGACATAAGCTACCAGTAAAAATAATAATAATAATAATAATAATAATAATAATAATAATAATAATAAAGATGGTGTGGCATAGAGGAGGAGTGAAACAATAAAAGGATAAAAGGAAACACAAACAAGAAAAATAAGACTAAAGACATGGACAGCAAACAAAAATACCAAAACTGAGCTATTGTGGCCCCTCCCAAATAAGTACGAGGCACAGCAGCAGAAACATTGGAAAATTATGAATAGCAAAAGCATATTAAAACGAGTTTGTTAGAGCAGGTAAGACGGTTTGGGTTATAAAAGGCTGATGCTGTCGTCCATTTGTGACATGCAAGCCTTTTGATTTGAATCTCGCCCTGTTCCAGGGTCTTCGGCACACATCTTTCCTTTTAAGACATTATAAAATTAGCGGGAAAACCATTATGGAAAATGTTTGTTTTGTACAATGTAGTCATAACACTACCTTATCTAGAACATTTGAATAATGCAATCTTAACCACCCACTGCTGTCACACTGAACTCAGCTAAAGGAGAGCTAGATGCTGATTTTTATGTATCCTGGATATCAAACTGGAATTTTGAAGCTCAGTGAAAAAGGAATGAAGACTTATTACAAGGCTACATTGAAAAGAACAAATTCTATACATACAATCATACATATTTTTCCATTTTGATTTACTTTTTGTAATCTCTAGCTCCTCTTGTCATCTTCAGCTTTAAGGATGTGATGCAATACACTTTCAGTTGCTTTACAATATGAAAAAACAACAAAAAAAAAATTAAGAAAAGACCATCTGGAGGTTACAATTACTCTGGGTTGTAGAAGTTTCATGGGGACACCCTGGATAACTAAAAATGTCACGCTTTATTTTTGTTTTTGCAAGAGCACAATGACAGGGAAACACTTGTGTCCCTGAGGGAAATTTGGATACAAACTGGAAGCTGGAAATACGGTTTCCTCTTTGAGAGCCTCAGGGCTGAAACTCTCCTTTGGGCGTGATGTTTACATGATAGCTGTACTGCATGTTAACACCGTGCATTCAGAATCAATGCATTACGACCAACAACTACTACCTTGTTTCCTTAATCTTATAGTGTAAGATGGTATAATATCAATGTGCTAATTCTGAGGACAATAAACAACTGAAAATGTTTTTAGGATGGAAGAGGGGTGAAAGTTCCAGCATTTGAAGGACTTTGGGGGAAGAGTTTTCCGATGTGACCAATAAGTTGAAACAGCTGGTTTCACCAATTATCCCATAACGTGGAAAGTAAAAGAATGCAAACGGAACTCAAAAACCAAATACTAAGAGCACTCTGAGAGCTAAATTTACAACATCTAACAGGCTTTTCAACTTAAAATACTGCTGGATCATACAGATTTACAGATTCTCAACAAATTTATTATTTTTATGATAATAATGGTTCATTCGTTCAGTGTTTTCTAGGAAACTTTTATGGATCCTTATTTAAGCTCTAGTTATCTATGAGAACTGATGAGTATTAACTGTGTACTGTGACTACATTGTACATGAATGGTATAAACGTGGAGAACTAATGAGTGACTAATGAGAGAGTCCTAGCAGGACTCTCATGTACATATTTAACCTGACCCTAAACCCAACACAGTCCATAGGTCAAACTGCATATGTGGTGTCAACAGAAACTGAGCCATTTTTACCATGAAAACATCAGTTTCTCTCTTCTCTACATTACTACTCCTGTCGTAACTTCCAAGCTCTGCTCAAACACTGCATTCTTGTCGAATTCCAAGTGAAAGACCAACAAACCACATTTTAAGATGCGACTTCTTCCCCCCCCCCGCAGCCTTCTGCACAACAAAATAAACTGAATGCGTACCCATTATACCATATAGGCTTAAAATGGGTATACTACAATATTCAGATTTTTTCCACTGTGTTGAAACAGGAGCTGGCCTTCTTGCCTAAAGCAGTGTGGCTGTGGATTTGTTCATATGGCTCCAATGATGAGCTAACTACCTTTAATGCTAAGGTGGGTCACCGAATGTAGCTTCAACTCCCATATGTCAACTTTACCTGTTGACATTAATTAAACTTGTACTGGATCACAATTTCCTAATCATAAATTTGAATGATTTTCTTTAGAAATCTGACATGTACACACAATTCTTTTTTCTTTAAATTGTACAACAGAGAGATACAGCAGCTCCTAAAAGCCTAGATATTGCTGCAGAAGCCAAGGTTCTTTATATTCCCGTATAGCATTAAAAAATAACAGAGTGGCAGCATATGACAAATCCCAAGTTCAAAGAAATTCGCATTACCTAATAATGACGATTCAAATCACGGGTCAAATTACATTTTCTCGATGATGTCAAACCTCAAAGCCAACAGCAAAATATGAAAGTCTTTGCACGATATCACTTAAGTCCCAATTTTTTCCTGAACATTCTGTTCCATTTCACAACCCCTCAGGTTATTTCTGATATACAGTAGATTGGGATAAATACCAGCTAAAACAAAATTTCAGTTTTGCAGTTGTCTTTTCATATCTATCAAACAAAAGCATAACTGTTAGTCCTAAAAAGCTAATACAAGAAAACAGAATATTGGGTCAAAAGCTGGAAGGATTCACTGTTCAAAGACAAAAGAATAAATGGATGGATGGGTGGATGGGTGGACAAGTGAATTGATAAATCACTTTAAGACCTTTGAGCGTAAAGTGAATGACAGCTTTCGGACACATAAGCTCGTCTTTAGCACACGCCAAAAAATCATCCAGTGACATGGCCGGTGGCCTAGCGACAAGCTAGCGGGGGACTGAAGTCAACAACATTAGATGTGTGAGCATGACGTGGGAGAGAATTAACAGGGAGCAGCACACAAGAGTATGGCGACATCCACATGGCGAGGCTGTGTTTAATTATGGCTCACTAAACACCTGTGTCTTGGCAGTTTTGTCAGGGGACTGTTAAGAGGGATAGCTGGGCAAAAATGGGAATGACCCATGACCAAAAAGCAGACTGTGGAAAAGACGGCAACAACAAACTGTCATAACATGTAAATGAAATAATCACATTAGGGAAGCTGAAACTGAGCTCTACGATAGACTTTTTAAGGTGCTCTGAAATGTTAGGACTACACTGGTTCTGAGAACAACACACACAGAGGTGCCCATTTTGTCAGGGAGAGTTTGGATGTCTACCTTGTTTTTCTTGATGAAAGGCCACAGTTTGGCCTTGCTCTTGCCACTGGGCTTGTCTGGTTTCCCTTCACCTCGCGTATTAGTCAGGCTGTTCTCTGAAGCTGTCCTTTTCATTGGCTGGCTGTAGTCTTCAAACTCCACATCTCCAGGTGGCTCAAACCCAGACTTGTATGATTCTATCACCTGGTTCGAGTCCTGGAGGACACAAATGACATTAAGTTAAGGAGTTAGCAAAACTTCAAAACAACAACCAGTGCAAGAAAAGTCCTACAAAAAGTATGTAACTATCACATAAATTATATCAACAGCTACAAAAAAGAAGCGGAAAGAGGAGAGGGGCACAAGCCACGGTTTCCTGCTGATGGGGAAACATAATATGTCATCTGCTCGCCCTAGATTCCAGCAGCTGGGGTGGTGGCCTTGGACTCCGTCCACCCACAGGACTCTCTCTGGCACTCCACCACTGACACAATCAAACTGGGGCAGAAGGGCCACCACTCTCCCAAGAAAAGTATCTTGCTTTTATGTTTAATGGACTACACGTTTACAGACTTGGAATTCAACTGCTACAAGACATGATGGACAGGAGCTGAGGACAGAATGGAAAACTCTGTGTGTCCAGGTCACTTCTGCTATACAAGCAAACAGCTTGAGTTACAGGAACTGTCATCATCATCATCATTTAAAATAATCTCAACACAGCTGGGTGTTCAGTACTTCACTAAGTCAACCAGCTGCATTTCACAATATTCCAACAGGAACAGTCCAAGTGTCTGCATAGCAACAATGAGGTTGATGAATTAATTACTCTCAGATACAGGGAGACCCACTTCCAGTTCCAGTTCACCATCTCCATAAGCCACTTACACAATGTTGCAATTTTTCCTGCGTGCTATGCAGCAAAATATTCAGCACTTACTTCTGCATTTCAGTATCACTGATGATAGTAGCATACTTTCATACCACTGCCCTGAAATATGGAAAGGAAAACTGACAGTAGGTAAACCAACCTTCTGCTTACTTACTTTTTCGTGGGGCCCCACATGTACTATAATGTGGCAAACATTACAGAGGAATCTACCTGACATCAGATTTCACAGGTAATCCTTAAGTATTATTATGGATGATGTAAAGGGCAATATCAGTGTGTAGGCCACATAGTACGTATGTTTACAAGGTAAATCAGACATAGAAGCACATATGTGGAACACATTACAGGATGCTAGGAGTCAGTAACTTTTGGAAAGATTTTTTTCGTAATTTGTGTTACGACACTACCCTAGTATACCAAAATTAAAATGTCATTAAATTACTTTAGTTACACTTCACGTTCACATATCATGGCAGCCCACAGCAACACTCTAATTTGTGGGATTTAAATTCTGTACATTTAAAACCAAAAATCAATCAGTCCATCCCAGGGTCACAGGGTAAAGCAATAATTAGAAAAAATAAATAAAAACCAATGTTAAAAAGTATTTATTGCCATATATTCTTGATTCACACCATGCCAACCATCTCCATTCTACTCACGAGTTTGGGCTCAATAGACTCAGCTGCTTTGGTCATGCCATCCAGACATTTGCCCACGATGGGCAGTACTTGGCGGTCGATCTCTGCAAAAGTCTTCATGGACTCGCCAACTCTCTCGATGCGCTTCTCCTCCATCTCCTGAATTCTCTGCGAGCGGTAAAGTATGTGAACGCTTACTGTCAGCTCATCGCCTTCAGACTCTGCTTTAACATACCATGTGACTCATTCATGCTTGGTTTCCCATGTTTAACAACACGTTTTGGAGCATCTTTAAAAAGCTGCAAGTTTTTGCAGATGATGGCAAGAATGTTCCTAAAGACATCGTATTACCTGGAAAATGTGTGGTATAAGAGTGTAATAATGTTCATTCTGCTCTTGATTGAACTTTTGCAGGCAGGATGTGTACTCATTCTTGCTGTCCTCTGCCATCTGATGCCTCAACTGCGCTTGCTGCCTTGCCTGCGGAAGGGACAAAGGTAACAAGGAGATGATGGGTTAGTCTATGAACAGGCAGAGAAGCAGGAGGCATACTGATCTTTGGGGGGGGACCTCTGAGCACTGAGGACCCACCCACACACACACACACACACACACACACAAATATCAGGTGCAGGCCAGAAAGTAATGTGCAGTAGCCATTTGTGGAGGGAAGCTCATTACGGACCAGGTAGGAACATCCTTCAGCGGAGCAAGCGAAATGAACGTTTGACAGACATAGAAGGAAGGGGGATACTCAGAAGCATTTGCTCTCCAGACAAGGTTACATTACATCATTCTTCCAGAAGTGGCCAACTTCCAAGGGCAGACTGTAATTTAGATGCCATAAAGATCTGTTTTGGTACCAGGCCACTGCAGGAATACCAGGAATCATAAACACAAGTAATTACAAGCCTGACAACAACAGCGTTATAGTCAAGTTGTGGATTTAGAGATGTCACTTTTGTTTAAGACCTATTCCACCTTGCATCCTAAAGCAGATTGTTTAAAACAAACAGTTTGTTCCAAGGATAACTTCAGTACAAATGTGCATATATGCAGTAGGTAAAAAGTGAAAATAAATTTTCAGCAGCAAGGGTTAACTGACAACACGCTGGTTTGTTGGAGACGGGCTACTTAAGACTCACGGGGACAATTATCTGCTTGTAAGGGATTCAAACCACAGTTTGACCACCGGGACTGGCTTGGGAAGAGAAACTTGACCAGATTACACAACCTTTAAAAATGGCCATAAAAATGTTATGTTTTTACCACCGTAATACTTCTGATCTGAGAGGACACCTGAACAAAAAAAGGACAACAAGTCTACATTTTTCAATGTGGTTACAAAGCTTTAAACTGCATTCAAACAGATCCCTACCATAGAATAAAAAAAAAAAAAAAAAAGCACACCTCGTTGACAAATGAGGCTTCAAAACCCATAGTCTGTGGGAGTATTCTGAACGAACCAATCAACGGTGGCTCTAAATGAAGCTTCAAAACCCATAGTGGGTGGGAGGATCTGAAATAACTCTCAAATGCTGGTGTATCCCAGCCACTGATGATTTTGAAACCTCATTTGTCCCACCACTACTAAAAATGCTAAGTCATGGATTAAGTACTTGACAAAATTAACGCTGGCAGTCATGAATGTTCAGTAATTGAGACAGGCTCACCACAGAATAGACCTGGACATCACACACGACAGCTTTATCGACCCTTTGAAACCTTATCCTCATTTATGGAAAATTCTTGCGGTGTCACTTAATATCTCACAAAGCATGACCTACTGTAAGTTTATTCAAATCATTTTTGCAACCACTATTACATAAAAATAGATATAAAAATAAATTTGCTTATATAAATACATTTTTAAACACACAGGATGGCAATTACACGTATGGGCACAATGAATTTAATAGCCGTCTCCCAAGCAATCAAGGCTGCCGTTACTCTGCTGCAGAGCACCGCATCTGTGAGGACTGCACACGATCCCAGCCAACCACATCAAAGTGCCAGGCCGGGTCCCCCCAGAGCTAGGTATACTTTGGGCGGTGTGGTGATCCACGTACCGGAAGCTTGACACCTGCACTGCGCGTCATGAAGGTCTCCGTGACCCTCGGCGGCTCCCAGTCCAGCTCATCATCGCTGATGTTCAGAGCATTGCTCCTGCTTTACTCATGTAATTAACCTGGGTGCACTAAGATCTGAAGTCAAGTTGAATAGGCTACCCAGCTGAGCCTCTGAGGTAGACTCAGCATGCGGCCCGAAGATCAACCCCAGTTCCAGGCTGTGTGTTTGCTGACTTACTGTTTAATAATTTATCTTACAAAGAAAAGTATGAAGGATTAACACAGCATGTAGCATTTAGTGCTAGCTGCAATTTAAAAAAAAAAAAAAAAACCCTCGAAGGGTTTTACAGCCACTTTTGCCCTTTTCTGTAGGGAGTCATCTGCAGCTGGAGCTGATTTGGCTGTGAGCAGGTGTCACCTTGACTGAGCTGCCGTCCCTGGCAGCTGGGCTGGTCCGCAGCTATGCACTGAGCATGCTCAGAATCACGCCGCACCAGTCAAGACAATTGCAGCTCCGGTCACGCTTGGAGTAACAGACCTGCAGAGCACATTTTACTCCCTTCTCAAAAAGCCCACCAGCTGCATACTTAAATAGAATGGGTGAGGTGACTTCTGTATGCCCAGCTCAGATATACTCTACCTTGGCATGGAAATTCCTCACCAATATTGTACGGGTGTAATGGTACACAAAAATCATGGTTCGGTACGTACTTCAGTTTTGAAGTCACGGTTTGGTAGTGGGGGTAAAAGAAACAACATAAACTGCCTTTTTTTCTTTCTTTATTAAACAGTGGTTTACTGAACAAAGTATGACTATCTTTCTTAAACACAAAAGTCTCTGTCAATACTGATGCAACCTACTAATAAAGAAGAAAAATGTACTTAAAAGTAAATCAAATATTCTCTCAAATAAATAAAAATAAAATAATATCCATTAAGGTGCACATTTAGAAAATGAACTGTACCTGACCTGTATTGTATCCACATTAGCAGCTTTCAGCTACATATTAGAACTGTGCAACACAGATATTCCGAATGTTGCTCGGGGGAAACACACAAAGGTTCCGCATGTGCTCCACTGGTGCGGTACGTATGCGTACCGAACCGAAAGACCTGTACCGAAAATTTTTGGTATGAATACGTGTATCGTTACACTCCTACAACATTGTAAATATGATGATAATAATAATAATAATAATAATAATAATAATAATAAAAAAAAATTAAAAAAAAATCACAGAAAACCACTTGTGTGTCTGTGCCACACCGCACACATTAACTGTCACAATTAAACTTTACAACTGGACAGTTAGCTGTGATAAATTCTATGCAGAAGGAAAGATTGACAAAATATTTTTTGAAACAGAACATCAATTCCTTTTAGGTATATCTAACAAGTTGACAGACTTTGAGGAAATCAGTCCTGTAAAACTGTCCTGAATGTGCTTGTACAAGGTCACAGAGTACATTTTAGTTACTCTTGACAAAGACTAGTTATACTAGGTATACCAGGAGTAAAGCAAAACCACCTGCAAGAGTATGGAGGGGAACAAACAGCCATCTGTGCCAAGCCCGTGAGATCAGAGTGTGAGCGCGATTAGGGCGCTCATCAGCTCACTCCGCCAGGAACCCCGAGAGGAATGCCGCCTGTTCTCAGAGCTGTCCAGCAGATGGAGAAGCTGGCAAGACCAGCAGGGAGACGAGCCCTGACACATCACTGTCATCGATGCTCCGTCTCCTCCTCACCAATACTCCAGTCCCAAATTATCTTGCTTCAAACATCTAGTGTAAAGTCTTTCCCAAAGAGTGGAGGCAAAGGAGGACCAACTTCTTATTTATACCTTTGGTTTTGGAATGAGATGTTTTGGGCCACCTGCCTGTGCAATTTGTCCATATAGTGTTTCTTTAGGAGGTGGTACATATTGTGCTTTTTTGATATAGGCTATACAATGTAGGCCAAAAATGAAGAGCCATTATGTTGACTTAAGGTCCTTTAAACTCCGTGACGGACGAGCTCTTCTGCACAGCTTTTATAAGTATAAAATCAGCCCTCCAGGAGAACACTTGGACTTGACACACAATATTTATCATAAATTTCTAGAATTTCCCCATTTCATCAAATTGTTGATTGGCTAGACAGCAATCCTGTGTTTATTCCCCCCCCCCAGGGAAAAAACTGCAAAACACATGACCTTCCTGGATCAAAGGTGTCCTGCTTTCTCATCGACACGTCACGTTTGAGTAGAGAGGAAACGGCAAGTGAAAAACACAAGAAGCCAAGATATCAGGTAAAGGAACACCTTACAGTAAATACACGAGCGAGGTCATGATGTATTCACTTAGTGGATGATATGCTCTTTAACATGCACAGCATTTCAATGAGCACTGAGTGTGGTACATTAAGGAGAAGCCAGATCGAGCGATACTGTATGCTTAGGGAAAAGATATTTACTACAGGAATCTCAACCTAAGAGAGCAATCTGATTCTCTGTGCTGACTAGCAAACCACAAGGCGATCTGCACATGCTGCACCTAGCATGCGCTTCATTTCCTGTTTCCGACGAAATAACCAAAGCATAGAGGTAACCAAGGAAGTGCTCTGCCGTGGCAGCAGGAAGAGCACAGAGCTTTCTGAGAACACGCGTGCTGGAAGAGGGGCATTGGGCCCAGCACTCGTCACATGAGCACTGTGGCTAGCATCATTATGCCACCTGATCCATTCTTCTGCTGGCTATTTATATCACTGCTTGTTTGTCTGTTCTCCAAGTAATCCGGGACCCAGGGCAATGTTCTCTAGAGACTGGGAAGTATTACAGAGCAATGATAAAAAGTACGTTTTTGTTGACCGTGCCGTTTTACTGCTTCCGGTGTGACCACTGCTCAAGTCTTTCATGCCTGTCCCCCGTGTCACGCTGTGTGTCTATCCTAAAGCTGATCCAGTGCTCCGTCAGTATGCTACTCTGAAAATCAAATTCACAGCATGTATTGAGTATGACTCGACATGACATCGCTGCACACACACATTACTGCCTCATTTCTGAGAGGAGATTGCAAACTGGTTAGCAGTTAATTGCAAATGCCTGTTAGGGAAAAAGCATTAAATAGCCTCGTTAGAAATGTCAGGTTCCCTAAAAATGCTAACATTACTGAGGCACAAACTGTTCAAATACGAAAAAGAATGGCAGCTGAATAAACCGATCATGCTTTCCATTTTCATAGCTTGTGAAAAGGAATCACTAATGAAACACAACCTACTTTTCTCTCAGCCATGAAAAGGTTGAATTTATTTCACTTAGGTATAGGGATTCTTTCTGGTTGCGAATGGGAGTGAAGCTTCAACGAAAAACAAGGCAACTGAACAAAACCAGTACACTTGCAAACCTATCCACCTTATCTGAGTACCAAGGCCTACACCTCTCACTTATGGCACATTTCCACCGCATGGTACCGGCTCGACTCGACTCAGCTCGACTGCGCTCGACTCTAGTTGCTTGGTGTTCTATTTCCATTGCAGAAAGCTGGTGGCCATGACGCTACAGACAATTCCGTAATGTCCTCTTCAATGCGACAAACAGAAAAGAACAAATAGATGATATGGAAGGGATTCTGTATTTGATTCTCAATATGGGGCTATTTGTCACAGCAAGGAGAAAACTTTCAGAAGAACTGAGTGCAGCAAAACAAAACACCGCTGAAAAACGGTAGCCTACTCGGTCGAACAGCCAAACAGACGGTCCTCAACTTTGCAAATAGTGAAAGATCTGAAACACACAGACAGCATAGCCATTTTAATACATAATAGTAGTTGACCACAGCGTGGTTTTGCAGGCGTCCATATCGGTTAAAGTTAAAAACAACAGACAGTCAGTCAAATCCAAAATAGCTTGCTAAAATGTTTTGCCCAGGACACCCCGTCATGTGTTGATGACGTAGTGCTGTTGATTCTCTTTGACAAATCAGTAGCCTGCAGCGTTTTCACGTGACTGTCACGGTACCTACTTGGCTCAGTTGGAACTGCAGCAGAGATGGTACCAAAAAAAAATAGTACCAGGTACTACCCTCAGTTTTGCCAAATGCAAGAAAGGTGAGTAGAGTCCAGCCAGTTCCATGCGGTGGAAATGTGCCACTAGCTAAGCATATGTAACCAAGTTCACTTAAGGCATTAACATTCAATGTTTTGATTAGTGGGAGGAACCACAGAAAAAGTGATTTTCTACTCTAACATTTTAACATTTTAAGAAACAGTAAAGATGTAATGAGGAGAAAAAAAAAAAAAACTGAATGAAATAAGAATTAAAGACAAAGTGAAGAGACAGTAAATGGTTTCAAGCTGCCAGCCAAGACACGGCCCACATAGACCATTACTGGTGCGATTCTGCTAGCATGCAAGTAGCAAGCGAAGACAGGAAGACTACAGATGGTAGCTAGAACGTAACCAGCAGCAGACTACAATCTCGCTGCAAGACATGGAAGTTCCTGTTTGACACATACATTCAGGTCAGGGATGATTCACGGCTCTCTGGCTGTTAATACAGATTTCGACAGCTCACCTAGATCCCTTTACATTCACAAACATTTCATTTGAGACAACTGGAATTTCTTAATTTCTTCAAATTGCAACTCATTAAATACAACATGTAATAAATTATGTGTAAATGTTTACATTATTAAAGAACAAATGTGTGCAAGTAAAAAAAATAAAAAAATGATTTGAACAACATGAGTATCCATGCTTTGGTGATGAACCGCAGAAAACACAATGACAGAATTAAAAACAAACACGCACGCACGCACGCATATACATACACTGAAGGCACTGTAATAAACCCTGGATGTGCTTCAACACAGAGAGATCCCTGCTGGAACGTGTCTTGCTAAAACAGATGGCTGGACTAGGTAGCAAACTGGCTTTGGCGTGACTATGGGTGCACGTTGAACAGAGAAACGGGTTCCCACAAACACAAAAAGACGCTTGTGAAACCTACCTTGAGGGAACTTCGCTTCAAGGCATGTTAGAAAACAAACAGATAGAGCAGTTAGCTTCAGGGCCCAACCAGGGGCATCCTTAAACCACATCAGTCATCCCCTAACCAGCATTCTCTGACTTTCTTTGGGATAGACTGTCTTCACTTAAATCCAATTCGCCTAAAAATATGCACTATGCAAACAACTTGAAACTTTGTAACGATAAGCAAGACGAACGACTGATGCCAACACAACGCATGATGAATTTATATGATTTACTCCGAACAACACCTACTGAAAAAGAGTTCCGAGTAAAAGGATTTGCATTCTTAGTTCAGTCCTGGGTTTCTGATAGCAAGGGCCAATACTCTATACTCTCTTCCAGATTTTTAATGCACCTGTCATGTTTAATTTGTGCTCCTGATGAAGAAGCAGGTATTGTGGGTCCAAGTAGACACTGAGAGCATGATAATCGAACAGATCTCAGCAGGTGGTTCAGTAATATGGGACCCGAACAGAAAGCCAGGAAGTAAACATACAAACGGCAGTGAAAAGTAGAATTACCAATGAGCTAAAGATGACCCACAGTCTTTGGCATGTGGTTTTCTGTCTGGTAAAATTTACTGAACCAAATCATTACGATTCTCTGCTAAGTGGTTGACTATTAGACCATTGAGCCAAGTCTGATAAAAAAAAGCACCAGAGCTAATAGCCTTGCCTAATCTGCACTAACAGCAAGGACTGCTGTGACCAGATTACTGTGCCTGGTGTTTGTATCCACTGTAATCAAGTGACTAGCAGTAGAATCATCCTGTCTCATCCTGAATCATCTGCCAGTCCACAGATGAGGCTCTCCAGCTACACCACCCCCCCGTAACGGTCGGGGCAGTCCTGCTTACTCAGATAACATGCTTGCTTTAAGTATTTCAGTGTCAGCAGGCTATTCTCATTAATTCTGAACATGGAATCCAAGGACTAGTTTCCATAAGGCATCCATTGCACAGTGTGTGTTGGATGCCTTAATAAACCTCTTTCACCACATTAGGAGGGACAGGGAATCAAAACAAGCCTCATACACACAGCCATTAAGATATACAGTCAGGATTCAGATGCCGGATACAGACATGAGATGACTGATAATAAATCACACCATCTTCATTATTTTACCATTTTCTCTGTTAAGTAAAATTTTTACAATAATAGCTCCAAGAGGTTAATGATATCTGCAATAGTCTTTATACAAAAGCTATTGAATTTAACAGCCATACAAAAAGCAGTGGATGATTTTACAAGCTTGCAGAAAGTAATCAAAACAAGTTAGGAAATCATGGTACCCTGGTGTTGCCATTCATCCAAGAAAACAACCCGTTTCACAATCAGGAAGTCAGCCATACATCACGATAGCAGAGATACCATTTCAAAGCCCAAATGACAATCATCCAGAGAAAAGTTAGTACCCGCTGAGAATGGCAGAGCTGCATTTTTGACTATGCAAATATGTGCAGCATAGAGACAGTGATCTACTTTTCCTTGTCAGAAAGGTACAGCACAAACAGAGAAACTCCAGAGAGGCCATGGTTTATGCTACCGGGAAGCATTTCAAACAGCTATGGGCTTTTAGTGGTTAGCATTAAGAGGAATACTACAATTTTTTTTAACACCATCCTGTTGGGATGAACACAAATGCTGTTTTTCCTCTCAGATGAGAAGACATGCACACACACACACTTGTGTTGTACAAGTCCGGTATAATAACCTCTTAATAGTTGTCTGGAAAATGCCGGTGCTGCTCTCAGAATCAGCATGCTACTTTGCAGCTCCATGGTGTTTCAGCAGTGTTCTGAAGCTGATGGGCTAACGTCGGGCTGGGTGTTGAGTGCATGCACAGACAGGTTAACACACAGAGAGGAGCAGTACGGGCACAGTACCCATCTATCGGACCTCTTCCTGGCTATTCCCAGAATGTCATTGGATGGAACACGCAGCTGGCTGCTATTCAGCAGAGGACTATACATGGCCTGCATTCTGGATACAGATCCGCAGATGTTACAGCGAGTGACAATACAGAACGTTTTCTATAAGACTGCCTTTTCACTCTCTAAATGGTCACTATAACAACTTATAAACGGGTGTCAGAATACATAATTAACATATGGTTCAAAGTTAAGTGGAGCACTAAAGATGATTTTTAAAGGTGCTACTTTTTTTTTTTATTATCGATCATCTCGTTTGACATCATATTCCTTACTTAAATCAATATGCACTTGCGTTAATGGCAGACAGAACTGTTGGACAAAGATGTACTTCCATGCTGGTAAGAATTTAATCTGATCCGGATGCCATTATGTATAAAAGACAGCAGGGCTCAGACCCCATTAGTCTCAAAAAAAGACACACTACTACTGCATGCCACTTTGTAGCACTTGTGAAGTAGCAAAGACAAGGACGGGGCTTCTGGTACAAAGACAAACCAAAGAGGTCAGACAAAACACTGGGCCTGTTACCACACACACAGGAAGATGAGAGGCTGCCTTCAAAACCTGAAACACCTTGAAATGAAGATAAAATGCTCCCCATCTTATGCTGTATTACAGGATTAAATTTACATCATTGTGAGTCTTACGGATTAGACATTAAACAGTGTGTATAACCAGCAGACTTGGAAAGGGAACCGAGAAGATATAGCTATCTCATGCTTGATCTGTGCTTAAAACCACAACGTTAGACAGCAGGTTACAACACCACTAATCTACCAGGGAAAAGTAAGATGGCCAATAGGATTCATCCAGACAAATAAGGGTGTACATGCTAATCTGGATATGAACAAATGGAAAGAGAAGAAACCTAAGTTTAACAGTTCTGGGTAATTTTACCTTACAGGTACAGTAAACTAGGAACTGAAAGTCACGTATATGAGCTCTCATTTACTTAAGACATTGTTGACAGGATGAAGTGACTTTTGCTCTGGCTAAGAAAAGTAGCAACTCACCTTCTCCACATCCGCCTTTGTCACATTGATGTCAGCATCCATCTTCTCAAAATATTGCTGGGCCCTGTCTGCTTCCTTACAGTCTCTCTCGAACCTTCTTTTACTCTAGGGGTTAAAGCCAGGACAGGTGAATATAAACAATGCTGGCACAGAACCTTAGCAGAAAACCAAACAAAGACCACCCAATTTCAGCAAGTTAGACAGAACATGACTTCAGTTTAATCAGTGCTAGAGTGATACAGAATGCCAGACCATATTGTAAACGCTGAATGAGCAGAATGAGAATGTCCATTGTGCACCCCAGCTGAATACTCTTCAGCTGTGCCACCCATCTTCCTCCTCACATAAGACCATTTAATATTTCTCTTGAAAAACCAAAATGTCTTCTATTTGGCCACAGAGGTCAATTCCGATGTCCATATAGTATTAACACTTGCACTGTAAAGAATGGGTTATCAAAAATGTTTAAACCTTGTATGCTTTTTATCTTTAGCTTACTATTTACACCTGTAACATGCAGACTAAGGTTTAACAATTTATTGTTAAATTCAGTGCTTAGTCCAAATTTGAAAGACAAAAAAAAAAAAAAAAAAAAAAATCTATATAAAAAACTATAAATAAATATAATACACACACACACACACACACACACTATAATATGTGAGTGTTTCTGCCATAACCACACAAATACCTATTTCACATTGTGGAAGTAGATACCTTTTAGAAATTAGACGATGCAAGTGTTAAGGCAGTCATGCCTACTTGTGTACTGCTTATGTCAACCCATCTATAAATCAAATATGACCACGAAAGCTACAATCCAGGGACAATCCTATTTTAGCCACAATGTTACAGCCGCGACAAAGTATTTTCTGAAGTGTCACACCCACCGATTCCAGCTGTTTCCAGGAGTTCTCAATGTGTTGCTGTGCCTTGCGTCCATCATGAAAATGCTGGAGAAAGAGTCAGGGGAAAATTAATCATTAATGAGTCCTGCTGCCCCCCCAGTGAACCACTAAGCCAAGTGAAGGGAGACATTTCTTAATCATTCTAAAGGGAGGTTATTACTGACTGGCCCTCAGCATTTACTGTTTACATGTGAACACTCGGCACACCTCGGTCACCACAGTTCCCTTGACTGAGAATTCAGTCGCGGCATCAACTTGGTGCTGAGAAGGTGAAGGCAGAAGACCATGGCTTTGTCTCATATACTATAATCATACACCTGAATAGACAGTCATGGGACTTATCCAAGCCCAGAGAAAGTGTCACAGACCCTGCACGTAACCAGGGTAACACATCCTTGATATAAACAAACACTCTATAGAAACCTGCATGGGAAAGCACCCGACAGAGGCACATTGCAATGGTCGGACAGAGCATTTTGTCTCTTTATTGCATGCAATTAAATGGGCCTGATAACACTCCACTGCCTAAGGGGTTTTCCCTGACACAAAACAGCCCCAAAAAGCTCTGCAATACGTCAACTCCAACTCAATGCATAAATTTTCAGTTTCTTAAAAACCCACCTGCATGCTGGATAACCAGTCTTTGTAATGTTAAGGACATTACATACCTGTCTGTGTGAGGTCCCCCTATTTGACATTACAAAACACTAATAATAATAATAATAATAATAATAATCAATCAGTACTGTATTAATCTCCATAGGGAAATTTGTAGTTTTTGTGCTTTCCCATCTTGTGCTCCAAGTTGAGAGCCAAGGGTCAGGGCACAGACAGCCAGTGTCTGGCACCTCGGGAGCAATTCAGGTTAAGGGTTTTACCCAACAGTGATATGAACACTGGCCAGCTGCAGGACTTGAACCTGCGACCATTCGATCACAGGCACACACACCTAACAAGCAGAGCTCCACCCCACAAAGGGGGGCAGTGATGTAAAGACAATTTCCAATATTGGTCAAAGAAGTGTGGACAGATGCAAATCAGTTCAGTTTTATATCTAATTAAACAAGGCAAGGTGCACCCCCACAGAAGAGTAATGAACTTGGACCAACAATTTCTCATAAAGGAAACAGTAGAACCAAAACGATGAGAAAATCCACAAAAGTTCATTTACTGTATAAATCTGAGCTGTATGGTAAGGAGGAAACAACACTTAAAGAAAACTGACATGATGTCTTGTCTTCAGTATGTGGGAGCCTCTCAGATTAATGCAAAAGGTTCACCCTGCTGTGATGGGCTAAAGCTACGTACATCTACTTGGCCTTCACTCAAAGCACTACATGCTCATTACTCAGACAACATCTGTGCTTTGAAGCAACAGAGATGACATAACGAGATGAGGCTGTTTTCCTTCATCATGTGTTTATTTGTAAGCTTGGGAGGGGGGAGGGGGTTTAGTGAACATACCAGGAACTGTCTGCCAAACACCTGAAAGTGGGATTGCGATCTACCTTTAAAATGGACAAGGATAGACACACCAAACCAAAGGGATACTTGACTGGCTTCAAAGGAAGTTTCTGCCAGTCCTGAAGTAACATTCATCAATGTGGTGGAATAGCCAGTCATACTTAGTCGCTTGAAGTTTTGGGTGAAGACCACCGCAGTGAATAGTCATGCCTAATAAAAATGCACGTTGACACACTAAGCAAAAGAGCGAGCGGGCTTTGAAGACTCACAGCGTGCTCACCCAAGAAAAGCCAGGGAAATACCGGAATAAACCAAATGCTGAATTTCCGGTGGCTGGACAAATAAGAAAATCCCATCTGAAGGTCAGCAGGAAACCAACTGGGACGGGATTCATTTGAAGGGACTGAAACATCTCCCTGAGCAGCAATTAACATGCACTGTGGCTTGGTTACATGGAGTGGGCACAGTAATGGTTTTCAGAACATTTGGACAAGCACTGTAAGAGGAAAAAGCTACTGTACAGTCTGACAGGAAAGCCAGTAATAAAACAGAATACGTGACATAACTATAGATGGCATTAATTTTTGTCTTATTAACTGCCTGCAGTGCCCTGCGTGGTGGGGAGGAATACTGATGTCAGACTGGAAAGCCAAGTGCGAGAACAGGCCTGCAAGTGAAATTGAGAAATCCACTCAAAGCAACAATGGAGAACTGCGCTCATCACCTGGGTTTCTGGCAAAACACTAAATAAACACACAGTAAAGAATCTAAACGGACCTCTCCGACAATTCGTAAAGTCATTACACCAAGCATTCAGCGTTTAAAGGAGTTAATGAAAGCACACTCACCATATTCCAGACATTTAAGAAATGTACATGACAAATCAGAAAGCATGGGCTTACTCTCACAAAACCAGAAGAACATCAACGTCTTACCTATCATATGTCAAGGATTCAGACCAAGACTCAATGGCTTCCCCTTCAAAATCTGGTCATAAATTACAATCTGATTCAGTTTTGCGAGGACATTTCACTGCATGATTTTTAACTTGCAGGCTTAAGCATAATAAACTTACATGCCAAATGTAATTAACTTTAACTGGAATTTTAACAAGTAACCCAATATAAGCGAATGTGTGGCTACAAAGTGAAACATGAAAGATACAAGATTGAGTATTTAAAATTACAAACGTTTTACTGCCCATGAGCAACAAGAGAATTGGAATGCTGAATTGTACAGCCAAACCAGTACGAGGAACTAAAATGTACTATAAAATGAGACGTTCAACAGTGAAAATGAACAACACTGACATACATTACTGGTCAGAGCGCAGGGACACTTGTGACAAATGTGGCAGCATCCCTGAGTGGATAGGAGAGGTTAACAGAAGATGAAATGCTGTAAATGAGACGAGTAAAAACACTGAGCAAAGTGTCCGTTTTTTAATTGATTAAATACCTTGCGGCCCAATGGCTGTTCAAAGGCAAAACAACAATCAGATGTATGCCATTAAAGAGCAACTAGCAAAGGAGGAGAACATAGTGCTACACAGGCGAGGCCCATGACAACTGGGTGGTAACCAGAGCAGGGCATCAGCAGGGGGCGTCTCTGTTCCTGAGTGTCGCTTTGCATGAGCCACTTTCCTGGCTGTTTATCACTCGGTGTCTCCTGAACAGCTGGAATCCACCTGGCACTCATCCCACACGTTGGATTTAATTATCACTTGCTTAAATCCTCCCCACAGATTGCCGAATGCCGAAGTGCTGTCACTCAGATTGGGGGGGGGGGGGGGGGGCTGGATAATTTAACCACCAACTGGGGCGACGACCCCCCCCTCTCTTTTTTATACGGGGGGGGGGGGGGGCGGGGTGGGTCTGGGCGATCACCAAGCCCCAGCCTCAGCGCGTGAC
>JAACJT020000034.1:14240589-14271440 GCA_009936485.2 Gymnarchus niloticus
TAGCGTCGGCGCTGGGCCACCACTCGCCGCGGCGCCGGGCGCGGGGGGGGGCTGGGGGGGGGTGCGGGGTGGGGGGGGTGGGGCGGGGGGGTGGGGCGGGTCTATTAATAGAACAGCTTGTCCGGTGTTCCCTTCCCCTGTTTCTGTGATACAGGTGGGGGGTGGGCTATGAGATTTAGGAGTACCTAGACCTGCAGCCTTGCCAGTCCTCTTCCCAGGCCAATGAACCTCGCGCCAATTTTGCGGGGGAGGGGCCCTCGGACTTTCTTCCAAACAAGCGGTGATAACATACAAATGGTCTATACAACCTCGAGGGTGCAGCTCAGCTTGTTTTATCCTGTACAGTAAGGGGTAAAGCACAGAGGCCCTGATGTGAACTGTGGATCAAAGCGCACCGCATTGTGAAGTGCCAGTCTAAACTCCGCAGTGCAGCTTACTTTACTATGCTTGCAGTAGGAACTGAAGGAGATAATTACCCAAATCAAGAAAAGCCAGAAAGCTTAAATCCTGCAGAATTTACACTACACATCCCAAGGCACAGTGAGCTATACCATCCTGTTAAACATAGGAAGGAGATCCCTAATACACTATATTAAAACTGCTGGTGACATCTACAGTCACACTAGAACGGTGGCCATTCTGTGTGGCTTTTATTATCCAGCCCAGAATAAAACAGGCCAGTGCAAGAAAACAAAACAGAACACTTCTTCGGACTGCTAGCAAGAGGCTGAGCTCCTTTTATGATGAATCACAGTGCATGTACTCGGGGCTGTTATAGTGCGGTGAATGTAGTCATCTGTTTTGTCTCTTCTGGGAAGACCTCTAAGTCATCCAATAATTGACTCCCTATTCATGTCATCGCAGGTTCTTGTCTTGTTTTACTCAAGCCCACTAAAACTCCACGGTTTTTGATTACTAAGAATTCTGGTAGGAAAGATGTTGTGTAGCTCTTAATCCAGTGCTAGCCTGCATTTTGTTGCTGGGCCCTCATTGGCTGCTCAGCCTAGCTGCACTTATATCTAGGCTAGCTTCTTAAATGCTGCATGCTTGTGTTGTATTTGCCTCACTGTACATTACTTTGCACAAAAGCGTCTGCTAAATGAATAAGACGCAATGTAAAATGTACACAAAGCAGTGAGGAACACAGCGAAAAGTAATGACAGGACTGCAGGTCAAACTGAAGCTTTTAAAGCTCGTAGGGCTGGGCCTCGTCCCAAACTGTGTTCCAGAAGGATGGATTGCGAAGCTTGGAATGACCGGCACTTACAGAAACAGATCCTCAAAGATACAAAGACCCTCAGTCCCAGGGACAGGAGGATCACATGTCTACAACCTGGCAGGACATTTGTAGGTATGTTTGGCGACCATCAGAGGGATGAACATCAGAAAGATCACATGATGTGCCGTATGAGGAGGCATGTACATATGTCAGTAGGTTAGGGATCTTTGTTTTGAAGCCCATGGTCCGAAAGGTCGCTGATCAAATCCTCTGCCCAGCGGAGTAATCATATCAACAAAGCCCTTAACCCCAACTGCTCCAGGGCTGCTGAATGCTGGCTGACCCCAAGCTTTCTTCATTTTAGACATAACCATCTGCTAAAAATATAAAGTATTCAGCATGAAATGTGGAAATTAAGAGGTACAAAACAGGGCTGGATTAACTGCAATTACGTTACTTATAGTGCTCCTGGGACCACACTCATCATTAGCCTATAAAACAATGCGAATGCAATCAGACGTCAGGGTAAAAATAAACAGCAGTGGCTCCAATAAGTGTATTTCTCACTTTGGCTCTTTTACAGTGGGTTCAGAACTATTGCCGATCAAATCAAATTACAGGCAGAAAAAAATGGCTGTCCTCCTAAGAAGCAGCAGTCAGTCAGGATCTCCGCGATGCCTTCAGCTCACGGTCTGTATGTCATTAAGGCTAAGGAGATATCGGAACCATCTACCCACATAAAAAGGAGCAGCTGTGTTTTGCAATGCAGACAGTTCAAACAAAACAGGTGCCACTGACATTCCACATTCCTGGGCTTTTCCAATTCAACCAGCATGGAATAATACTTTTCTTCTTGGACAAAGCAGGCCAGTGTAGAAGCAATTGTTGGAGAGGATAATCATATTTTCCATACAGGGAATAATACTGAGTGTCAAGTATCCACGGATGATCTCTGGACCAATGACTTTAGGTGTCGTATGTATACACATCAGCTTGGGGTCCAGAGCTTTCACAGTCATTGGCTGCTCAAGGAGCAAGGTGGTGTATGGGATGCAACAGTATAAACTTCATATACTGTTAATATTCAAAAATCATATGTGCTGTGTTAATATGTGCAGAACTAATGATTTTTGATTATTAAAACCATACATTATGACTAACAGCCAGGAGCAAAATCTGTTGCATTCATTTAATTTTGTAGAGTAATACGAGGCCAGTAAGACATCGTCAGTTAATTAACAGAAGGCCAAACTTTATACATTTCAAGCATCACAAATACTGAATTCCACACACTTATGCGGGGCCTTCCCTCTTTCACAGGTGAATTCATTTCTGCAGTGCAGGTGGGCTCATGCTGATGCCATCCTCGTTCAGACAGTCAGCATTCGAACCCCTGACTACACTACAGAGTTAATGGGGGCAACTGTGTACGGTAAGTGACATCTACAGGCCATAAATAAAGTAAGCTTCAACACGGCCTTCTGGAGAACTACTAGGTGCCACACAGTGACAAGTCATTAATATAATCAGCATAGTACATCCCCCGCCCCCAACACACAGCTCTATTCAGCAACAGCCTTTCGATTTCTAATAATTACAAATAATGAGAAAGCATGGCTGGAACAAATCGCTTTTTCATACCAATAACAAAATGACCAATGTGTATAATAATGATGACAGTCCTTTGACAGAGCTATAGCCACACTGGCTGGAAGAGAAGCCGAGAGAAGGCAACCCACAGCGGAGCAGAGAGTAAGGAAAGAGAAAAGGCTACACTGCACTCTGTCTGCACGAGGTACAATGGAGCACATTTTACAGACGGGGGCAAGACAGTGACAGCCTCACAAACTCAATCGACAAAGACCTCAGAACCCCCGTCAGTCACTGCGTGTGTCTGTCTGTGGCGTGTGGGTGGGTGTAGGTGCTTTGGGGAGGGGTCACGTGTCCACAGATGAATAAAGAACCACACAAGATCTAGCAATATCATTTATTCTGGCATGAAAGCGCCTTCTGGGGAAGCCTACATGCTTAAATCCCTGTCCTCTCAACTCCCTCTACATTCCTGTCCTCCCACAGCTTGGAGAGCGGCCTGTGAATTATTAAACGGCAACAAAGCTGTGACAGTCTGTGTCTCTGTTTAACATGGAGTGCCCTTTTCAGTCTGCGCGTCCTGCTTGAGAGCACATCAGAGTCTTTACAGGGGCTGCTCAAACTCATATTGCCACGTCATGCTAGTACATATAACAGCGTTTTTACCATTTCAGTATAACATGTTGTTTTTATGACTATTTATGTTTGTTCTGCCTCATTGTTATTCATATTGTTTTAATGAACTTATTCTGCCTGGTGTCGGCCAGAGGAGGATGGGCTTCCCCCTTGAGTCTGGTTCCTCCCAAGGTTTCTTCCTCCTGAGAGAGTTTTTACTTGCCATGGTCGTCTTTGGCTTACTCTCTGGGGACCTTGGGCCTGGGACTATGTAAAGCACTTTGTGACAAAGCTACTTGTTTTAGGCACTATATAAATAAAATTGAAAAAATATGTCAGTATTGTTCACTACAAACGGACCTATTACAGCTTTAATAGCTTCTGTCAACCATAAGAGGCCAAAATGAGAAGTGAGCATGACTCCACACAGCAACCAGGTTGTGTTAGGGTGGTCTGTTTATGTTCTCTTAACAGGGTGCATTCAATAGTATCTGTGTGTAAGATCACTGATCCAGGAAATGTTTTCTCCAACTAAGGGAAGGGTTCATTAAACCTCAGCAAGAAGGTCAGGTGAATTCCCTAAGCAGAAACAGCAGCAAATCAGCACGAGACATATCTGAGGAAAAGTCAAGCACGTGGTACAGCATTTTTCAGTCTTACCAGAAAGCCACACAGGCGACTTTAAGGCACAGAAGGGCTTCCCTGTACTGCTGTGGCCAGAGCCTGGGCCAGGGGTCCCCCATATACGCGGTAAAGAACCCAGCAGGGTCTCCAGCGGGGACCAACAGATACAGCTCACCATCCCGCTCCCTGCTGATTCCTTTCAGCAGCGTGGGGGCTCCTGGGAAATGAGCCAAGTCAGCACAGGGAGGTTTTGAGTGGATCTCGGCCAGTGGGCAGGGAGGGAGGAGAGAAAGAGCAGCTTCGCTATCAGGCCATCTTCACCAAACAAATGTGTCCAAATTCACCACCCCAACATGGGGTGCCTCATCCTGGCTGCTTCACTACTTCTCCCTTCAACGGTCATGATCTCTCTCCCAGAGGCTAAAAAATGAAGACCAAAAGCAACGAGCTGCCAAGTGTACCTGTAGATATGGTGCAGGCCACATCCTGTTTCGTTAGATGAATCATGTCAACTGGTCATAAATGCTAAGGCAATGTGCGTTTCACGTTAATGGCCAATGTTTGGTAAAACCTTATGCTTTGTCAGTCATATAGAGCTCCCACCATTGGAGCTGAGAAGCAGTGACATGAGAGGACTCGGGACACATTTTACAAGAAACAGGAAGTAGAGGAGATGCAGAGGCCAAATCAAAAAAATGCTTAGAGCACAGAGAGACCAAACAAGGTTACTTCCTCTGGTGAAAGAGGGCATGCCTTGGGACAAGAAAGTTTCACACATTGTATCTGATTTCGTCTTTGGTCTAGCACTTCCTCAATTCAGTTTCCTACTAACTGTAGTGTGAAAGAAATCCATTAGCTGCATCTTAGCAAGCACTTATTGTAAGAGTAACTCAGAAATTACACGTCAAATTGTACGACGTGGATGCTATAAGACACTATGTTTAATTGCAGAATTACTTGCGGCTTCCAAAACTGATTATCCAATACAGGGTGATGGTACTTGCATGCTCCATGTTTGTTTAACACGTGCATTGTTATATAACAGAAGTCAAAAGCAATGACAGAAAGACCATTGCTTTTCATAGTAGTAAAATAAATCAAAATTAACAAAACAGAAATGAATGGATCGAAAAACAAAGCCACATCCCATGTGGAGCAGAGTGAAGCCTCAGTAAATACGTTTCAGTGGGTACCAGGGATAATCCAGCTGACCTCAACTTTGCTTAGGGATTATTTGGAAAAGCAAGACTAATTTTGAAAGAGAGGGAATAAACCACAACAATCACCGGGGAGAACAGTCCCATCCACCAAGTCATGCTCATGATTCCTCTTTAAGCAAAACATTCCAAATGCATTTAAGTACTTGATTGCTAAACAATATCTTCTATCTTCAGGCAGAAAAGCCATCTTAAACCCTTTAATGCAAAAACAGTACAGCAAAGTGCTAACATTGCATGGTCACTGTTACATTATCAAATGTGATTATTGGCTAGAATTTCAAAAGCAAGATATTTTAACTCATTAGGTTTCTCATATTAGTAGAATAAAGAAATCTATAAATTTGGCTAGATACAGTGCGTGAAATATATCAGCAACACAAACTGTTTGAACCTTTTAAGATATATTACATAAAAAAACATCAGAAAATGGATTCTAACACGGTCTGCTTGGGAACATGCTATCCTTATAGGGCCAGGCACTCAAGAAGAGAACCAGAAAGAGAAACCACAGCTTTACCATTTTCCTCTCTGCCTTGAGTTCCTGGACGAAGCGCGTCAGCTCCGAAATAATCTGTGAGGTGAGGTTCTCTGCGATGACCTCATGCTGCCCGGCGTAGTCATTCAGCTCATTTAAGGTCGACAGGAAGGCCCGGCATGATGTGTACCTGTTACAGGCAGTTACATTAGCACAGAGCTGGCTCAAAAATCACCCATCCATCCGCTCTGCACGTTTGGTGCCCAGGGGTGCTGTCAAGGGAATGAAATTTCTCAAGGAAATGCTAGAGCAGAAGCACAATTTCAAGCACTCTCATGCTAAGAACAAACTAGCTTCCTCAATAAAGCTGAAGAGCATGGATCATACTCCAGTCCGATTAGAAATCTGCTCGTCTTCTTTGGAACGAGTCTTTTAGGGATGAGCTGTGGCTGGACCAATCCCCCAAGAAACCCAGTCAAAATTCTGCTCCCATTATCACTGTGTGTAATCACAACACAAACAGATCCCCATTACTCTGCGAGGACATGGTGATCCATGCCAGCACAGAAATGTATGCTTCCTGGCCAATCATTTTAATTCATGAATATCTGGTGATATGTCCTAAGATAATAATATTTCAAATTAGAATGACATCAGTGATTGATCAAGTAGTTGATTTTGAACACCGTTATACTGTGCATCCTATTATCAAGAGATACTGCTGCCAGTTTCATTTCCTTAGTTTCAGTTTTACTGTCTTTAATTTTATAATTTGTTGCTGGAAAAACTGCTGATTTGCCTCAGAGCCGATGAAACCAGCTAAAGTTCTAACTTACTTCAGCACCAAATTTATAGTATCCTGTAAATAAGATGACTGAACAAGTTACAAAATAAAACTCACTTGTTCTCTTCCTCTTCTCTGGAGTTTTTCTTGGGTTGATATTTCTTTGAAAGATTCCTAAGTGGGGGGGGGGGAAGAAAAAAAAAAAAAAAAAAAAAAAAATAAAAAAATATATGATACTGCTAATGGTCCAGGAATTACTATAATGAAATTTATATCAAAGAGACCATGTAAAGTTTCAATTAAATCTCATCCTCCTTCATTGCTATCTAACCTAAAGAATCCCAAAGACAGGTGTGATTCCGCCAGCTTTTCTTGCATAAAAATGGGTAAAAAAATCTGTCAAAGAATACCCACATGAAATTTCCCATAAAATGTTGACCTGTTTTCACCTGCATAACATCAGACCAGCCAATCAGAGCTCAACTGGCAATGAATTAGTCAATAAGGTCTTTAATAACAGGTATGAAATTAACAGTAAAGCATTCGAGCC
Organism: Gymnarchus niloticus; assembly: GCA_009936485.2. Lineage (NCBI taxonomy): Eukaryota > Metazoa > Chordata > Actinopteri > Osteoglossiformes > Gymnarchidae > Gymnarchus > Gymnarchus niloticus. Next base: position 14,247,667 of record JAACJT020000034.1, read on the forward strand.
TTTCTTCTGGCTGACCTAATACGCATCCTAAACTAACAGAATATAAACAGAAGATTAACATAAGATTAAAAATGATGAGCAGAGCTGATTAGCATTACACTCTCTGGTAACCGCTGCGTGACATCACTCTGGCTGCATCCCTGGAGTCTGCACTGTTGCTAGGCAGATTATTCTCCTGCTGTGCTGGTGGTCTGTTTACAGCAAGATAGCACAGTGGAGTTTAGCCAGGATTAAAGCAGCAAGGCATGATGATGGCTGGAATTAGCTGGGTATTAGTGGATTTAACTTGTTTAATGGTCTGCAATGTAGGACTACTAGGCTGTGAGGTAGTCTGCATGATTTTAAGCAGTTTACCAGGCAGCTCAGTCTAAAGACCAGAGAAGATTAGCATAAGGATCACAGGGTCTGAACATGAGCAAAGACAGACAGTCTGGCTACCTCTGTGGTTAACTAAATGATTAATAGGAGTTTTTATGCATTTTGGTAAAAGGACAGGTATATAAAAAAAAAAATAAAATAAAAATCTAAAAAACAATACTGGTGTCAGTGTGGAGTGACAATCATAATAAACATCCATGACATTAATGAACAGGACTAGATGTTGATAAATCACATTCTAGAAATGGAGTGATGTCAGCAGAGAACTGTAACGGTGAAAGCACGACAGGAACAGTCTAAAATTCATGCAGGTAAAACGGGCAATGGTCATATTATAGCAGTTAATATTACTTATGTATTACACAGTGGTGTGCCGATCCGATTTTCAGTATCAGTATCTGTGTCCATACTTACCAAAAACACTGTATTGGTTATCAGGAAAAAGAAGTTACAATCCAAAACAGTACAGGGGCATTAAACCTCACTTCACACTGCCAAACCGGCACTCTGTGTCATGATTATTATCTGATTCACCAACACTACGTATAGCATACAGATGTCTTGAAACTGTGACATGTACACAGATGGAACAAACACTGTACAGCACAAATGCAAACGTTTACTTTACAAACGAACAATGTTAGTCTTCATATCCTCAACTTGTACTATTCCAGAAAATTTTACAATTCGGCGCAACGTGGCAGCCACAATACAAAAGAATATAGAAATACGGTGGCTAGAACAGGCCAAACAGAACATTTCAACACAACTTAGATGATAAAGTCAAAATAAAAAGACAATATGTGGTATCAAACCATCCCTAGCAATACATTACATTTTTACCCCTGTCTTCAACTATTTCAAAGGCTACCCTCTGGTGAGCGCTTATAGACAGTAAAATGAACTGAAATTCACCAAACTAGTACACAAAATTTGCACCTTGTCTGGACAAAACACACATTTTATCACATTTAATACAGATCAAGTCAGGGATTTTTTTTTCCTGATTTATATCTCACACATAGATATCTGCCTTAATACTGTATTTTATTTTTTCTTCTTTAATGGTTGTATTGACTCTGCTTGCATGCACCAGTAATAACAAGACAAATCCTTAGTGCATATATATTATGCAACACACACACACACACACACACACACACACACACACACACACACACACACACACACACACACACCTGGCCAATACAGTGACTCTGAAATATGAACCCTACAAATAGTGATACGGTTTGAGAGAAAAAACACAGTTTGGAATAAAGCTAAATAAAACTGTCTGGAGGTTCAGACAGATCTAGGGTTGGGTGAATGCAGAGAAAGGATGTTGCTGCAGTCACTTGGTGGGGGAACGGGAGTGATTCAGGGCCACAGCCCCTCCCCTAGACTGCCAGGGGTTACAACTGTCTATTTACTCTTCCAACCTCCCCCTCTGTCACCACCCATGGTGGCAAAACGGTAAAATGCGGGTTGGGCCTGCCTGATGTGGTGGAACCTTGTTGCTATGGTAACCTGTTTCCTGTGGCATCAGGATGGTCTTGCCTCATGGCATCTGTGGAGTTTGCGTGCCCAGCAGAGAACCCATCTGACCTGTGCTCTCCCTTATCAGAGACATATCACATGGTTAAATTTGTATAACATGTTTCTCCCTTAAAAATAAAAGCTCAACATATTGGTTAGAAATCTGTTTACTTTGAGACTGACTACAAATCTTTGTTTTAAATATTGCTGTTCACTGTTTTAGGCAATGCAGATTAACTTGTCAGTGTGCATCTAAACAACAGATGAATATTTTGCACAGTGACACACACGCAACACTCCCAAATATTTTGCTAGTGCTTGTTGTGTTCTTAAAAACTGACAGAGAACTGAGTGAAAAGAACCACAAGCAGGCAGGAAGATAACCCAGGCAGCTACGCTGTACTTCTTTTCAGCTTTGTTTTGCTATATGGCACATGGCAGTAAATCCACTACTTGAAGTGATCACATCAGATTGCTCTTGATGTTGAGCGATAGTGGACTGAACAATAAATAAGTGAGAAGGTAGGAACATGCTAACATAGAGAGGAAGCAGCAACACTCCTAGGTACAGCAGACATCTCAGCTGAGACTCATGAACACTTGGCCTCATTCTTGACAGGACTGCACTTTTATAAACAATAGGAAATCATGACAAACTTGCAGTATGTCAAAGAGCCACAGGATGAGATCTAAACAGATGGCCATGCTAAAGTCTCAGTACAAAGGCCATGTTCAATCACCACTTTAAGTTGTTTTTCTTCAAGGCAGAGAGGAGCAGAGGAGAAGGATATATGCAAGGCATAACTTTTCATACTTACCGAATCTGCTTAGCGTAACTGATTTCAATCTCAGATCTCTCTTTCACAAATTTGGTGTAGCGCTCCACGAACTCGATGCCCCAGTGTGTGTGCTTTTCCAAGTTGTCAAACTGATCCTGTAGTGGAGAGAAGGCAAGACCGGAGTGAAGGTGACTGCAGCAATGACTCCGAAGGCTGGTTTCAATAACCATGGCACAGTATGTATGACAGTATGAGCTGTAATCGGAAAACGCTGGCTGATATGCTTAAATATCACTCCCTATCCAAGTGCCCAGCACCTCAGAGCTTAGATAATACAGTTCTGCTTCCTTTTGAATTCACTCTTAGATTACTGATACCATTCAGAAGAGTCTGCAGTCTATACTAAATTTAAGCATCATCTTTCCATTACCATACAATTGCTACATTTTACCAGTACAGCAAAAATAAAAAAATGTTCAGCAATAAAAATTTGAAGTCTAATAAAATTAATTTTCTTTAAGAAACCAGTATACTAAGATATTTAGTCCTGCTGATTAGCTAGTGTAATTTTTACAGAAAAATAATACTGGGAGTAATATTTTAATTAGGGTGGGTAACACTTGTCTCACACCTCCAGGGCTGGGGGTTCAGATCCCACTGCCAAGTGTGTGTGTGTGGGGGGGAGGGTTTGCATGTTCTCTTTCTTTCCGCTGTGTAGGTGTCCTCCAGGTAACAGAGTACTCCACTGTGTGCATGTGCACTGCGATGGACTGGCATTCCCCCCCAGGGTGTACCCCAGCCTTATGCCCCGCGATGGACTGGCATTCCCCCTCCAGGGTGTACCCCAGCCTTATGCCCCGCGATGGACTGGCATTCCCCCTCCAGGGTGTACCCCAGCCTTATACCCCATGATGGATTGGCATTCCCCCCCAGGGTGCACCCAAGCCCTACGCCCCATGATGGACTGGCATTCCCCTCCAGGGTGTACCCCAGCCTTATACCCCATGATGGATCGGCATTCCCCCCCAGGGTGCACCCAAGCCCCACGCCCCATGATGGACTAGATTTCAGGCCCCTATCAACCCTGACCAGGATTAGCAGTTGAACAAAGGATGGACATTGTAGCCAGTTTGAAAAGATTCCACATTTTGGCTATACTGACTCATGTCTAACTGCTTGGTTCTGGAGAGTAAGCACATTAGTATTTTGTTTTTGGCAAGTGTATCAAAGCAGCGTGTTGGCACTCTCACGCATATCCCAGTTAGCACTTCATCTTTATGTAGCATATCCTTCGCCTTTTTTTTTTTTTTTTTTTAGCTGTTACCATCTCAGATGGAACACTGGAATGTTAAGAAATGTCATGTCTATAAATTCAAAAATGATTAAAAGACTGAGTACAGGGATAAAACACAGATCCAGAATACATGTGGCTACGTGACAGTAGTTTTACTGACTGCTTAAATGTTACTGCTACACTACAACTATGAACTGGAACCATCATAATCTGTTGATATCTGAAAGGGACATTCTGGAAAAGCAAAAACTATTATTATGCTCACAATGCATGTATTGCAATATGTCACCATAAGGTAATAATCAAAATAAGCTCAGTATTATTCATATTTCACAAAACATTTCTAATTCTATTACTGTTTTAGTCATCAGTACTGTTATGGTAAAAAATGCTGTTGGAAAGGGTGCATGCACTATTTTAAAGCTACTTGTCAGATTTATAATTCCCGTTTATGTGCCACAGAGAACGTAAGACTTAATACACCAAATGTTAAGCAGTTTTCCAAGTGAAATTTCAATAAAGTTTCAGCATTCGGTTTCTTAAGTGAAAAAGAAAAACATGTTGGGTTTCACGAGGTTCTGTATATGTCCGCCAGCAAAAACAAGTCATGCGCCAAGGTCCAGCCCTGGTAAAGTCCATGCAAAATAAAACAGCCCGCAACACTGAGTGGTGACAACACATCGTAAGGAGGACATAGAAACACTTTCCCAAGCTTGAGGAAATGGATATGATTTTTGTTGACAAGCAGTACACAGTGAATAGCCAAATCGAACAAAAACTGCTTTCAGCAATGTGAAGACGGCTTTATGCCACTGCTCCATCAAATGACCCATTATTAATATGCTCTTGACTGAATTTTTGTGATAAAATCAGCAGTACAGTATACATTTAGGCCTAATTCCTGAGTGAACTGGATGTTTCTTTGAAAGATATAATGCCGGCATTATTAAACGTGTTGCATTTTTAACACAATAATATTTGAACTACATACTGCTGATTAATTGTGCACACAGAACTGAGTGGAATTCCAGTTGGTAATATGTTAACGCCTAGGCAGTGATGGTAGAGGTTGATGATGCAGAGATCCCAGTAACATAGGGAGAGGAAAGCAAGGAACAGCAGCCGGGTCACAGACCGTGGGACATCGATTCACATCGCATCAATGCTGAATACTCAAGCAGTGACTGGTCCTACTGCTGGAATAGGGACTTGCTTAATGCATTCAGAATACAATCTGGGTAACATCATAACATTTACCGGCTCAGGTCTGGAGCCCTGCAGCAGTCAGCTTCCTGAGAATTGGGGAAGAAACCATCTTAGCTCACCCTTATCCACTCTGCTAATAGGTCTGGGCGTCATCATCAGGCAATAGACAGTTCAGACACCTAGGCGGTCTCAAAACTGGAATTGGCCTTTTGTTCCTTGTATAAACTTTTATTTACCACTTCTATTGTAATGCACTGCTGTTCTCTTTCCAATAAGAAATATTTTTGGAATGTTTAAAAACACTGAATTTACTGACCATTGCTATTTCAGAATAAGACTCAACTACTCAGGCATAATTCAGACACAATAAACCCCAGCAGTATCACAGCCAACAAAATACACTGGGAATATTCAGAACATCCATTTTGATGCTATAGCTACCTGACGTCTTCCTCTAGATTTCCCCCAGTACACATCACTTTAATAACCTTGGAGTCAGAAAGGTACTTCAATTTCGACAGGGAACTGACAAAACTAGGCCCAATAGCGAAGACTGCCTCACTCATCACTTCAAGCCGGACTCAATTCATAAATCCTTTCTGTAGCAAGTCTTCCCAGAAGCAAATCCTGCAAAAAACTGACCACGTTCCAGGGGAAAGTACCTTTTACTTCATATGATGTGCTAACCGATAGCCAGGAAACCAGCTGAGGCATTGCAAGTGTGGAAGTGTGCAGAATACAGTTTAAGAAGACAGGTTATCCTGGAAGGGCAACGTTAGGCCGGGTACCACTCACAAGGTTCGCAGGAACAGTGAAGAATGAATATGTAACACAAAGCATGTCAGGAAAAGAACAAAGGCAACCGTTTTAATCTCAATGGTATCACTGACTCTCCCAAGACTCAGAGGAATTTCAAGTCAGGCCACATATTCCATTTATCAATCTTTCCCTCAGGATAGGAGAGAAGAAAAGAATTTATTTCCATTTAATTATACTAGTCAGACCTTCCCAGGACCACATCTCATCTCATCTTATCTGTCGCCATATGGGAGCCCCCAACCACAATCTACAGCAGCAAATAATCTTAATGCATCTAGTTAATTTAGAACAGCCAGTCTATGTCTCATTAGAGATCTCCTCAGCCCATAAAAACAATAATCCACTAAAAATCTGTTCACTTCCCCAGTTCTCGAAACAATGCCCCCCCCCCCCCCAATCTGATGTCGGTGTTTACCCTGCTCCCCATCCGCAGCATGTTCTCCTGCTTCTCAGCACAGGGCGACCCCCTGCCGCAGCTCCGTTTGGGTCCACGGAATAAAGCGTTTCTGATCCACGGAGCCTCCTGTGGAGGAGGGGGCTGGGGGTGGAGCCTCAGGACATCACCATCGCGATAGCTGCGCCGAGCTCCAAGGCACCGCTCAAAGCCCTGACAGGCACGGGACACAGGCAGTGCCACTCACCCCCCAAGGGAGTCAGTCCTGACCCATTTAAGGCACAAACACCTATTATGCCTTGGAGACAAAAGTAAATATGCTGTACTGTTTACAGTGTTGTCAGTCTCGCAGCATAACAAGCTCCATTTGAAGCTGTTAATTTAACTTCCCAGCACCTTCATTGCTCAAGCAGTGTTTCATCAAAAAATGAACACACCTCATGCTTCACTCCAGCAATAAGACTTAATTAAGGTTAAGGCTCTATAAAGTTCAAGAAGAAGTGTCCACTATGTCAGGGCAAGAACTGAACTCAAGCAGGCAGGTCAGGTGGCAGGGCATTCAACTGCCAGCAAAAAGGAACATTAGCCACACGGACAAAGCTAAGGTTATTTGCGGTAGAAGGCTCACCTCTGCGACACAGTGCACCAGAACAGCCGCTGAACCAGTAAGCTGAAGTTTGACGAAACACTTGAGACACACCTGATATGCCTGAGGCTAAAACTAAAATTGTTTATTTTCCTAATTCGCTTCCTGCTTGTGTTTAAGCACTGGTTAATTCTCCTCACCGGGTGCAAATATTTAGCCATTCCTCCGTGATCAATATGAAAATCAGCAATTTGCTATGTTTACCATCTAGATGTACGTATTTAGTACATGTATGCATCCAGGTGACTCTGCGGCCTTGCAGGCAATACACACGTAGGCTCACTGCATGTGGGATAGCGTGTAGCTAAAACAGTGCTATTTTATGGTAGACTGTGGGGAACAAACGAATCATGGCATCATCATTCAAAATGCTTCTAAATTACACATTTAGAGTCAGTTATAATGAGAAAGTCAAGGTGTTTTTACTGGACACTGCATTTCAGATTCTCCCATGTTATTAGAGATGCAAGTGCATTCAGTAAACATGACGATTCTTCCTTAAGAATGGGCTGATGATCACCGTATCCTGAAGTACGAGTTATTTGGCCTTATAATCATACACAGCTGCACAGGATTACATCTTTCTAAAGCACATTAGCGGCTGCTACCTCCACCAGACGGGCTGATTGATCTGCCACACATTAGCGTGGACGTGACGCTCACTGGAGCCTTTGTTTCCAAGTAGAGATTAATCAGGCCCCAGGGACAACGATCATGTCTCATCCCTGGCCTGACTTGAAGACTCAGCAGAAGATGTACTGGTGTGAGACCAGGCCAAAGCCACCATTTCTGCACCCAGAACATTAGCTGCGGCTACCCATTCCCCGTCCTGTCAGTCTGTCGCCAGACTGGAGGGTCCGGGCTTTCACTATTTTCAGAGCTAAAACTGTTAGATTTACTCATATTTCTTAATTAATAATAATAAAAATGTTTAAGCTACAAACTACTTTTACTGATTTTACACCATAAGTGGCGTTTCTCAGTCTGTTACGTGCATGAGATGCCGATGATGGCCGTGAACTCTGCAGAACTGACTGATGTCATGCTAAAAGAACATACATTCGGTTGAACATAACTTCGACAGAACACGCTACAGCCCTGCATTTAGTATTATTTTATGAATGCAATGACAATTATCATCACCATGGCAACGAGGTCAGATTAAAAGTCTGAAGTACCAAGGCCTTCCACAACAATCACTGTAACCCAGACTGAGACCCCCCCCGGTGCCTGTGTTTCTCCACCCAGGTGTGACAACAGGAAACACGAGTCAAAGGAAAGAAAAATACAGCCACTTCATCAACGTCCCTAGCCTTCCACCCCTTTCCTTTTTTGTCTGTCAGACATTTTTGGCACTCTCCAATTTGTTATCTCTCTCGTCTCGTTTTGTGCGAGTCAAGTGAGTCAAATCATGCCAAGCCAGGCACAGTCTTGCTGAGAGCCTTTCCCGATGTTTCACTGCAGAGGACGTGCCTGTTACTGGGTTGCCCTCAGCTCATTCCCAGCATGCACTTGAGATATGCTACTGCAAGTCTGGCCAGAGACTGTCCAGAGTACCAGTCTAATCCTGTCATTGGATAAGCTGTGTCTCCCCATGTTCCACTAGAACACCAGAAAGAACTCAGATCACTTCAAAACAGACAACAGGTCACAAAAACAATAGCCCAATATTCTGATGAAAATTAGTTTTTTTTTTTTTTTTTGCAAGGATCCAAAATTTCCAGGATGACACCAGAAACTGGCACATGTACTCATACAGGTATGCAATTCTCTGTATCTCACTACACTGAATAGAGAGCTTAGCACCATTGCCTCCCATCTTCAAGGTTAGGGGTTTGAATCCCACCACTGCCCTGTGTAATAAGCCTGTATGTTGCCCCCATGTCATCTAGGTTTCCTCTAGGTACTCTGGACATACAGTTAGCCTAACAGTGAGTATGTCTGTGCCCTATGATGGAGCAGCATGCTGTCCAGGGTGTACCCTAGCCTCGCGCTCTCCCCTAGGACCCTGAGCAGGATAAATGATAAATGGATGGATGAATAGTTCATCAAGACATCCAAATAATGCGTAACTTTGAAATGCATGTTGTAAAAGGGAAGCCCAGAAACAATAAGTTGCTTGTGTTCTTAGTATCTGAAACCGATAAAAACACTGTTGGCCAACTAACAGGGTAACCACTGACCCATCCATTTACTTGGTCTCATGACAGGTCTGCTGGCGACATATTTAAGTATACCAAGTCTGCAAAAACTGGGCCACATGCTTGTTTCAGAAAGGCATCTTTACGCTGTCGGTTCATGGGCAGTGCAGGGGCTGAGCGGGCAAAAGTGCTGCCTCAAAGCACCACCAGAGAAAGTTCAGGTAAGGAGCATCCCCATTCAGATCAACAAGCCAGGTTTCCCAGGATAAGCTCCACAATACTATGACCACCGTTGGATAAGCAGTTACAATGGATGCTTGGACTTCGTTCTCTCAGCCTCCAAGCATTAAAAAGCATTTTTGATTTTAAGCCAAAAAAAAAAAAAAAAAAAAAAAAAAACTGTCTGGGCTGCTGCTGTCAGTCTGTGAGAGCGGATTGTTCCTATGGGGTTAACATCTCCATGGCATAAAAATGAAATAACTATGCACATGTCTGCATGTCCTACACGCATCTACAGATATACATTTTGAATGGAGCCTAACTGAAATCCTGTCCTTGTCGAGGTCATTCCAGCAGAGCTGGAATCACAAGAGTCACTCAGCCTGTGGAATTTTTGAAACTTACCTTAAAAAGTACTCGTTTAAATGAATCACATTCAGCATTGTGCTGAAGAAAAAGTCTGGATTGTCTGTCATGACAAACACTGAAGAAACGAGGAGGAACTGACACTGACCACAGTGTGTTTAAAGGCTTCGACTGGAGCCTGCTTATATGCACTTCACTGCAGCCGATACCAAAGAGCCCAAACTCGAATAAGCGTCTACAAGCCAGATGCACCTTTGCTGGGGGGCAGGTTTATAAATAAAGTCTCTCCAGTGTACAGAAGGAATGGAAGCTGCTCTGCTCAATTTACTGCATGCTTGAGGTGTCCATGACAGGGTCCTGAGCAAGAGGGCCATGGAAATGAAACCAGACACATACATTGCTACCCCCCCCCATAACCCTGCCGCACATTACACATGGAGCCAGTTCAACACCTCTTATTTTAAAAAATGACTTTGAAATAAAATGCATCTGAAAAGGCACTTCAGAAATGTCAAAAAAAATTAGAACATATACCTATCTACAACAAGGTTTCTGAATAAAGTTTCTAAATCTTAACTGTTGAGAATGGTAGATTTGTGCCTCAGTGAGTCAGTGTTTTCTTTCACTTGCTTAAGTATAACAGACAATAAGAAGAATGCTGGAAATGACCCTACATTCCAAAGACTATATGCAGAATTAAATAAAACAGGCATGAACACATCTGAAAGCCATCTACACCTCAATGGCCCTTTGAACTTAAACACTGAGCTGGCTTGATTTTTTAATTCTTTTTGTAATCAAGCCTTCCTCTGCTTATTAAACTAAAGCCAACTGAAGTCTGATTTCAATGACTGTATGCATGCCTATGCCACCTTACATGCTACTTGTACAACTCATTAAACTGCAACACATCAGCTGTGCGGTCAAATTTATGCCAATGGGACAGGCTACTTTACGATTACCAGAATGGAAAGCCACTATGACCCTGACCTTTACAAGATTTAGGAAACTGACGTTCGTGGTCTCATAAAAAGGTCATTCAGACCAAAAAAAAAAAAAAATGCCCAAAGGCCTAGCAAAACAGCATCCTGGACATTCCTTGTGCAGGTACACTGGCTCAGATTTTTTTTACCCATTATGTTGGGGAATCTTACAGTCAGATGAGTTCTCTCACTTATTTTGCCACTATGGTACCACTGAGGAAATGGAATCAAATGTCAAGTCTTCCAAAGTACAGCATGTGACACCCAAGCTTAAAGGAGGTAGTAAGACACAGTCTCAAATCCTGAGCAAAAAACAGATCATGAAATGTTTCTGTAGCTGGTAGCGGGGACGTTAAAGACTCAGAAGAATGACTTGAAGCCTGCTGCTTGAAGTCTCAGGTAGGTTCTAACTCTTAAACCACTATCTAACCTTCATTGTTCTGGTGAAATTACCAGGGGGGAAACTAGAATTTGATTTGGACTGTAAAGTAAGCCATGAAAGAAAATGGCAATGATGGATTCTTTTTGCGGGTTTGGAAAACGTGGTTGTCAGTCTCACGCTACTTCTATGTGCTAAAGAAAAGAAGGAGAAAGTCTCGACAGACTGCAGCATAAAGACCTTTGTGAATCCAGGACAATGAGTCTTGGTGAGCTCTGATATTTCATCCAGGAAGCTGCCTGAGTACCCAGCTGAAAGCTAGACTGGCTCCCTAGGGCTACGGCTATGGCTGCAGCGTATAGCAAGGGATGCTGTCAAAGCGTTCCTCCTCAGAGCCTGTGTGCCAAGTGTCACGGGCCAGCATAGTTCTGTAGGGGGCGACTGTGAAGACAGACACATGCTGCCTATCCAGGCATACAACACCTTGCCAGCGACTGCTGCTCTTTTACAGGTTTAAAGTGCCCAGTTGGTAGTGATGCTGTAAAGTCAGACAGCAGACAGGGAGCTGTGGGTAAGCAATTTAGACTAGCTACAAAAGAAGGGGGGAGAGTAGAACGTTGCAACATCTTGCAACGAATCAAGTAAAATATTATGCTAGTAGTGTCAAAAGATGCCACGTTACTTGTTAACAACTGTCTCAGTTAAACATACATCATTAAACTGAGCGGCTTAAGAAAACAACCACAGATTCATCTAAGGACATCATCTGGGAATAATTGAAAACAAACTTCTTCAAGGGCAGAAAATCAACACAATGACTCCTGCTTTTTTCCTTTTTTGGAGGCATTCTGCAGTGATCTGGTGCTTATCATGAAATATCCGATATGCCTTAGTAGACAGTTTTACTAAATCACTGCCTCTCTGTTATCCAGAGTGCCTCAATAAACGGTCAACGTTCTCAGATACATACTGCATTCTGCAGACAAATTAATATCTTGTGATAATGCCATTGAAAAAAACTAGATCTGCTGGGTTCTATCAGCATTAAAAAAAACTATATATTTTAATTTGTGCAAGGGCTCAAATTTTTCAATAGATTGAATTGGTTTCCCAATAATCCATCAATATTTAGAACTGTGGAACAAGCAACTGGTGGAATGGGACCCACAGCTGTTGGTAGGAAGCAGCAACTAACGAACAGCTGACTACTGTAAACAGGTGTGTGAGGACACCAGGGCATAGCTGTCATGCTTTCAGCCTTGAGCACTGATACCCTTTGCTCTTGTTTTGACTTTCCTCCTTGGGGTCTCACCTTTGGAGCCCTAGGAGTTACAGCTTTTCCAAAGGCCTCTGCTGGAGCTTCCTTTTCAACAAGCGTTTCCATTTCTATGTGACACTTCTGGAATCCAATTCAAGACCACTCTTTAAATATTCTACCCACTTAGAAATGTCAGCCTATCACAGAGCACTGTTTCACACACTACAGGCAGTTCAGAGTCACCAGTGTACCTAAAAAAATGTTTTGCTGTTGGTCCACAGCCCTGCAGGTGTCAAGCCACAGTGCTGCTCCACTGTGCCAACCTGAGAGATCACAGAGCAGTTATGAGAGCATGAGGCTTGTTATGAAGAGACCCCACCCCCGAAGGCAGCTGTAGGTCAATATAATGGAGCCTGTGCTTAATGGAGAACTTGGCTGATCTCACCGACAGACGGATGGGAAGTCCTCTGACAACATTTCAGTCTGAAATTTTCTTCATTTGAGACACACAAAGCAGTTTTGGGAAGAGACATGCAAAAGTCACCCTCGGATGCTGGGTTTTCCCCCGAGTTTCCACGTGAATCACCAGCGTACTGCGCTGACAAGCAGACTGGTGATCACAGGCCCTTCACCTGCTTCCTCTATACCCCATACCTGCCCAATACTACTTCTAATTCAGAGCGCTAATGTGAGACGTTTTAATCAAACTTCTGGGCTTGGTCTTCAAGTCATATTAAAGATGACCATTCCTAGTTCTGATCCATCCAATGACCTTTTAGTCATTGCCTTCACCAAACCTGTTCATGTCCCCATACGTAAATGACTGTAGGGTTTTGTTATAATACACATTTTGAGTCTACAGATTACAATTATGCAATTTTAAGAACTTTAAAAACTGCTAATTAGGGGGAAATATTTATCAAGGAAATCCACAGTCATCCCAAAGTGCTGTCAGTTCCCCCCCTGCCAGTTTCAGATTTGGTAATGCTCTTTCCTGGAAAGAGTCATCTGAAAATGAATAGAAATTAAAAATTTCCCTCAATTTTGATAAAGGAAAAAGCTGTGGTAGCATCTACCAGTATACAAGCCTGACAAGAAGGTATATCCATCTTTCAGAATGTCAATTTACCTGCATGTTTGCTTGTTACTATACTCTTCAAGTCAGCATTTTCCGTATCTTACTTTGCCAAGACAGTGAACCTCAGGTTTTTGGGAACAAATGAGGTTAAAACCAGCTATTCAGATACCAAAACTCAACCCTCATTTAAGGTAGTTCTCAGGATCAGGATCCGGGAGCAACCTTTATTTTATTCTTCAGCGATCTGGCAGAGCAGACATTTTTGTTACACTTCTAAAAAATAAAAGCACACCGGAATTAACTTCATGTTTAGATCACACCACAAGCTGTTTATCTGATGATGTGAACTGGAACACGTGTGCTCTCGTAGAACCTGAAATGTGTCTTCTAAGGAGAGATGAGCATCTCTTCCATCTGGACATTATCAAACTACAGCTTTGATAGATAACATGAAGGAAATCACTGCACAGGTATTGGTGAAACAGACAAACATCACAGACTCTGAAGTAAAGCCCAGAGCATTACTTAATGCCGATTATGTTCCCTTTCTAAAATATTTCCAAAGTTCATATTAAAGAATAGATCATAAGGAACAGAACACACAAAACTGACATAGAGACACGTCTGCCTGCCTCATCTAAAACACCAGAAACATCCATCTACCAGGAAAGACATACGTACAATATTTTCAGTTTTACATGCAGAATTCAATACTTTACATATTTGCTTGCAAGGTGGACATGTATGCAAAAAATTTAGCTCTCATGCAATACCAACGTAAAATACTATAGGCATGGTGTACACTAACTACCATTGCCTGCAGATAAACTTACAGACCCTAGATTTTCAACACTGAACGAGGATAAACTGGCTATACAGGTATGATATTATTAAACAGATTATCAGGCAAGCCTGCCTACTAAAGGATTGTCATCTTTAATGACATACCTAATTTACACAGTAAAATATTTACTGATGTCCACTCAGCTTCAAACACAACATTTCTCCTTCCATATTACTGGTTTAAATCCTTGGTCATTCCACACCCCTCCACTGCTTCCTTCAGATTTACACTAACTGGGCCAGCGATAATCATGAAAAGTAAATCATGTGAATTTTCCTTCCATCCATCCATCCATCCATCCATCCATCCATCCACCCACTCACCCACTTAACTTGGTCAGGGTTGCACAGCAGGAGCTGGAGGCTATTCCAGGCAGCATTGGGCACAAGGCTGGGGTACACCCTGAGGGGGATGCCAGTCCATTGCTGGGTATACACACACACACACAATCTCTATGGGCAAATTATAATTACTGATTAACCTAACGACATAACTTTGAACTGTGGGAGTAAACTGGAGAACCCAGAGGAGACTCGCACAACACAGAGAGAACGTGCGAACTCCACACACATACACAACCGATGCAGGATACAAACCCCAAACCTCGGAGATGTGAGGCAACAGTACAATGCACTGAGGCAGGAGTACAAACAGCGCAAATTTTCTGATGCATTAAATATTTCTCCAGCTGTTACTTATGTCTTTCCTAGAATTAGAGGTTTATGATGCACATATACCAGCCCTTTATATTTCATACAGCTAACACATAACTGAGTATGAAGATGGTCATTTTTATATTCATCACATAGTTTGAAAACTGCATCAGTAGCACCTACACTCCAAACGTCTTTGTAAGACTTCCCTCGCTCAGGAGTTGAGACAGCAAGCAGATCCCCGTGACTAGGAGGGGGAGGAACAGGGACTTTATTTTGGAATGGGTTTACAAAACAACAGGCTGAAACAAGAACAAAAGACAGTTGTCTGGGCGTTAACACATGAGGAAAGCCACAGGGACGCAAACGGACATCAAATCTGAGGAAGTGCAATGAGTCCTGGAATGAGGAACAAACACAGACTGTTTTCTATCATCAGAACCTGCTCACAGGTGACTGCAGAAGCCAGCCACCTGACCTCACCCCATCCTAGGACTTTCCATCAGAATGTCTGAAATCAAATCTGGCACATGTGCTGTTCTTCACACTCTTCACCGCAAAAATACTTTCAAGCCTCTCTGGTCTGTGATTCCTGGGACAGATTCCAGAATCATCCCAAGCCAGTATTGGATCAGTTGTATTGAAGATGGCTGGACATTACAGATTTTGTGTAACCCGTGACATAATAGAAACCTCACACCTAACAAAAAAAATAAATCATGTATAGCAAAAAAAAAAATTAAATAAAACCCTCAGAGCTGACTAAGATTTTGCAACGCTGCTTTTCCTTACATTTACGCCCAAATTTAAGTGGTTTCAGTTTCAGTGCGACACTTGACTGGGAGCTGGCCTCACACTTCTCCATTACACCTTCAGCCAAGTCAAGCTATGATGCACAGTGCATCCTGTCAGAGGTCCAGCATCACCTGGAGGATTCATGTGCCCCCCTCTGCTGCAGCACTACTGTCCTTCTGCAGTGGAACAATTCCAATTACCTGAATGTAGGAGATAAATAAATGTTTCCAACCTATGCCATCGACAGCATCCATGCAACAGGCTACTAATTAATTTCCATGCTGTCTGTCAGGTGTTTATCTGTTCAGTTAGCCGCAGGAGATGCAAAAGACCGCAAAATCACACTCCAGAAAAATTTTTATGCGAGCTGCACTACGTACGTAGTTAGTGTCTTCAGCTATTTATTGCTTTTGTAATTTGCTACCAAATTCCAAATATCACATAGGCAAGATGAATGAATGAATCACACACACCTGGGAACGACTGCTGTTAAAGAAAGCCTTAAACACAATGTGCAGCCATGAAGGTCACCCATTGCTTCTCTTTGGATTCATTGAATATTTATATAAATTTTTACTAAAGATCTACTGGTCACACATGGAGACCAGGGACATTGACTCTTAGTCTTATCCCAGCTATCTGCAGTAACTGATGCAATCCTCTTTTCCCAATATCTCACCATCACAGCACTCTATACACTATGTGCCGACATTGCACAAAAGATCAGAAAACACTTGTGAAGTTTATTTTAACAACTAACCAACATCATGGTCTGTAAATGCATGCATTCCCTCTCTTAAGACTAAATATATCTCTAGCAGCTGACATTCTGAAGTAGGTAAACTTTGGACAGAGGAGTGCCGGGACCTCTACCCTCATACTGTGAACTCTAGATCCTGTCTAAAAATATTATGCAGCGGAACGTGAAAACGTAGAGAGAGAGAGAGGGGAGGCTGAGGTGGAGACCTGGCATTCTGTATTAACAAGATCACTCTGCTGAGGGACAGACCAGATTTCCTGGTTCCCTGATCACTCCATGTGAAAAAAGGGATCGGTTTTTGTTTGTATTTTTAAATGCCCTGTGTGCACGTACCAGTCCATCGCCTGAGCTAAACATCATGCATGCATGAATGTTAAATCATACAACATTAATTAATTGTACGCGTTTTATTTTTGCAGAAATGGAATTTTCCAGGAAGGGCCGCAAAATTCCATTAATGAGAACAAAGCAACAGCAGCCCAGAACTGAGACAGTAAATTCAAAGACCAGAAAGAAAGACTTTGCCAATAAAAACACAACCGAACAATAACTGAGAAATTAGCACAAACTCCCCACCCTGATGTATCATGAACTTAACAGTGATTATTTCTGGCCCAGGCACAAATACATTTAAGGTGTACAGAAAATGGAGCAGTGCAAAGAGGTTCCCAGCAAAGATGCTTTCCTACTCAGCATCCAGCATGCATGAGATGACAGCTTCAGTGGTCTAGGAAGCACAGGGGATAGAGCAGGGTACTCTGTGGCAGGGACATGGACTGGAAACTGTGCTAAGAGGACACGCAGAGAAACTAAGTGGATTTACAGGGTCCACCCACACCACCTCTGTGGTATCCTGACAACTACAGAGACAGGAAAAGTCCAGTCTTGCATGCAAAACTAACTAAGGCAATACATGTAAAAAAAAAAATAAAAAATATGAGCGATTATGGAAAAAGCCTAATAATGTCTAGGCCAAATGAGTATTATCTGTAGTGACTAATTCTATCCATTTCTTACACTATACAAAAGCTTACTTAAATGATGACTAAAAAAACAGTTAAACTGTTGAGATATTTAAAGTTCTGAACTGAAAAAAAGAAAAAAAAAAAAAACAAAACTTGGAGGCCAGCAGAGAGTGATTTTTTTAGATCCTGCTGCAAGACAGAACTAAATCTAACAACAATTTATAGGAAATATTCTGGAGCTTGACATTCTCATACTGAACACAACTTGCTTGTCAGTCACCCTCCTACCAAAGATGGTTAATGGGATTTAAGGTTTTAAAAGGTACCAGATTTATGCCAAAAATGAAGTTGCTTTAATGAATTGCATTGTCTATTGTGTTATTGAACAGAAAAACCCCTGAGCTCTCATTCACCTCCTGTCTCCAAGATGTATCTCTCAGTAGTTGTCTCAGTCAAATGAAGCTTCAAAACCAGTGGTAGGCAGGAGTCTCCCGAATGGAATACTGCCACCCACCACACGTTTCGAGGCCTCATTTGTCCTATCACTAGCTCTCAGACCCAAAACGTATCATATGTGCAGTGGAGAGGTGGGAAGAGCTGGACATTTTTAGGGAACGTGCTGGCCAGTGAGTACAGGAAGCTTGAAAGGAAAGGGGAGTGGCACGGACCTTAATGAATTTCCTTAAGCTGTACACAAGCACTTACACTCTTGACTTTATGGTCAAGTCAAGGTTACAACCTTCAGTGAAGGATTTCACCTCACTTCAATTTCTCCAGTAAAAACTCAGCTGCACATGCTGTAGATTACAGCAAAAGCTGCCTTAGCCTAAATATAATCTTACTCCAATCTTACAGAAGTCAGTTACTGAGGACACAAATTAATTTATACAAAGTTCAATGCTGGTGCTATAATTAACATTACCAAAGGTAAACATCAACACAACTATTTCAGGTCAGTGTCTGTTCCTTATATTCGTCACATTAGTTTAATATATGCAGGTAACAACATTACCATAGTAGCAGCGCATCCTACTACAGGATTAAACTAATCACACTTTTGTGAGCCAACATAACACAGCAGAGTATTAATATAAACCAGTCAATCAGGCAAAACGTTTTGTAGACCAGCGTTTGAACTGCATGAGGGTTGCTGCTTAGCACCTACCGACAATCACTTCATGAGGCAACAATCCCTTTAGAAGGGAAAGGAATAAAGCCTTGTCTAATTTGTCATATGCATATTCAAATGTTAGGTGTTAACAGCAAAAAATGAGAAGTGAAAAATACATTTTAAAATGCAGTACTTTTCACGAGGACAATGCCAATTCAAAGTTTTGTTGTTTTTCTTTCAAAATGGGAAACACAGCCCCAGCAAATGAGACTAGTGCAAGTGACTTTTATTCAGAGCTTTTATTAGTATTAAAATGTCTGCTTTTCACATCAGCATTTCATGTTAAACTTTAAATCCACAAATATAATGTGCCTAATGTTTGTGCATAATATGGAATTTTATAATGGCGAGGGCAGCCTTATAAAACAGGGATGGAACCCCGGCAGGTGCCATAACAACCCACCCCCAACCGCCCTTCCCCCAGCTCAAGGGGCTAAGAATGAACACGCCCCTCCATGAATTATATTACATGACTTATTCCAGATACATAATTATTGCGGCAAAAAGAACGTTTTCAGTGACAATACTCCATACTGTAACCCCGTTTCTGCTTAATCTCATTAATTGATGAGTACAGCTAGGCACCAGACTGACATTTTCAGACGTGGCAATACTGATTCGGAAAAGAAAAAAAAAAAGAACTCGATATCAGCATCGACAATTTGTTGGAAACCCACAAATGCAATAGATTAAAGAAATAAAAATGCGAGACCCTCCCACTTCCTTACTGCTCCGATCTGTCACGATTGATAAACGTTTTGGGGGGTGAAGCAGTGGGTAGGAAGAAAACGATGAGAATGCTATTGAAATCAAACAGCAGGCATTAAGATGAGCTTCCGTTTGAAAGAGGATTCAGGCCAGTCTTAAACTGCTACGTATTCAGTGATTTTATACTTAGCTAGACGTACGACTGTCTACATGTTAAACACAGGAACGACATTGATCGCCTAAAATCAAATTTATTATGCAGTTAACCCAGCTGGCTGGCGAGGTGAAAGAAACCCCGGCGTGATTCGTACTGACACTGAAATAAATGTGCTTATTTAACGCAGTAATAATGAAGGAAGAAAAAAAAAAAAAAAAACAGGCTGGAGTAAAAGGTGAAGGTGAAACCTGGAGCAGGATGCATGCCGCCGTGCCGCCGGTTCAGCAGCCCAGGGGTCTCCTCCACGCGCACCGGCTCGCGGGTACCTACTCCAGTGGCTCGCGAGAGCCAGCCCCTCCGGTCGTCTCCACAAACTTCCCCGGGAGAGATTCGAGACAGCTAAACGCTTGGACACAGCTCCGGAGGATTTTCGAAATAAACTGAACGCGTATTAAGCGGCACGTACGGACTTACCCAGAGCTCTGTCCCCCAACTCATGGTGCCGAGGCAATTCGTAGCTGGCTAATAATCCACTATTTAAAAAATGAGTGCGTCAAAAAAAAAAAAGAGATAAACGGTAGTCTTTCTTTCGGGTGTAAGCCGCGGCTCTCTCAGTCAGCTCAGCTTTGATGTACAGATGACCTCCTCATTCTACCTCGTACAAGATGGCCAGTAGCCGCAGCTTATTCCTGAGAGCTCGCCGCGGTCACGCGCTCAGTGCAATGACAGGCTCGCGGCGGCGGCGCGCGCGCGCCAGTGAGGAGGACCACGTTGGATGTGCCTCATGCCTGGCGTCCGTCCTTAAATGACATGTTGAAGAAGACAGTGACGAAAAAGCGGCTGATATGCGCTTAGTAGACTTACTGGGTTTGAAGTAAGTCATAAACTTAAAAAAAAATACTACCGCTACAAATTTTAATCACTTAACTCCTCAGCCGTTTTTTTCAAGGGTAAGGCGGTGGGCCTGAACACGTTTTCGAAATATGTCACTTTGCTTTACTCGCGTAAATTCGTTTGTATGTACTGCTTTTATTTGCCGTGTTTTAATGTCGTGATATGAGGGTCTGGGCAGCGTCCCAGTGTCGCGGAGGAGAAAGACTCAGAATGCAAAGGAGGTTTCGACGCAGCGTGACATGTTTATATGGAGAGTGGTGACATCTTGTGGGTAATGCATCTCCATTAACTGCGGTGAAAGACACTGGACGAACCACTTGTTCTTATTTTCTATCTTTAGCAGTGTCCCAGAATTAGAATACACTTTATAGGCCAACTACACTAGCATGTGCATGAAATTCTACTAGTTGCATTTAACTGTGCGTAACATGAAAGTGCAACTGACAGTTAAAATTGCACATTAATATCAGAATGTAGACGAGTATTAAATACATCTACTTACTGGGCATTAGCTCCTAGCTTGTTAGTGGTTTCTGGTTTTGGCTTTGAGGTAAAGGAAAAAGGGAAAAGTTATGTAAGAAATATGTGCATACACTTATACAAATACCACTTGTTAAATGGATGGTTGAACAATGATTTTTAGACATCACTTGAAATATCAAACTATTATTTGAAAATATTTTAAGAATTTTACAAACATTTGTCAAATTACTTTCACATTTAAATTATATTCACAAGCCTAAGAAAGTGCTTGGCAATTGTTTGTTAACAACCTGTTCTATACAGGGTTATAGGATACAAAACTGCATCATTATTTTTATTGTTTATTTATTTAGTGATAGCATGGCTCCAAATATTTAAATATTCCTTTCTGTATGCGTATATTTCTGTCATGACAACAGGGTAGGGTTTACAGTATATATCTTTATTAACAAGGTTACACTGATGTAAGCGATAAACTCATGCCCTGAACTATACACACACACAGCTGTAGCCAGTGCTTCTACCAGTCAGTCATTTTCTCTTAGGCAGGCATCCCCCAAGTACTTAGTTCTGACAGGAAAACAATCATCACAAATTGGCAAATTAATGATCTTTAATACCATTCACACTTATTTTATTGTGATTTTTAACTGTATGAATTGTTAGACGGGTCATTGTGATAGGGGATGCTATTCTATCCTCAAAGACTGTATTTAACTGTAGGAAACTATGTTTGCGTGTCAGTGCAAGGTGCAATGTGTTTAGGAGCCTATACATTTGTTTTAGAAAAACTGGGATGAATTACGCACTAAAAAACCCATGTTATGTGCAATTCGTGAAGGTCGTTGTAATGGCAGAAGTTGGCCTTCTTTATCTGCACCAACCCACTTCCGCCACTAGGGTGCAGGAGTACTCTGAGGACAGCCCATTCTACAAGACAAGAAAGTGGGACAAATCGTGTCAAGAGGATATTGAGTGAACCTTAAGGGTATTTTAGATGTTCTTAACTTCCATACTGGCCACTTCGTGACAGCCAAATCGTTATGAATCAGATTTAACAGCTTTTATCAGCTTTAAAATGTCAACATATTCTTTATAGGGTTAATTGTTAATATGATTCAAGGAAGAAAGTGGTAGTTTCACACATTTTAGCACTGAATTAGTCATACCAATAAAAGCAACTACATATTCCATTAAAATGTTAAATGTGGACTGTTGAAAATTACAAACCAGATTAAAAACCACAATTGCAGAAATAAAAAGGAATCAGGACAGGTATGAGTTTTAACTGAGCACAGCAAGTGGCCAGATGACATATTTTTCAGAAATTTACACTCCGTATTAATTATACAGTTAAAGAATTTAATTGAATGCATAGGAAAGAAAAAAAAAAAACATCTGATGAAGACAAATACTGTAAGAAAAGGGAAAGTGAGAAATGGGCATATTGCATAACCCCACGTTATTCCAAATGCCTTCTGAGTGCATGCATCTGCAGCAGAGTTGAGTTTTCAATGTCCTAATCTTTAACAAGGCCTGTAACTGGGGAAAGCCAGCTTCAGCAACTATATGTCAGTTACGTTTTTACATCATCAATTCTTACACATCTTGCATGCACAGGAATGGTGTTCCAGTGCAAGAGTCTGTAGTCTCAGGTGGCCTCTGACCACCTGTTAGATATTTTTGGCATAAACAGCACAATTTTTACGAATCATATTCTGCCTTTAAGTCATCAGTATTCTTTTTCCTATTGTTCTAGGTAACACTATCTCTCAGCAACATATTTATAGAAAAATGGGACTGTGCAGGATGACCTAACATGTTTGTAATGAGTCAGTATCATATGACCATAGTGCTGACAGTTGCATTTTAGATGAACCGTTCAATAAAACATATTTTACTTAATGTACATTAATAAAGTCAGGCAACTTTTGCAAAGAATTTTGTTGTTCCCACTAGAAAGAGCTAAATAAAATAACTTATTATTTTGCCCTACACTGGCTCTCATTTTTTCTTTCCTTTTTGCAGTTTTCACTGAATTGGCTTTCTTTGAATTGACTTTCATTCAAAACCCTTGATTCTGTGTACATTAAGATTACTGGGTTTCCTTTTATCATTCTGGAAGTAATTTAATAACACTGAATTCCCTGTACAATAGTCTGTCTTTCATCCAGTTTTAACCTTCATTTTTTCTAACATTGCTCCCAACAAATTATAAGTGATTTCGCTAGTAATTAGCGTGTTGTAAATAAGGAATGTGGAACTGCTTATCCACTTGTAATTTTGAATTGAATAATGTCATATTTACTTTTTTACTAAATGTGTGCATAGACCTAATTTTGCTGGGGTCAGGGTGAAGAAGGCAGGCCTATATATGTGATGCCATCCCCATGGACTAAGAAAGACGACAGGGCTGCACAAGCAGACTCCTTTGACCTCTCATCCTCAGGGATGCCGGGACCTTCTCCTTAATAGTCACTACGTGTGTAGCTTTGTCCTGGCAAGCAGCGGCATGCTGATATCATAAGCCTGTCATGTGAAGCATCCTATAATTTAAGAGACTGAAACGACAGCCACATCCATGGGCCATTTGACAGTATGCTCCATATGACCAGAGAGCAGAGGCTCCTTCTCAGGGTGATACTGCATGGCACTCATGCATACAGCCGACCACACCCAACCCAAACAGCTTACCACAATCATGTTGTACAGCCAACCACGCTCACACCATGCAGTTGACCACACCCATGTTGTACAGCCAACCACACCCACACCATGCAGCTGACCAGACCCATCAGAATCAGAATATCTTTATTGTCATTGTAACGAGTACAACGAAATTAAGTGCAGTCCCTGTGTCAGAGAGAT
>JAACJT020000034.1:14272737-14309478 GCA_009936485.2 Gymnarchus niloticus
CCACACGCAGAGGCAGTAGCACAGGATGCTCTCAATGGAACAGCGGTAGAAGGACACCAGCAGTTTTCGAGAGATGTACAACCCATGTTGTACAGCCGACCACGCTCACACCATACAGGTGACCACACCCATGTTGTACAGCCTACCACGCCCACACCATGCAGTTGACCACACCCATGTTGTACAGCCAACCACACCCACACCATACAGCCAGCCATGCCCACCTTATACAGCCGACCACACCCACATCATACAGCTAACCAAAACCACGCTGTACAGCCGCCCACGGCAGACAGCCAATTACACCTTCACTGTACAGCCAATAATTTCCATGTTTTACAGCTAGCCACTTCTACCCCGTACAGCCAAACACCTCTATGCCATACATCTGACCATGCCCAATACCGTACAGACAGAAACCCACAGCCTCCCAGAAACTGGGATGCAGTGTAAAAAATTAAACATCAAATTCACTAGCCTGGGTCATCTGAGCGGTAGAGGTAAAAGCTCAGTATGATTCATCTGATTTAAATAGTTTCTTATGC
Source organism: Gymnarchus niloticus (assembly GCA_009936485.2). Lineage (NCBI taxonomy): Eukaryota > Metazoa > Chordata > Actinopteri > Osteoglossiformes > Gymnarchidae > Gymnarchus > Gymnarchus niloticus. The sequence goes on from JAACJT020000034.1 coordinate 14,273,283, forward strand.
CTGCAATTAGGAGTTTTTGTAGGACTTTACAAGCTATCCATCAATGTGATTCTGTTTAGCAGTGGTGGCAGACTGCAGCATAACAATGAGCCTGGAGAATACTGATGTTTCACAGGATAGGCTTCAGGGTATGATTTTATATTTTATTTCCACACAACTGCTTGTAGTGTGTGATTGCATGAGTATACAGTAAGTGCCCCAAGATGGGATAGGTTCCATATCCTCCCGTAACCCTGATCAGAATAAGCAATATGGAAGATGGGTGCGTTTCCAGAAAATGCACCATACCTTTCTTCTCCTCATCAGGTATAATATTGCAAAGATCTAGACAGGCTCCACTTTAGACAGACTGTATAAATTCTGCTATTTTAGATTCAGTAAAAATAAGAACACATGAAGTAATTAAGACACATGCACACACTCTCACTTTCAAAAAAGACGTTGAGAGAGGAGGGAAAACAGGGTTGCCATCTGTTAGGGATCAGAAAACCAAGCAAGCGTGACTGCTGGTGATAATTCAGTTCCTAAATGTCTTTTGTCCCATCCTCACTTTCCTTTCCTTCCCTCCCACTGAAATGTCACCTTTATTTTTACACCAAATAATCTGCAGATTTAATGCCCTACACAAAGTTCTATTTAAAAGGAAAGCGTTTTCTCCAATACACCTGTCATCCACTGCCCAAAACTCTGTCTTATAATCATGTATCCTGTGATGAGAGACGGTGTTACATGGACATAAGCACATTTTAAAACAGGTAAACAGGATTAAGCATTGCACATATGCAATTCGCTGTGAATATCCAGGCCCACATGCTTTCTATTAGACAGGATCAGGATGCAAATGTTTTTACCCACGATGCTTTGGAAACCATGGTGGATGTCATTCGAATGACAGGGTACTCTTCTGCACAAGACAAGAATCACAAAACTGCAGACTTGCTATTACCATGGCCTTGTTCAACAGCTACCTGGATAATGTGGAGGGCACATGATAGCCTTCACCATTCTCATTATTGTCCCCAGTGATGATCCTGAATGAACAAATTGCCCTGCCCAGATTACCTTGCACTGAGCCCACTCACCAGAGTATGTGGAACAAGTCCATAAAGGTGATCTTCTCCAATGGTGACAAGTCCCACATATCCTTCCCCAGCTGACATAAGGATCCATCCCCTCGAGCACTCCAAACCATAATGCAACTACTGTCTCATTCTGCAGACTCAACCATTATTGTTTGGCTGTTCTCAACAAAGTCTGAAACACGTGTATGGTGACAAAAAATGATTTATCTGCACTGCTGCATTCAGTTGAAAGTATTTTCTTTGAGCTTATCAGCCCAAATTAAATGTATCTGCAGCTTTCATCATATGGAAGTTTGGTTTTAGATTTGGTTTAGGTTTGAGAACAACATACGTCCAGAATAAGAATGATCAGCATGTCTAGTAGGACACACTCAGGGGACCACGCATCCGATTCTGCTATCAATTGTTTGGCACTTGACAGAAAAAGCAGTTAAAATTTTGTTTTCAGTTAAAGATACAAACCCACATTAAAGAATTTGACAGCTACTCTGTCCCACTTACATTTCTATTCCTGATGCTTTATTCTGTTTCCTACAAGTCTAAAAGCAAAAGTCCAACTCTTCTCTCACAAGTGCATTTGAGAATTTGAAGTTCCTGAAAAATAATATGCAGATATTTTTAAAAAGAGCAGTCCCCTCCCAGTGAACAATAAACTGTGACGTAAGCTTGTCATCGGGAATCCGTACTAACTTGTGTAATCTGAGTTTCTAGTGAGGATATTAGTTTACATTCCATCCAGGGTGTACCCAAGCCTTATACTCTATACTCCTTGGGATAGGCCCATGGCTTCTCTATGACCTTAACCAAGATAAGTGGCTAGAAAATGGATGGAGGATGGATGGATGTATATTAGTTTAGGGTAGTAATGTAAAATTATTAAAGACTGCAATTAACTAGCTAGAACTACCCATGAATAATTTCTTGATAGGACAAAAGCATCTGGCCTAGGTATGTAAAAATCACCAAGGTGGCCAATAAAATGAACAGTAAACAAAAAACTGTGTTGCCATAATCAATAACCACACTCAAACACTTTCGGTAGCTCTGTAAGAGACTTCTATACTTCTCAAATGGTTATTTGGCCCACTCTTCTTGAGCAAGCTGCTCAAGTCCTTGTAGGCTTGATGGATTCCTTCTCCTAACTGTGAGTTTCAACACTTAGACTTTCCACAGATACTCATCTGGTTGCAGTTTGAGACTCACAGCAGATCACTTCAGAATAATTCAAAGTTTTTTTTTCAACCCTTCTTGGGTTCTTCTAGATGCATGTTTTAGGTCATTATGCTATTAGATGACCTCTGACCAGCGATTGAGAAAGATTTCTAATCTGGGCATTATGTTTCGCTCCCGAATGCCCTGATTATTCTCTGATTTCTTTGTACTGTATTTATTCACGACATTCAGTGCCAGAAACAACACAGCATCCCCATCACATTAGAACAAAATCTGATCATGTTTTTGGTTACATTTATGCAGAAACAGAGAAAATTATAAAAGGGTCACAAACTTCCCTTTTTGTTAGATTCGATAAGATCAAACAGGGTATATTTGTGTAGGCATCCCGTTACCATTAATATGTTAATTGAAGGCATCTATGAACAAATGAAATTACTTGTAAATACATATGAATGGACTAAGATAGAGCTGGGTGATACTTATAACAATTAAGTTAGCATTTTCAATACGCTAACTCAAACTAGCAGTTATTTCATTAAACTGATTCTTACACGTTTGTCTCAGAAGGTGAAGATCTCCCTATATATTGCATGCTTTACCTCCAGGAGACAAAAAGCGTGAATAAATTTAACACTGAATATGTAGTTGACCAAATAACACTGGCCTGGCAATGCAAATACAATCCATACTGCTTCATATCTTAAAGATATTTTTCACCTTCAGATAAAGGTGCAGTAGTGTATTTTCCATAGTCAAAACTGTTGCTCAAAATATAAGAAAGCTTTCAATACTAGTAATCTACAGAATTCAAAATCTGTAACGCGATGTAAATAAAAAGTAAGCCATAGACTGTCCAGCCTTATGGACCAGTAACAGTAAGTTACTAGAATGGTAGGTTGTTTCTGCCTGTGGCAATACTTGATTGACTGTCTGTTCATCCAACACAATAACAGAAAACAAAAGCAAGGTATATGATTGAACAGTGTCCTCAGTTTCCGCATTATCCAGCTTAAGTATTCTCTCTATGTCTACTGTCTACACTAATGTTTGGTTTTTTTTTACCATAAATGAACAAATCCACCAAGCTGTAAAAAACTAAACATCAAAACAGAGTACATGTTTAGCACGGGGTTTCGGTATGAATTACATTTCAGCTTTTTTAAACTTCTCACGGTCACATTGCATCTACAGTACCGACACAAAAGTTCTGGTGCCCAAAAAGAACTTCCAAAGGGGTCACGAGTGTAGAGAAATATGAGTAATGTCATCATATATAACTTTAAAGGGCATAAAGTGGTGATACTGAAGTGGTAAAAAAAGCCACATATTTCACAATAAAAGTAAATTTCCCATGGCCTACAAGAAGGGAACAATACTATAGCAGCCTAGACTAGCGCTGCCTTTAGGGTGCACTCCCAGCATGCACTGGGGCTTGTAAATATTTGTATAGTATGTGTCTTTCTGTGTTATTGTGTACAGTGTGGATGTAATTGTGTGTTGTAGTTATTTAGTGACATGGTCTGTGCCGTATTGTAAGCCCTCCTGTGTATGTAAAGAGTCCACTGTGGTTGGTCGATGCAATATGTCTCTTCCCTTAGGTGTTTATGTGTATGATTTGCCAATTGGCTTACCCAAAAGCACCTCGTTCTAAGCTAAGTTCTTAGCCTTTCGTCACTGAGGAGTTGTCTCAGTATCAGTAATGTATACATTACACATAATAGACAACTTTGTCTCATATAGCTGATTAATATTTTTTTAGTTTTATTAAAAGGGTATTTTGATACTTCTTGATCACACCATGAGCTGTCCCTTCACGACCCCCTTTTGGCATCTCGAGCAGTCAACAAACCAGTGACGTGCATTCCACATAAACCACACTTAGATAACCTCACTCTTTGTCATGCCCCAGCCAAGCCAGCACAGCGAGCCACACCCACACCCAACCTGTTCCTGGTGATGATCACCCAAATATTGATCATCTGTGTCTCATTTAGTGGACTTCACTTATACCCAGCAGAGTATTTACCTCGTTGTGAGGTGTTGTGTGTTTTTCAGGCCATATAGAGCATTTGACTAATCCTTTGAAGCCTATCAGTGTATGATCTTTGCTTGTTCTCTGGTTTTGCCCTTTGTCTGCTGCTCCTTGGAATTAATTGCTGTACTGATTGCTCTTCTGGATTTTGGACCCTTGCCTGTGACCACAACTACATTTTGTATGTTCCTTTGCCTTCGGAAACCCAGTCTGTTCTGATCTTGATCCTGCCTGTCTTAACTGTGGTTTTGAATACCCTTTTGGCATTGAAGTTCCTGTCAGTTTGACTTTTGACCTGCCCTGTCTTTGACCACTATTAAAGAGCCCTTAGCTGCACTTGGGTCCTGCCTGTGAATTCATGATACCCTCATCCCACTGGAGTTTAACCTAGTGGTTTACTAAAAAACATCAGAGATCATACATCAATATCAACGGAAACTTGTATTGAATGATATCTCACTATGTGATAGGATCTATAAGTTTGCCACCTGTTCCGGTTTTCCCTTGAATGTCTTGGTTTTCCGGGACACAAAATGTATATGAAAAATGTCCCTTTTTTTAAAGCAACTGGTACGTAGGTTGACTAACAGTAACTAGTTGCAACTAGGCAGCTTAAGGATGGCGACGTCTCTCTGGTTGTCATGCTTCAATCAACAAACAAATAAGTTTGCCGGAACCTACCCACACAAACTCACCCCGCATGCACCGAACCGGCAGGGGCGTGGCGTCCCGTATTGAATTCTTTGGAGTGGAAAATGACCAGTATCCCTAATGGGATCTCCAGCCACACGAATGCTGACCATGTCAGTAAACTATATATAAGAATCTAAAGGGGCTGAGGAATTGATGGGAGTATGTAATGCCAGTCATCTACTGACAGCGCCGTGGTTTTTCTTGCTCAAAAGCGAAATATCCGAGATTGCGAGACGGATTTAGTTGCTTCTCCTGTGCACTTCCACTTTTGATTTCAGCTCAACTGGAGCACGGCCGAACACACGCAGTGGAACAGATGAGATGAGATGGACGAGAAAACGCCACTCGTTAAAAAAGGACCTGCTTCTACGAGGTATAGCGACCATCACTTATTGTACATTTTTACCTATACGAATGTTATACTCTCATGTTTGACGTCTTTGAATCTTCTTTTCAGATTAGTTCCTTTTCCTCTGCCTCATCAGATGTTACTTTCATTCATTCTCAGCCTCGTCATTTTCTTTTCTGACTTACTTTTTCCCACAATTATAAACGTATCACTCTGCTAATCGCCCTTTTCCTTTTCATGTGTACACACTCTTGCTGTTTTTCGCACAATATATATATATTTTTTCTTCTTCCAGACCTGTTCACTTGAAGTACTTACTCCCAGCAATAAGCAGCTTTTCTGAGATACGAGAACGTCGCAGTATTGGACAGCTATTCTTTTAGAGCCGGTAGACAGTATTTAAAATGCAAGCTTTTTCTTTTCGAGGAGCCAGTTTTATCATACTGTCCAATGACTTCGACATGTAGGTCTGCTCAATAGCTTAAAAAACAGAAAAACAGGATGATTATCTCATTAATTCGTAAAAACAGGGTATTTTTTTCTTCAGATGAATGCAATACGCTTCCGTAATGAAGAACACTTATGTTACGGTTACGATTTTACATTAGTGTTTTTTTTGTCTTCCCAGCAATACCAAGCTGTTCCTGGCTGTGTTTTCTGCTGTGCTGGGAAACTTTAACTTTGGGTATTCTTTAGTATACCCCTCGCCAGTAATTCCCTACCTTCAGGTGGAAGAAAACCCCAGCCTCAGGATGGACACTGCACATATTGCCTGGTTTGGGGTGAGGGCAGAGAGAACTCGAACATCAACATAAACAAAATTATGACTGTCACATGAATAAGATCAGAACTATATACTGTATATTCAGATTCACAGACTTTCTTATGAAATTATGAAAAGTTGCCATTTCAAATTGAAAGGTAGTTTAACAGACTAATACTTCCCGTTGCTATGATAAAGTTGTCCTTTGGTAGACAATTTGGTGGGGAAATTGAATATTGACGTCATGGGACAAGGAGACTGTGATTGTGCTCACAGATGATCTAAGAAATTCATCCTATGGAACCTCTTTTTGCCCAACAGTCAATCTTCTCACTGGGTGCAGCTGCAGGGGGTCTTGGAGCCATGCTGATGAATGACAAGATGGGACGCAAGCTGAGCATTATGATGTCAGCAGTGCCATCCACCATAGGATACCTACTGATGGGGGCAGCACATAATGTGTGGATGCTCTACCTGGGACGGATTCTGACGGGCATTGCAAGCGGGATGACGGCCGCCTCGATCCCCGTGGGTTGTTGTCTTAGATACTACCTTGATGTGATTGTCCCCTTAGGCTACTAGATTTGTGATTGAAAAGGTGCTAGGTATGAAAGGGTTTAGGCTGGGCATTCTCATAGTATGCAATGAGAAACTTGGGCTGAACATAAGCATAGCCCCAGGTAGTCCCAAACAGAGGAACAGCATGTTTTGTAATGATTCATAAACTCTTCAATGGGCACTTCTGAGTCCTGCAGTTTGCAATGTTGAAATCTACACCCCAATGAATTTACCCATTTGCCTCATTGTCCTCACACCTCCTGCTGTCAGCTTTTCTGATGCATTCCTTCAAATTAGTAGTGTGAAGAATTTAGTCCAAAACACAGTCTTAGTGACAAAAATGAATGTTGGAATATTTTGGTGAGGATTGTGATGTTTTTCCCAGGTTTATGTGTCAGAGATTTCCAACCCAGCTGTGAGGGGTGTGCTGGGTTCGTGTCCACAGATTACAGCAGTTTTTGGGTCCCTCACTCTCTATGCTTTGGGTAAGATCAACAGCACCAGCTCTTGGTCTAAGTCTCGTTTTTGTATAAACAGTACACCATAATTGAAATTGTATTTTTAGAATATAACTTAAGAAATAAGGTAAATTGATTCTTAGTTTTTTACATGTAGGCATGCTTTTGAGGGATTTTGCTTTCCTGTAATTTTTCTGAGTTGTGTACTGTCTGCATGTCTCTGATTAGGTTTGGTGTTGCCATGGCGATGGCTGGCCATTGCTGGGGAGGTACCAGCTCTTCTCATGCTTGTATTGCTCTGCTTCATGCCCAAGTCCCCTCGATATCTAATTGCCAAAGGCAGAAAGGAGGAAGCTGGCAAAGCCCTGTTATGGCTTCGGGGCAATGGCTCAGACATTACGACTGAGTTGTGCGGAATCGAGAGGAGTATTGCTACACAGGTACAAACCTGGTTAACCTGTGATTCATGTATGTAACAGTATCCGTGTAGATGTAGTGGTTCAGGCATGGGCTAAATGTCTTTAAAGAGTCCTTACAGAATTGTAGGCTTAGCATTATCTCATAGAAGTGCATGGTATCCATGGTGAAGGTGGCAATTTTACGTATTTGATTCAGGAAATGACAACGCTAACAGTGCACATTGATGTACAAACAGTGCACCCAAGTGGCTGTTGTATGACATTGCACAATGCAGTAGAGCTTATGAAAGGTGCCTGAAATCGTCTGCTGGCAAGTGGGAAGAAATGCTTTTACTAATAGTGTCATAATGAAGGAAGCACTGAAATACAAATTAGGCCCTATGCTTAGACACACAAAGTAAGAGTAACACCGTGATTCTAAATATGCATTTTTAGGGCAGCATCAGCTGGTCAGACCTGGCCATGCCATACTATTATAAGCCAATCCTGATCTCCACGACAATGAGGTTCCTCCAGCAAATGACTGGCATCACACCCATTCTGGTGTACCTAGAACCCATCTTCCACCGAACCAAGATCTCCTTGGTTAGTATCAAGGGGTAGGTTAGATGTATATGATAAAATACTTCCTTATTCATTCACTAAATTAGAATAATTACTGTGTTCCAGCACAGTGACTCTACAATTTCTTTATAATTATAGATTGTTATTATGTTACAGCTAAACAATAGAGAGATACATTAAAGATGCAGGCAGCATTTTACTACTGTATGGGTGTATTCGTACAGGAGCCCAAGTATGATGCTGCATTGGTGGGGGGTGTGCGCCTCCTTTCTGTGATGATTGCAGCTAGTTTGATGGACAAGGCAGGCAGGAAGCGACTTCTCTTTACCTCAGGTATGTAAAGGTTATGGGCTGACTTAGCAGGCACACATTAAGTTATAATATGAAGACAAACGTACAGTAGAAATTGGCAGAGACCTCAATGGTATCTTAAACCTGGAAACTTAATCTCAGAGGTCCAGAGTTACCACCAAGCACAGGTAAGGAAATATGTATTGCTTCCCCAGTGAAATGTTTGTGTATGTTTATAGTGTTAATTCAAGAAAAAAGACAACTGGAATAAATAGCTTATATTTTCATATTCTTCCTTTAAACAGGCTTTCTGATGTTTCTCGCCAGCCAATGCATGAGCATATACACTCACTCCAAGAGCTTCCCCTTCATAAATATCACGGCCCCCACTTCGTATCTCAGCCTTCAGCCGACCCCTGAGCTTCTGCAGAGTCCACACTTTGATACAGTGACACTCATCCCGCTGTTAAGCACAATGGTCATTATATTTGGTATGTTTTACCATTTGATTAGCATACCCTTGCTTGAGATTGTCTCTAGACTCCCTAACAGTGTTCTTGAGAAGCAGTTGGAAGTTGGCTGGATGGATGTTAAAAATCACCACCAGATTCAGTCAGATACTTTTATTCAGTGAGAGCAGTTTTTATGTGGTTTTGGCGCAAAACCTTTTTCTCAAAAACAGAAACATAGTGTGAAAGGATTAACACTACTTTGACTTCATACCCATCAAATCCCCAAGGTTATGCCATGGGATGGGGCCCCATCACATGGCTACTGATGTCAGAAGTCCTGCCTTTGGGGGCCCGCGGTAAAGCATCTGGCCTGTGTGTAGTAGTCAGCTGGCTGACTGCCTTCGTCTTGACTCAGGTTTTCATGCACGTGGTGGTGAGTTTCCCTCGGCCTCCATCCGTCCCCACAGACTAGAAGAACGACTGTCATCATTCTGCTTCTGCTGTAACTTCTTGCATGTCTTGGCAAGCTTTATATCTCCCCTGACCTGCTATTTGTTTCTAATGGCTGAGTTGACCTTAATAGGATTGTTCTCTCTTCTGTCCTTGCAGGTAGCCTACAGTCTATTTGTGCCTTTCACATTTTTTTCAGTGGTGTCAGTTATCAACATACTTTTCACAGCTTTGTGTGTGCCAGAGACAAAGGGACGGACTCTGGAAGAGATTGAAAATTATTTTCGCACTGGACGCACTTTTACCATTGTCAACTGAAGTCCTGGACATTGTACGCTTCAGCAGTGGGTTTTACTAAATGTTATACTGACTTTACAGACTTGCAGAATTACCTACCATTTTGTAAATGCTTTCTACAATGACAAACTGATTTCCCTTCAGTGGAAATACTTGCATTACATTTTCCAAAAGTATTTTTCTTCCCCCTATATTTATAAAGAGATGTAATGTCATAACAAGGTGATGGTGCAAGACTTAGTCTTGGGATTTTCTCATACTTAGCTGGATAATTACTGTCTAATTAATAAAGTCTTTGAAGAGAGCACACATATACACACGTGATTGATAGCTGATGCACTGCTAATTGTGTTACATATTATTGAACCATACACTGGACTACAAATCAAGTATCAGAGGTTTACAGCAAGTGAATTGGTGCTCAGAAACAGGACCAAATTTTTATTCACATGAATGTATTGGGAAGCAAAACCTCTTCAGACAGCTACAGTAACTTGTTAGGAGCGACTAGGTGATCGATTAAAGACATTAACTGTGATCCAAATGTAATTGTGACTAAGCTGCAGTGTTATCCCGCAAGTGCCATCCATCTTCCATACTTAGGCCACAATGAATTAAAACTGGCTTTAAGGTACATCCCATTCAGAATCTTTAGATTAGCGGTTTTACAGTAAAACCTTCGTTCAAACTCCAGTTCAAAGCTAAAAACAGAACATAAGTTTTAAGTTAATGGGAGAAATAAGTTTCTGTTGTCATTATGAAGTATTTTGAATTCCATCCATCCACCGTCTACCACTTATCCAAGATTTGGTCGCGGATGCAGCAGTCTTAGCAGGGATAACCAGGGATAACTGTCTCCCCAGCCATCTCCTCCAAGGGGATGCCCAGGCACTCCCAGACCAGCCTAGAGATATAGTCTCTCCATCTGGTCCTGGGTCTGCCCCGAGGTCTTCTCCCCATTGGACATGCCCAGAACACCTCTATAGGGAGGTGTCCTAACCAGAGGCCCAAACCACCTCAACAGGCTCCTTCTGATGTGGAGGAGCAGTAGTTCTACTTTGAGATCCTCCCGACTGTCCGAGCTTCTATCCCTATATCTAAGGTGGAGCCCAGCCACCCTGTGAAGGAAACTCATTTCCACCGCTTGTATCTGCGACCTTATCTTTTTGGTTACTACCCAGAGCTCGTGACCATAGGTGAGGGTTGGGATATAGATTGCACAGTAAATCACTAGCTTTGCCCGTCGGCTCAGCTCTCTTATCACCATGACCGACCGGTACAGCGTCCGCTGCCCCGCTCTGTCAGTCAATCTCCCGATCCACTCTACCCTCACTCATGGGCAAGATCCCGAGATACTTAAACTCCCCCGCTTCAAGCAGTTTCTCATTTACAACCCCTCCTTTCCCGGCTGAGGACCGTGGCCTCAGACTTGGAGGTGCTGACTCTCATCCCCGCCGTTTCACACTGTATCACAAACCACTCCAGTGCCTGCTGTAGGTTACTACTCGATGAAGCCAACAGGACCACATCATCTGCAAATAACAAAGAAGTGATCCTGAGGTCATCAAACCGGACCCCCCTCTCGGCTGTGCCTAGAAATCCTGTCCATAAAAATTATGAACAGAATCGGTGACAAAGGGCAGCCCTGGTGGAGTCCAACATACACTGGAAACAGGACTGACCTAATGTTGGTGATGAGGATCAGGCTCTCACTTGGCACCCTATGCTCCCGACGTACCCCTCACAGGACCCCACGAGGGACCCAGTCATACGCCTTTTCCAATTCCACAGAACACATGTAGACTGGTTGGGCATACTCCCACACATCCTCCACTGTGCTCCTGAGGTTAAAAAGCTGGTCCAGTGTACTTTGGCCAGGACAGAATCCACATTGTTCCTCCTGAATCCAAGGTTCGACTAACGCCCAGACCCTCCTTTCCAATACCCTGGCATAGGCCTTCTTTGGGAGGCTGAGAACTGTGGGCCCCCTAAAATTTAAACACACCCTCCAGTCCCCTTTCTTAAAAATAGGGACCACCACCCCAGTCTGCCAGTCCAAAGGCACTGTTCTTAACCTCCATGCAATGTTGAAGAGACGTGACAGCCAGGACAGCCCAACAACATCCAGTGCATTCAGGAACTCAGGGCGAATCTTATCCACTCCCGGAGCCCTGCCACTAAGGAGCTGTTTGACTACCTCTGTGACCTCAGCCCCAGTGATGGGCAAACCATGCTCCAAGTCCTCCAACACTGCTTCCTCTGCAGAAGGCCTGTCGGTGGGATTCAGGAGGTCCTCAAAGTACTTTTTCCACCACCTGACTATGTCCCCAGTTGAGGTCAACAGCTCTCCATCCCTGCTATAAACACCGTGGACTAAGCACTGCTTCCCCCTTCTGAGTCACCTGATGGTTTGCCAGAATCTCTTCGAGGATGTACGAAAGTCATTTTCCATGGACTCCCCAAATTCCTCCCACAGCCGGATTTTTGCTTCTGCAACTACCCTAGCTGCACTCCGTTTGGCCCACTGGTATATGCCTCTGGAATCACTCAAGCTAACCAAGCTCGAAAGGCCTCTTTTGTAAGCCTGACAGCTCCCCTTACCTCTGGTGATGACCAGCAGGTTCCGGGGTTACCCCCACGACAGGTGCCAACAACCTTATGGCCACAGCTCCATTCATCCACCTCAGCAATGAAGGCATGGAACACCACCCATTCCTGTTCGATGTCTCCAGCCTCCCTTGGAATACAGGAGAAACCTTCCTGAAGGTGAGTGTTGAAGGTCTCCCATCCAGGGACCTCTGCCAAACACTCCCAGCACACACTCACTATACACTTGTGTTTCCTAGGTCTGTCATGCATTTTCCCTTTCCATCTGATTCAACTCACCACCAGGTTATTCCTTATAGCAAAACATTGACTACTAGGCCAGATTAAAAAGGCCTTAATCTGCAACCATGACCTTTATACATCATGTCCCAGCACAGAAGCTCCAGTAGCAGAGTTGGGTATTTTATACAAGTTCAAAATAAATCCATAAGTTAGTCATATTTTACATCCAACGAAAATGTTAAACATCCTCAACAAGTACTGCCAATGTGTTAGTCTGATCAAGAAATCCATGAGCAAAACAGCATTCTCTGGTTGGAGTACTATGGTGCTGCATTGTTCCCCGTTCTGATGTCAGTTTCATGCAATGGCCAGGAAGCAAGTTAAAGAAAGAAGGTTAGGAGACAAGTAGTAAGAGTCACAGATGCACTCGGAGAAAATAAAATTCAAGTGCAACCAAAACTCAATCAGGAAAACTAAAGAGCACACGTGTTAATTTAATGTCAGGGACACCAATTTTTTCCATTTTGCAGTCACAAGCGATCATTTATCACCACAACATACAGAATAACTGTCAACAAACGTGACAAGCCCGTAAGGTTAAGACACACAGAAAGCGGTGAAGCAGCAGCTTATCCTGCAGATTCTACATGGTGTCAATGGTCAGCCGTTATGAAACCAGCTAATCGGCTAGGCTCTTGATAGGAGGTTTGAACATCACAGCGCAACAACATCCTTTGACGTTTCAGTTTCAGTCTCTTCGTTGCTCTGCTTCTCGATCAGACCATAGTTTGCAGCAGCACCCCCCCTGAAAGACAGGGAGCCGAAGCATTTGATTTAGCAGCTTTAACAACCCCCACCATCTCAAGTTATAACCTCAGTTTGTTACCGTTTTAATCCAGGCCCACAATGGCAAGCACAAGACGTACACTGAAAGACAATTTAACGTTTAATTTCGTACTACACTGTGCCAGCAGCGATATCACAAAAAAACATTTTACAGGATCACACCGGCATCAGAATGTCAGTTTGTGACTGTCTGCCTTTTTGTGTAGTTATATCACAGAAACATTAATGGGTTTTTGCTATAACAAACACCACTATGTTCTTCCACTCTTTCCCCCCCCCAACTATGTTTTAGAAAACTATAGAAAAGAAAAAACCTCACTTTTTCCCCAGGGATGACAGACCATACAACACCCCTGTCGCAAAGGCTATCGCATTTCCCAGCAATGTGGTGAAGGAGGCACTGACAAGGACAGGAACTATTGCCATTCTGCATAGAAGAAATGAGAAGTTATTTAACAACATGTTCAAGATGCATAAGCAAACAGCAATCACGCTAGTCTTTACTGTCACTGTAGAAAGTTACTGTAATAAGATCAGCCTTGGGGGGGGATATATATAGTAATGGAAAAATATGAATATAATTGTTAGTATGAGTTCAACAAACCAAAACTGGCATTTTAACCAGAAGATTCAGAATGGCTAAGCTATATTATATGGTTGCTCAGTGGTTAGCACTCACACCTCCAGGGCTGGGTATTCGAACCCAGGCTCTGTGTGCATGTTATCCCCATACTTAGTAGGTTTCCTTCTGCAGTATAAAGACATATGTTGTAGGCCAAATAGCATGCCTAAATTATCCATAATGCATGATTGAGTGTGCATGACTGTGCCATGTGATAGGTTGGCACCCCCTTCAATATGTCCAGGACCCCCACAACCCTGAATAGGATTAAGTGGTTTAGAGAATGGATGGACAGTACACTTAGTTACTATAAACTGTCACTACAGCCCTAGGAGGTTTATTTTTGAAACGGTGTAGTGGCAAAAAATTTTTTTGCAGAGACTATCGATCCTGAGCCAATTCTGATTTTTGGCTGAATGGCTGCCGGCCGATGTGAAAACTAAACGAACGATACTTTGAACACTTGCTTGAACTGTATGACTTGTTTTGTCAGCCTGACTTTGCAATCTGATTTTGATGTTTATCATTGTGGACATCATTTAGATTTGTTTATGTTACAAGGTACTGGAGTACGCAAGACAAGTGTGGTGGGGAAAAAATACAATTAATTTTCTTTGTGCATTTCTACAAAAAAAAAAAAAGGCTAAAATCAACTCAGGATCAATTAAGTTATTGCAAAAATAAAAAGGTTTAGTTTTTTGAAAGTGCATATACTGATAAGTCCATTTGACTTGCCATTTATTCTTGTGGTATACGTTTAGCATAAAGGTCAACACTGAGATTTGACACTTGTATGTTTTTTCTGATGCATCTTCTGACAGTACGACACAATGCCACCTTACAGATTCCTTAAGCAAGTGGACCTTTTACCCGCTGTAGAAGATGCCCTTCTGCCAAGGTCTGAGCTTGTCAACGCGGGAAGACACGACGTTGGCAAACTCGACGAACTGACAGCAGAATGGCGCCTCACACAGGAACAGCACGAAGGCGTTCAACCTGCAGCGGAGCGAATTGTGCGGCAATACAGGGAATATAGGTGCAGTAATTCAAAACCAAAACACAAGGATTATTCAACATGTTTTACAAAATTTACATTATTAAAATTTGCTCATATCTGAAAAAATTACAAGCCTTGGGTTTGGCATCTTGAGGTAAAGTACTTACACCATCCACACTCCTGCAACGAGGTTTAATGGGTTGAAGGTGACGCAGTTCCATAGGCCTGCACAAGCACAGGCTAGAAATAACCAGCATGAAAGTTGTGTCACATTTCCCCCCCAACAATCAGGCAACATTCAGCTTTTTAAGTTTCCGAATTTTCTTTACTACAACTTCAGTAATAATGCATTTTGCTAATCATTACTGCTTTCTCTGAGATGACCAGAAATCCACACAACGTCAAAACATTTCTCCTGGTTTTAAACTTTCGATAGGGTGGGAGAATTTAAAACCTCACCCCCAAAGTACCTGTATTTTTTTGCTTGGCTGACAACTATAGTTAGTGACTGCAAGAACAAAAACATTGTGATACAACTTTTGTCCTCCATTATTCAAGAATTGCCTGCCATCCCTGTTTTCTTCGGGTCAGAAAAGCGACTAACAGAACTCTACTTAAAAGTGGCGTTTATCCCTAGACAACGGCATTAGCCACAGATTATTTTGTTGAAAACCAACATGCTCTGTCTTTTCCTACCATCTATGATTTCCATGAACTTATTTACAAAGCTTCCAAAATGTGTCAGTCTCCTGAATTATACAGAGACACATTAAATATGTATAGGCGGTGAATGTGATATGGTCACATCTTCCCACGTCACCGTGAGCATAAAAACCCAGAGACATGCAACCAGGCCTAGTTTAGGTGAAAAAGGCAGCCACATTCCTTATACTGAGTCACACAAATAAAGGAACCGACGCTCTGAAGTCAACACTTCAATATAAACTCTGTCTCAAAAGGCAAATCCGTAGAGAGCCACTTCATAGAAGAAATGCTTTGTTGCTGCACAAGTGAAAAATTCATACTGACAGACCACAGGCACTGTGTACAAGGACACCTTTCCAGAACAGACTACCTGAACTATGAGCATGTCCGAGAGAGGGGGAACAAAAAAAACACTAACTCTCAGCGCACATTGTGTAACAGTACCTTCAGCGGCAAGGTGAAAAATAAAAAATAAATTGCCTGCCTGAGCAAGGCGGCTGCCTGGGGGGGCGCAGCATAACTTAGAATGGACTACATACTCTAAAAAGAACCGATCCATTCCACATTTTATTCTACCAAGACATCTACAGATGAAGTTGTCTTGAGGACAGTCCTGGACCATTTATTAGAAAATCCACAAATCCACGAACCAAGCTAAATTTTGTGAGCAATTCAACACATATACACAGGTCTATATATATATATATATATATAAAATTCTGTAGCCTTCTCAAATTTCCACGAATTATGCTAGACCGATCGAAGTTATTTTTCTAATTCAGAATATCGAGGCTAAGTGGCAACGATTACTATTGTGTTGGGGACGGGGTCCAAGCTTCCACCCCCTCATCGCGCAGTAGCGCATTTATAAATTCAGGTCTTCTTGGCAAAAGGTGAATGCATGCTTTTGTATGACTAATGGCCGCATTAAACGGCGTCTGCATGCACACAATACCATAATATTAAATGGCAAAATCAATGTTCGTGGAAAACTGAAACTGGAAAAAAAGTCACTGTACTTACAGACCCCACCGATGAGCCCTGCAACTTTGCACATCCATTTGTACCACCAAGTTATGCCTTCGTCTTCGGTCTTAGTTGCGGTTGCTTGTTCCTCGGAGCTCATTTTACGCCACTGTCCTTAAGCTTGTAAAGGTTTTTTTAAAATGTTCAGACAGCTATCAGCATAGATGTTTCGTTCACACGGAGAATACCCAAGACAGTCTTGGGAAACGAGTTTAAATGCATGTTATGAGGGGTTCTCTCACTCTTGGTCAAGCATCCATTACTGAGACCGTCTTGCAAGAACTTTAAAGACACCTTGCAGTGTGGCACGTTTCCCATTAGTCAGCTGTCCTGTCAGTCGAGCTGGTTATTAATGGCCTTACCCTCCAGGTAGCTCCCATTTCACCCCTTTCCATTACAAAAGCTATTTAACGTTGTCTAGAGACTGGAGCCTCTCATACATTTGATGCCGTAGGGAAAACAAATTCGCAGCTTTCTCAAAAGTGACCAATAAACACCAATCGATTATCGGTTTTTATGCTTTTCAATTTATTACACATCAAATCAGTCTGGCTAGTTTTATTAAACTACCTTATTTTTGAACAATAAGCCAAATAACGCGGCGATGTGGCGTTTCTTCACACAAAAATATAATTTCGATAGACAAATTTAACGTCAACTTAACCCCTATGGAAAAGAATTGCACTTTACGGTGAAATGATACAACAAATACTTTGCAGCTATTCTAGTACTCAAACTAGTACTCCTATCTGGAGCCCCAGCCACAGCCAATACTTGGAAAACAATTGAGTCATTCCTGTGGTTAACGAATATTAAGCCAAAAAGTTTCTGTAATATAGGATCTTTATGGGGTGCTTAAACAGATTTCACACAGTAGTGTTTTGGAAGCTGCAGCGTGACCAAGAACCGCAATCTTCATGGTATCCAGCAAGGAAACTGAGGGGTGGGGGGAAGGAATAAAAAAAAGCAGTGTGGTTCATTTAATAAAGTACACTAGTTAACCTGCATAAGCAAAATACCATAAACACCTACCTGCCTATGTATACTAAGATGACATTAAGTATACTGGCTTTTAACAGGGCCAACGGATTTTAAATTTTCTTCCTGTATTTTTTGGTTTTAGAGCAATTTATTATTTGCTGTACTTTAAAGATTTGCCAAATCCTGCACACATTAAATGTCTCTGTCGCAGCCTCTACATAAACATTTCAAAGTAAATGAGGAATACCCTACCACTGGTGTTGAACAGTGGTCTCAGGAAATGGCCTGGAGGCTGTGTGAAATTGGGTTCACTGGGGACATTAGTGCTGCGGGAATCCAAAATGACGGGGCATCGAATTTTTCCGGTGGTGGTTCCACTGAGACCAAGGGAACCACTGAAGCATTGGTGGTTTGTGTCTCAGAGGGGAGGTCTGTGGGGAAATAAACTTTACCCTGTGGATACCATATAAGACAGCAAATAAGAATGTCAAATGTAAGCGGTACCTTGGCTATTTAGATATTTTAACTGCTGAAGTGGGGCACGTATGACATTTCAATAGGTGAAGCATGCAGAGCTGTAATACGTGAGAGTCTGTATACATTAATAAAATAAAAATGTATTACATGCGAGATATCCATTCAGTACTCTAGACACAAGTAAGGAGGCCATCACTGATTTAGATCAGGTTAGATTAGAAGATTTGTGAATGACAATCGATTACCCCAGTCAGGGTCAAAGGGGGACTGGAAGCCTATGCCAAAGAGCATAGGGTACCAAGCCAGGGTACACCTTGGATACGATCCTAGTCCATTGTAGGGCAGATGTAAACACAAGCAATTTAAAGACACCAACTTGCCCAGCTGCAGAAGAAAACTCCACACAGAGTAGAGGTGGGAAGCAACAGTAATATTCATTGAGCCAGCATAGCATTTTAAAGCTAAACTTAATGGAGGAGGCTGGGGGGGGTTTAATATCCTCAAAGATTATGGGAGGAAACCTAGAACAAACTCAGTATGTGGAGCATATGAATTCCCATGCTTGCACAGGTTCCCTTCCCCATTCTAGGCAAACCAAACTCCATTGCCTTCAATGCACAAGACTGTCACGGTAAAAAGTCTCCTGGAACATGAAATTAGTGAGAGTCAAGAGATCTAAATCTGACTGGAACAAGAACTTCATTATTAAAATGAAGGAGGCTATTAATTTCCAGCACTGCTATACAAGATGTTAAAACTCACCAGTTTGTTGCTGTTCTGAGCAACCCATCACATCCAATTTCTCATGTAAATCAGCAGGAGTATCTCTTGCTGCATTTGTACATGCAACCTCGACACCTTTTCAAATGAAAGGAAATGTAAAGCAAACCTTTGAAAATCTTCATATAATGACTATGAGAGACTAGCTTACCATTTCTTTGTCCCTGTCCAGGAATGGGGCTCAAAAGTCTTCTATCGCTGAACAAAGAAGAAAAAAAAAATCCATGGTATCTAATGGGAACAAACACTGAAAATAGCATCAAGAACAGCCAAGTCTTAATGTTATGTTAAAACAATTCCAAACCAACAGCTGAAAAGTAAAGGGGCTTTGGGATGGTCTGTGTAAATCACCTAGCCTTGCTCTTTTTTTGCTGGGAGTTCTGCTCATGTTCCTCCTCACAGCTCTTCTTCTGACCACGCTGCTTCCTCAGTTGGATCTCCAGGAGCCACCTGCCATACAGCTGCTCTGGAGGATACAGGATCTACAACAGGTCATAGCCAACTGCCCTCATGTGAAGACATTTTAGCAATAGATCATCATGAAACTAGGAATGCATACATTTGTTGCATCCTATGGGAAAAATTTTAGCATGTTGGTGTAGTCTCAGACATCCACCTTATTGGTGGAAGCACTTTGAGCAATTGCTCCCCCTTTTAGTAAAACTATTACAGAGAGAGAGACTATTCAAGCCAAGTTGCTTGCAGAAAAAAAATTCCATCCAAAATACTGGGCAGATAAATTAATCATTTACAAATACTCAACAATCTCATCCATTCAAAGTTTCACTCCAATCATTAATACATTTTAATAGGCAAATATTTTCTGCTATTAAACAAATTGCCAATACCCACAATACAAACATAACCAGTTTGACAGACACACACTCACCACACAGCACACACCACTGCACACATGCCATGATGTAGATGGGTGATGAAAAGGCTGACCTCACTGTACTGCTCCTTAGCATATTCCTGAATATGTTCCAGGAAGGCTATGGTCATTTCCAGCACTGTTACCATGTCACTCCGGGTACCTTGTACTTTGGGCAGGAGCTCACGGAGCTTACTACAGCTGACGGTGATTCGCTTTCTGAGACAATAATACCATTAATGATACTTAACGCAGAAACTTTTCCCCTTGAAACAAAAGCATATGACCCCAAAACATTAAGACAAGCCAAATAATACACATTTCAATTGCCCCATTCTGGCTAAGAGGTTTTCTACCACTTAGATACCAATACCTTCATTTCATTGATCTGTACCATTTTCTAAATCAGATTTGTTCAGAAACACAAAATGAACTTGTTTCACAAAGCGGAACCTGCGGATTCTCTCCGTGAAAACACAGGCCTTGTTGATGTTTGCCAGTGCTTGTAGATGTTCCCTTCTCATCATTCTCTGGAATTCATTGAGATTCTTCTCCTCATCTGACTCACCGGAACCATGACTTGTGCAAAATTAAGAGGAAGATTATGGGCTACAAGATATGCTGGTGTTGTAACTTGATTATTAATAATTTAACACAGTAAACACTGGATATCTGGTGTAGTTACTCCTGTTAACATTAATGTGTCAGATTATAATCAATATCCTTAAAATATAGCCTACAGTTTAAAAATAGAGTTTACAACCAATAGGGCACTTAGCCTACCTTTTAGAACACGATAGTTGAGAGGGTAAGAGAAAAAGATCATTTCGGTGTGGCGTAGTAAAATGATCCATTTGACCTTCAAGGTTGTTTGTATTAGTGAACTTCTTTCTTCTTTTTCTTTGTGTTTATTCGCAAATAACTTTAGTTTTAAGAAGCCGATTATATCGCGTCAAAGGCTTCATTTCAAACGTAACCGGCGTCAACCTGATTAATGATTAGTATTTTAATTTTCAACAGCTTTGCCCCGGCATTAGTAACTACATATGAACCCTTTTAAACAGTCTTAACTGATTGCAAATCTTTAGAGTATGTATAGCATGTGTATGGTATACTCATAAGGAATAGTAAGATTAAAAGAGCTGATTAATACCGAATAATGCATCTAAATTGATCAGACTGCTGGTTTCTAAAAATGAAATCGTAGTCGTTACACATTTATACACGGCTCAGCACCGCCTTTGGGATGCGCCCCCCGCATAGATTGGGGGTAATTTTATGTTGTATAGTTTTGTGGTGTTACTGTCGTAGTCGTGACCTGTGGAAGTGTAGCGTGTTTGTTGTTTAGTGGTGGAATAGTGGAGTGACTCGTGTTATACCGTGAGCCCCCTTGTGTGTATGTGAAGTGGTCGGTCGTTGTAATGTGTGTTCACATTGGTCGGAAAATCGGCATTTATGTGTGTGGCTGTTTTGATTTTTTTTTTTTTTCTTTTTTCAGTCGCCATTGCTATGAACGTTTTGTTTTGAAGTATGATATCTCTGACTCTTTCCTTTCACGAGACCCATCGTCCCTATACGCACGGATGTACATTGAGGGGTACAGGAAATGCTTCCTTCGTTGTTAAAGCAGAGAAGGGCTTGTTTTATTATCCTAAATGCGAAAACTTGAATAGTGAAGGCCCTGAAAGAACTATGTAATCAGATGGTTATTTTTAGCTTAACCTTTTTGTGGTGTTCGGGTCAAAATGAATTTTCGCTTCGCGAAATTCAATTTGCTTGGAATTTTCACTAAAAGAAAAATGATGCAAGGATATATATATTCAGCCTGAAGCTCCGTGTCCTTAGATAACTTAAATGCTACATGCTAAAATGCCCCCGGGCACTTATGTCCTTCATATGATGTTCGGGTCAATTCGTACACCGAGACATACAGACTCACACACATACACCTGCTACACCAAGCCCCAAAAAGTCATCTGCTCGTGCTTTCCTGTACCCTCTGTAGTGTGGGAACCTGTACAATTTCTTCCAAAACATTTGAAACATTTTCTTTCACTGTACCTCTCACTCCTGCACATGGAGGAAGGACCAAACATATATAACTAGTCTTTAGTGTATAATTCACTTCAACTACAATCCACCTGCAATATGAGCAAACGGCTGAGCAGGCGATTCTCTGCTCAGAGGACCTTGGAGCTAATACGAGAGGAGTGCAGTGGAAGAGGATGAAGTTTCAGAATATGAGGATAATGTTGAAATAAATTCTGAGTATGAAAGTGAATTTGAAAATTGAGTTTGGCTCAGAGCATGAATCAGAAGGATCCCCACAGCCCACCTTAGGAAGAGCCACACAGAGAGTGCTGAAGGAGCCCCCCAGCACACATTTATGGCCAAGAATGGCCAGATTGAATGTTTTTTTCATCCCAAATTCAAACCCTGGTCCTGTATTTGGGTCTGTAGGACCCTTTTTTGATGTTTACCAAAAGAAAAAGGTTGTGATTTATTATTATTCCAGTCTCAGACTCCTTTGCCTTGGCTCATTTTCTGTGAAGAACATATAACACATTTTCAATGACTTCTCACTGTACACCCCCCTACACATTTATATTACACACATGGTGTTCGGGTCCAGTGGACCCAGGTTAAAAGTAATAAAACCATATATGCTGTCTTTATTGCTTGTAATTGTAATCATCTGGTATTTTTACATAAATTGTTATGGCTGTATTGATACCCAATAATGCAGCAGGTCCACCAGACCTGCAAAGATTGGCTGAGTAACAAAAACCCGAATACAGGACCAAGTTTGGTTCTTGGGTTTCTATTATTGTTCATCACCTCTGTTTGGTTTCCACATTGGATAATAATTATAATAAGGTGAAACTCAATTGATAATATCAATTCAAAATAACAAACATCAATGAAAAATGCTTTTCTTATATAAGCATGATTTATGCCACCCAAGTCATTATTATAGTGGATTTTTTACATAAATTCAACTATCACAAACAAAACAAATGACACTTCCATAAAGTGTGACCTAGCAGAGATTAATCGTATATATCTATATTGTTGGGAATTGAGATAAAGACAATATATGTAAAGGATTTTGTATGAAAATTTATTTCTGTATTGCTTTTAAAACCCCAATAATGTCCCGGGTCAATTTGTGCCGAACAGTATCAAAGGGTTCAAAAACTGAATGTAGCACAGTGATTAAGACAATTTTTATGGATTAGGCCTACACTTAAACGCTAAATAACACCACTGATTCATGCAAAACTGACAAAGTGTTGCGCAGCATATGAATCCAGTGTTGAAGTTAACATAAAGAATACCAAATACAGGGGTGGCATTTTCAAAAAAACTGAATGCACATATGAGCAGAAGGCAAGGAGGAACACACAGCAATACTATCAATTAGCACGATGGATAAACTGTATTACAATAGAATTATAATCCAAAATGGAACGGAAAGGCCTTGCAGCAATGTCAGGGGTTTGGTTCTTTGAAGAACAAAGAGCATATTCTTCCTTCACCGTGCATGACATCTGACACATGTATCACATAGCGGAATTCCCTTCACTAATGACAGTTGTCACCTGGTTTCCTGTTCTTTCAGGTTGAGTCCTGCCAGGTTATAAACAAATGTCATCAGAATGATAGCCCCATCATGACAGCATGGTTAGCCTCTTTGGCAGACTACCTAGAGTTTAGTCATTAGTTTCCACTTTTCCTCTTGGGCATTGCCCCTCTCCTTCTCTAGATTTTACACTAGGTCCAGCTGGCATGCTGCACACACCATTAAAAAGCTCTCCAGTTGTCAGATCTTATAAAATTTGCCAAATTATGCTATGGAGAGGCTTTGGGCCTAAAAACTCTTCTTAATTTCACTGGCTGATCTTTACCTCACACTATTTCACTTCCACATAGCGCTCCAGACATAGGTGTGCGGAGGGTCTTTTAAAAGACATGAAAAGATGTGATGAAAAAATGGCAATAAAATCCTTACTGACACTTCTCATAGTTAGTAGGACTCATATGACTCTTCCTTAGCTCTGCGTAAGTGTAAGTTCCAATGTGAAGGACTGTCTGATCTCTTTAAACCTGAATGTTCAGAGTCCCTTCAAAGTGCATCAAAAGTAGCTGTTACATTTAGCCTTCTCACCTTGGCCTCACTTCCCTGCTTTCTTCACAGTCAGTGACTTTTGTATACATCTTCATGTTTCATCTCTCATATCAGTCATGTGCTGGTCAAATTTATATTAATGTGTAAAACATTTTGTTCTGTAATTTGATATCTTTAAACCGGATTTTCTTTTCTCAAAGCATATGCTGCTAGTAACGTGAGAAACAACAGGCTTTTACATATATATTTGGCAAGACCAGTTAACAGAAAATTGTCTTGGAAGCATTACAGTGTCATGATTTTTTACAAGAAAAGTAAACAGGTTTGACGGTTAGGAAATTGCACTTGACCTGATTTTGAATTATTTTATAATAACCAAGCAGAGATAATAATGAATGTTGGCTTACATTGTTTTTTTCTGTTTTCTAAAAAAAACCCTTAATCCAGCCAAACATACATACACACATATTTGTTTCATATGTTCCTTATACACATATATACTCTGAATGTACAGATATACACAGCAGTACAATGAATTAATCCTTAGCAACAAATGTACTGATGTGCAATTTAATTTGGCCTAATACAAGCTAC
The DNA here is from genome assembly GCA_009936485.2 of Gymnarchus niloticus. Lineage (NCBI taxonomy): Eukaryota > Metazoa > Chordata > Actinopteri > Osteoglossiformes > Gymnarchidae > Gymnarchus > Gymnarchus niloticus. Next base: position 14,297,727 of record JAACJT020000034.1, read on the forward strand.
TTCCTTTCCATTTTCAATAACCACTTATTCAAATAGATTCAAGTCCATCTGGAACCTCTAAAAGCAGGTAATCTCCAGTAGCACACAGCATAAGGCAGACTAAAAGAAAATGGATTTTTAATTAATGATTATCTTATACTTTAAAGACTTGGATGCGTATCTGTAAATCTTTGATTTGTATTCCAACACTGTGGATATAAAAAAATAAACATCACGAGCATACAGCTTCACTAAGCCTTTGCTAAGCAGTCATTTTGGTTTTCACTCACAGCCACACGCTAAGCCCATCCTAATTTCACGGATTCTGTCACAAAAGACTAAGTTTAACAAGCTACATTGGAGGCCTTATATTTGGTGGGATTCTAAAGGGATTAAAAACTGCTGAAATAACACAAAAAGGGGGTAAATAAGTTGACTACTTCCAGTTCACATAGACACCCAGACATGTAAAAATTCACTTGTTTGCTGTTTAATCAGCTGTTAATCCCAGTCACTGTAATGAGTAAAACAGAGGAATTTATTGAGGTTTTTGGGGTTATTTCATCACTCTTTGGCCAGAAGCACTGGAGCACCTCTTCTAAATTAAACAGTGTGGGGTATATCTTGGGCGGAGAGTGATGAAATGACTCCAGCTGATTCTACATCCTCTGCTAACTGTACAATATCTCTAACCAAGTCATTGGAAACAGCTTGAATTTTTGTGAAAAGAGTCACCATTTTTGAGAACACCATAAGGGCAGCCCAAAGAAATCGAGTTAAATAGATCAGCATCAGAACCGCCCACTGACTTTGATGAGTGACTTTGACAGATTTAATTATTTCATGGTGCATGACAGAACAGCGACCATGAAATAATTAAATAAATAAACAATTAAACAGACATATGTAGATTTAATTAATACAGAAAATAATTGTGATTTAAATTATTTATTCACATATTTATTTCAAAATAAAAATAATTAAAATTTTAATGATTTAATTCTGATTTTAATTATTTCTTTATATATTAATTTATTTAATTATGTCACACCACACCCTCCATAGTAAACCAACCTCATTCTTTACACATTAACACAGATCCACTTTTTTCTTCTGAATAATGTCTTTATTACAGAATCCACATCAGGAGGTCACCAAAAATAGCAGGCCTGAAAATCCACACAGGATACTGGAATTATGCAGACTCTATAATGGAGTAATTAATGTCCTCTTGCTACATTCTTTATCCATTAATTAAAATTCATAATTACAAACAGGACAAATAGAAAAACAGAACAAAATTAATCAATTTTCTGCCAAATGATCTGCTAATGGCAGTGGGGAATATGGCATTTAAGTGTCCATGTTACAAATAGGAATTTATCCTGCATTATGTCAGGATACGCTCAGCTGTACAAAGAGATAATTTGGAAGTACTTTGTCTCTTTGCTAAGGTAAAAGCAGAAAAAAAAAAAACACTGAAAATGAGATGCATGGATGAGCAAAGCATTCTGGATTGATTTTTCTTAACAGCTCAAGCTGTGTCCGATGACAGTCAGAACATCTAACATTGTGGTAAATTAATTACAATATTATTTAACATAATGTGTGCTAAAACAGCAAAGTAACTCTTTTCTTTCTTCCATTTTGACACCGAACGATACTGTGGTGTTTGTCTTTTTAACAGGCGAATAAGAAAGAGAGTTTGACATAGTGGATAATGTGGAGGACAGGGGCCAGAACAGGGAGACCCAGAAAAATGTTCCTTTGAGTTTTGTAACTGACAGGGTAAACAACGCCATTTAAATTCAATCAGTGATCGGGCAAACGTGGTTTGATTTCTTATATTGTTTTGCTGTGCTAACATTTTGTTCTGCTATGTTCTCAGAGTACAAATTTGTTGTTTTTTTACATGGTGAGTGTTATTGTCACACGACGTTACATAAATAACAAGGAGCTTTGAAATGTTTTTTGCTATATCTGTCGTCATTGGCCACGGTAATTGGTTTCAAAAGTAATCTGCGCTGCTATTAAACTGAACGTTAGCGAATTAAGTTAGGTATGGGATACGTGAATTTATCATAAGGTTATTGTTCTTCACCATTCAAAAAAATAGAATTGCACCCTTAAAGTTAGGAGTAAAGAAATGACGGTAGAGGACCTAACTAAACTGTCTTCGAATTTAAGTTGTAGAGGTAACATTAACAGTTAAGTAGCTGAAATAAATGAAGCATGCACCTTTGAATCAGTATTTTCATGTTGTCTCTGATCTCCACGAATTTTCATTATTAACACTTGAAACCATCACTAGGTGAATAAGTTGCATAGATTTCAAACTTGGTAAAGTATTCCTTGAAATCTCAAGAATTAAAACAGCATGGCAAAGGCCTATGCCAGCATGAAGACATTTTTTCAGGCACTGGGCTGGGTAGTACTGGGCTTAAGGAGAGACATCATCTCTATACTTAGAACATTATGGTATTATCTCTTTTTTTCTTTGTTTTCAAGTGACCAGAAGTGGATGCTGAACATTGAAAGTCAGATTGTTTGCGAGAGATCACAGTCCAGCTTTGCCTCTGGCCTTTCTGCTTTATTTGGTGTCATATTACAACTTCAACCTCCAATATCAGGAAGGAGCTGCTTGCACCCTTGAGTTTGTGCAAAGATGAGACAATGTAATATGCACATAAAAGTTAGTTATGAACAAGTGATAGAATGATACTGGTTGTGTTTTTGTGTGTGTATGATTTAAATGTAACGTGGGTCAGCGTGACCTGACCACCCCCCCTTGTCTTTTAGACACTTCATCAACATCAACCAATAATGGGGATCCAATGCCAAGCAGGGAAAAATGATGTTCAGTAAGACTGGCCAAATGGTCCAAAAAAGGAAGAGCACTGAGGGGGGTAAGTAAGTTTTAGTTACAAATGAAGCATTTCTCTAAAGCCGGAATTACATTTCACCTAATAACAAGACACGACACAACATGGAAACCTATAACGGTACGTTTCAAGACACGAAAACAAAAATATGACAAAAGTATTAGCATTGCCAACCATCCTGTATAACACAGGATGGTCCCTGATTGAAGGGTAATATGCTGCGTTTTGTTTTAAACCAATACAGGGTGCGATTTCTCCCATATTTTAGTAGGCCTACACATAATTTCATTCATACACATACATTTACCTCATGCCTCTGAGATGTAAATGCCCATGAGACCTAAAAGTTTTCCATTCCCGGCTTCCATAAAATTCCTCTTCACCACCTCAGCCCTGTAACACTAAATTTTGTGTTGCCTCCCACCCCAGTAGCACTAAATTTATCATAACAGACAGCCCCCTACTTGCACAAAATTCTCGCCGCTTACGGGTTATTTCGTAAATCATTTTCAAATGCAGCTCTCACTATTTTGAATGTGGTGAGGTTAACATATATCAACACGACTGGCAAGATCTGCATTTGGACCTTTTTAAATGCATTGTTATTTAAATTGTTTTGGCTGTCCCAAATTAATAATTTTATTAAATCAATATTTTGATAAACCCAAGACTTTTTCACAAGTCGTTTGTGAATTGAAAGTTTAGATTAGGTAAAAATCTAATTCGGCGTACTACAATTCACAGTGTCGCTTAACTTAGCACAGGTCTCAAGAGCGCGTAAATCTAAGACGATGGAAAATTGACATAAGTTGGGGGAGAATACGCATAACTTGAATTTGCATGCAACACGTCCACATTTTGGCTTCTCTCCACCCACAGCACGTAACTCGCCTGAGGGCGTGGAAGTCTGCACTTAAGTCAGTCGGGACAATGTGGCCCTTAGCGAACAAATGAAGATTATATTTTTTTTTTCTGAAGATCCAGCTCTAAAATTATTTTCTTATTGATCTTTCATTTGCTGCTTAAAAATTATCCATCCCTCTGGAAAAAGTTAACTAACTAAACTGCTAACTAGCAAAGGTCTTGAGAGATAAATAGAATAAAATGGTTTGTGGGTTATGCATTGCTCTACTGAATTTAAAACGGAAGTAAAAAGATCATAAGGCACAATTTCTGATTACTGGAGTGTGTTTGAAGTATTCCATACTCATTGACTGATGACAGTTTAGTCTTTTTTCTTTCTGTAAAACCAAAACATTTTATATCAGTATTAGTGTTCCAAAATGCTGCTCATGGTGTAGATGGCACACACAGTTTTTGCACTCTGCTACTATAATTATACCTATTTTCTTGGCATATCCATGCTTTCCTACCTCCAGCTTACAGTAGTAGATCGAGGAATGTGTGCTTGTTCTCTATCCATATCGAACACCTGCTGTTGAACCACAAGTACCTTCACAGCCCTGCAGACTTCAGCTGTGGTTTTATCAATCTGAGGTAATTAAAAATTAGCTTGCGAAGCTCCAGATGGGTGTCTTAAAAACCGAAGCTCCTCCTCCAAGTCTGGAATTGTAATGAATATGTGGATTGGATTCAGATGCAGACCTCTTTAATTGTAGCCAAAACCAGAACAAACAAGATTTCCAAGGCCCTTGGGATACCCAAAAGCATAGTCATGGCCACAGACAAAATGGTCATAATCCAGAACAGCTCAATCAGCACGGCAAATAAATCCAAGGGAAAAGGGACAACAAAGAACAAACAGGAATCACACATAAGTATGCCAACAACAATATTGACTCAGTCAATACCTCACACTGAAGCAGGAGACCTTGAGGTGATTTAAAACTCTGGCTTAATTACAAACAGCTGACTTCAATATTCTCTTGAAGAGAGGCAGGAATTAGCCAGGTGTGGCTGACTGGTTGCGGACATGACAGGAATAATTTTGGAACATCTGTAATTATATCACCTCAAATAAATTTTTTTTTGCTCACACCTTAAACAAGAAGATAACTGTAATGAGAAGTACAGCATCCAAATTTCTCTTTTTGGATAATTTTGAGAATATGATCCCTTGTGAGTTTATGGGTGTGGGAAACCTGATTCCATAAGGTCTAATTTTAATTTTTGATGAAATGTGTTATGATTCAGAACACTGTAGGATCCAATCACAGAATCAGACAGTTTAATCAGTGTCAAAACAGGCAGGGTCAAGACCAGAACAGGTAGGATTTCCAAAAGCCCATGCTTCTTCCAAAGCGTAGTCAAAACAGGCAGGGTCAAAACCAGAACCGGTAGGATTTCCAAAAACCAGGGGAGCATGGAAAACATAGTTGTGGTCACAGGCAGAAGACCAATTCCAAGGCAGCAACAGACACAACAAACAGGGAGCAGAAAGAGAAGTCAAACAATCAAGGATATACACAGTCAGACTACTAACAACTCAGAAATGCTTAGTAACAGTCTAGGAAACACAACACCTCACAAGGAGGCAATGAAACGGCAGGGCTTATATAAGGGATAAACAAGGCACAGCTGGAAGCTACTAGATGATAATTAACAAGGCACAGCTGGTTAGTATTCAGGGGATGATGAACGGGAGTAAGTTAGGCGTGGTAGGTCCCATGTAGGCTGGCTTGGTGTGGGTGTGACAGATGGAAATACTTCAGTTTCTGAGTCTGCATTCTGATCAAAATGTAAAATTAACTACAGATTAGTAATATCATTTCTTTAGCGTCAAATATTTAGAAGGAAAACTTTTGTAATTTTTTTTTTTGGATCAAAAGCTTAGACAAAGTTTGGTGAAGTATAACATGCAATTGCAAGTTACCTATCCATAAAGGTACTCACTAACAAACTAAAAATAATATGTATTTGCTGTGAGTAGTTTCAAGATACACTTGTAGAAGTCATAAAAAAATACCCAAACTTTTTCCTACCAGCAATTTTCTTAGGATGCCCTATGCACATCCTTCTGACCTTTGAGTTATGATGTTGGGAATCAGCTGTGTCTTTCATGTCATACATCCTACAGACCAGCAACGCCATAACATTGTTGTTCACAGGCCACGTTGTAGAATGCAATGGGTCACCTGCATGGAGAATTAAACCTGAGCTGGTTCTTCAAAATCTGATTGGACAATTCAAAACAGATCCTGCAGACACATGACTGGGAAACTCTGCTTATGACCTAAATAAACAAATCTCATTTAACTTGAATCTCATATTAAACAAGACATTAAGCAAGATAGCAGTCTGTTAAAGCCACATAAAATGCATGCAAATATCAGCATTTAATCAATCTGATCTTGCCTACATGAAAAAGTTACATGGAGCATACAGAAGTCATACAAGTAGCTTGTGCATATTCTTCCCAAATACAGAAAGAGCCCTGTAGCAGACACTGTGGCATAGCTGAGAACTGAACTTATGTTCTCTGCCTGCTATGACCAGGAGTAACCCATAGGCAGAACATAATTAGTATCTTTTTTTCTCTGCGGCAGACTGTGTACATTTGGACTGTCAGGGACCTACAGATTTCCTGTAGCCAACAGTGAAGGATGTGCTGGTCCTGGAGCTGTCATTAGTTTTCCTGCAAGGTACCGTGTGATCAGTGGAGCAAAAAGAAAACTGTTTTGTCTGAGACAGTTGCAATGCTCCTTCTTTTTAGGTATTTGCACAGGCCCTTAGGGGATGTTAATTGACTGAGTGTTAAATATAAAAGAAAAACATCAAGTAGAATAATTGTATGAATACTTTAACTCCACCGGACACAATATTGTCATTTTTACAAATACCATGCCCCAAGTCTCATTTTGGTGTATAAGTCACTGATTTAAGATGAGCTCTGGGAGACATAACAGTAGGTTACTCTATTTTCAGTAAAGCTGATTCTTTACATACTATTGAATTTCCATTTTCACCTATGGCTGACTAAGTATTCTCTTCTGCTGTTAGATATCTTGATTCAGCTCCTATGCCAGCTATCAGTAGTCTTAATTTGTCTTCACTTTCTGTTGAGAGACACGTGACAACATCTGTTGCGTTTTACAGTAAGGCCATAGCAGATCTTATCAGGGTTACAGCTTGAAATTGGTTTTTATCAAAAAAAAAAATCAATAAACCCAAAAATTGCCTGGAACACAATTATTTCTTTTAATCTATATTAATCTACCCATTTTCCATAATTACTTTCCAATTCTGAGTTGCAGTTAACCTATTGAAAGGAATAGAGGGGATAAGGCAGGAGACACTGAGGATGAGATTAGAGACAATCATGGGGGAAACACTCAAAGGAACAGATCCTAGGACTGTGAGAGGCAACTGACAGTAACATGGAGAAAATACGAAAAAAAAACAAAACTCCACATACCCATAGCTACGGGCAGGAATCAAAGTCACAATCTTAGAGATGTGAGGCCATGTTTCACCTTACAAGCTACCATTCCATCATCTACCATCAATAATTTACCATCAATTTTGAATATGTTTTGTAGTTATACTGTATGTCTAACTGAACATTTTATGCATGATTTTTCTGTTGTGACATACAGAATATGTACTAGCATTCTGTCCAGGGTGTCCCCAGCCTTGTCCCCTGGGTTTCCAGGGTTTGGCTTCAAGCTCACCACTGCCACTAGATAGGAGGCTATGGAATATGGATGGATGGATGGATGGATGGAAGGAAAGAGTATTTCTATCAGCAACAGAACAGTGATTCTCTCAGAACTTTATCTTGTTGATCACTTGAGAAGTTTAAACAATATACCTTGGATCTGTTTTAGCTGAACCACTCTCACGTAACCTTGTTAGTTTGGACGACTGCAGCATGTCTGATTGGCCTTAGAAGGGGCTGCATTGTTATTGGTGGCAACTCCATCCTTTGCTTCGTTAGAAGTTATTAACAATGAAACCTGATTAGCATTTGAACTGCATCATGCAACATGATTTATGCTTTGCTGGCATTTCTCAGTAGTAACACATTGCTTGCTATTGTATTTCTTGTCATTGATGTTTGCAATTGATAACTCACATGTAGTTTTTCAAAGTCATGAGATGATCGACTGAATAAAATTAGGAATTCATTAAGCTTTCACATCTGTGCATGAATGTATTTAAAGACTTACAGGCACAGAAAAATAAAAAATATATATATTATGTTTATATATCATTCTTCAAATTCTATTTGGTGGTCTTTGTTTTGAACCTGTAACCTAAAATCTGTTCCTTACTCATTATGGTCTATTTTCTGAGTTAGTGAGAAGAAAGTACGCAATAAATCTATGAATATGCAAAATTAACGTTGGCAAATTTAGAAACACTAGGTGGCAGCAATGTGCTATTACATTGGAGTTTGCCCAGTTTAATTTTTTTATGAGGGCCTGATGAATGTTTCAATAATGTATTACAGTTTTTCTGAATTGATAAAACGCATTTCCTAAAATGTCTTCTCCTTTTCTCAAAACACTAAGCCCAAACCATAAAATTCAAGCTACACACACAAAACCTTTGACTTGTCTTGCAAAATCCAACAGTTGACCCAAAACTATTTTAGCTTTACTCAAAATCAAGCACTACTGTCAGAAACACACAAAACCAGTCAATGTATAAACATGACTCAGCAATCATTACACACTACATAAATAAATGCAAAACACTCTGGGACACTCTTTTTTCAAAACCCTAAACACAAATCTAAGAACTATAACCATATTCTCCAAAATGCATCTGTCTGTCAAAAGCCAACAATCAAATCAAAATTATGTTAACTTTGCTCAAAATGAAACTGTGTTGTCAAAACACACACTCATGCATCAAATACATAGACACTACTTCTGTCACTTTAAAACTAGTGCAATCAATTGAAAACACTGTTGTCAAAGCAAATATGTTGATGAATCGATAAAAAATGGACAAGGGAAATTATACATATACAGTATATGCAAACTGTATATGTAGAAGAAGCACAATGCAGACAAGCAAAAACATAAAATATTTAATCTTATTTGACACTTTTTTTTTGAGTATATGCCTGTCTTCTACACCCCCCCATATATATATATATTTCTGAACTGTACAGCTATAAAGTTCTACAGGAATGAAAGACATTCAGTACACCAAAAATATAAAGTAATGCATTCACAATGCATTAATCTTTTCTCATTGCTTGATTGTACCTTGTGAGAAATGTGCTAACAATTAAGCTTGTTTATGTTTACACCACGACAGCTGTGTGCTTGCTGTGTTTCATTGAGGACACCAGTGTTTTGTGTTTTTAGTGGCAGTGCTTTCTGCATGACAGCATGAGGTTAATTGTGCTTTGTGATGACACTTGTGCTTAGGGTTACAAAAAAAGTGTTTAGGAGAATTTAAATTGGTGTTTATCAGGAAATTGTGCCCAATGTTCTGAAAAAAGAGGTATCAGTGTGGCAACATAGGTAAAGCTTTGGGGAATTGTGTTCAAAGTGCCAGTTTTGGTGTGTTAGTGATTGAAAAAACTGTAAACAAACAAAAAAAAACTGCAGTAAAAACAAAATTACATGATATGATTTTACATATTTTTACAGAAAAATCAATCATTCATTCTGCCTCAGCAGCATGCCTCTGTGCTAGGTCAGGCCACAGGACTTCATCTACTTCACATGCAATGTTGTCCCCTCCAAGGCAACATGGAATCTTTTGGCATGCCAAATCCAGCCTTGGCAAGATTCCACTCCTACATCGTCACATGCTGCATCCATTGCTTGCATTAGATTTTTCTGTGTAGGGGTTTCGGTCATATACTTTTAACCCCTATGCTGATAAAAATTCCTCAATAGGGTGTAAAAAGGGAGCATATGGTGGAAGACAAACATTCATAAAATGTTGGTTATTGTTCAACCAATCACATATTCTTGGACCATGGTGAAAGCTCACATCGTCCCAAATGATAACATAAATGGGATGCTCTGCCTGCTCATAACCTCTCTGCTCATGTTTGAGCAAAGCATGCCGTAGACCATCCAGGAATGTTAGTAGAAGTTCAGTGTTCTATGGTCCAACAGTAACATGGTGGTGGACAACCCCATAGCTGCTGATGGCAGCACATATGGTCACATTTCCACCACGCTGGTCAGGTACTTCTATAATGGCGCATTGACCAACTATATCGCAACCTCTCCTTCTCCTTTTTGCCAGATTGAATCCAGCTTCATCCATGAAGATGTATTCATGAGGCCTCTCCATTGAGTCAAGTTAAAAAATCCTCTACACACAGTGAAAACAGACTACACTCAGTTCTGTAAATGACACAGTATGATGTACTTTATGTCTCTGTATACATGTGCTGCTTCAAATACAGGTCAGTATACATACATGCTAGTGCTGAGTTTACTTGAAAGTTTACTTACTTGCACATATTGATATCGTTGGTCTTTCACTCTTTCAGAGTTTCACTCGAATGGTACCCTGTAGGCTTGGTTCATCCTTATCTGGTCCTGGTCAATTGTTGACAGACCCACACTGTTTATTCCTTCAAAATGCACGTTGTTTTCAATAATCCACTGTTGTATTTCATGCAGTCAGATTGCATTATTTTGATGGACCATCTCAACAAAAAGTGTTTCCTGTGGCCGTCTTTCAATTCTACAAAAGGATTATTTTGTTAGTTTACATGCTGTATTGTAAATGTTCTCTACTGTATAAAACAGATATAGTACCATAAGGAAATTATTTTTCCCTGTCCTCTTTCTAGAGTTTGATGGAGTGATTTACTGAGTCTGAAATTATACTGTAACTTTCAGAGACAACAATACATTTTACGTCTTCTATTCTCTGAAGGTCCTGACTATGGAGGCCATTGAGAACCTGCTTAACTTTGGTTGCACATGTTGCCCTGCTTCCCTCACAGTCATGCCATCAATCAGAATGTGATCTATGACTGTTGCTGTAATTTCCTTTTACAGTTTTTTACAATTGCTAACACACCAAAATCAGACGTAAAGCTCAACTGCAAAAACTGACACTCAGAGAGCAAAATTTCCCCTCACATTTGCAAAACTCTAAACACATATTGCGCCTTTGCACACAATTTGCAATTAGCATGACATCTTCTGCATTAGAGTGCACACAGTTCTTTACAAAAAACCCAGGAATCTGACACAAAGTCACTTTTTGCCATTTCCAAACACAGTCATTCAAAAATCCACACCCATGCACCAATTGGCTAACACACTTGCCACCTGGCCAAGCACCTAATTGCTTATTAGTTAACTCAGCAATCAGAATGTGAGCACTATAAATACCACAGATTTACCAGTGCAACAGTTAACAACAATGGAAGCAGCAGTGAGGAGAAGAGGTGGAGTTAGAGTGAGAGGTGGAGCAACAGAAACAACAACAACAACAACAACAGCAGCAGCAAGAGCAGGAGGAGGAGGAGAAGAACAAAGACAATGAAGGCAAACACTTTCAAATGAAATCCAGGCAACATTAGTTGACCATGTTGTAAATCATGGGTTGACAGTGAGAGAGGCTGGACAGAGGGTACAGCCCAACTTGAGTCGATTTACTGTTGCCTCTGTCATCCGAACATTTAGGCTTGAGAACAGGTATGTAACCAAAATACCGCCCACTCCGTATATGTAATTCAAAATATATATGTATACTTTATACATAATGCTTTATATGGCACATGCATTCTATATTTATTCATGTATGCGCTCTTTACCTGTACAAGAATCCTGCATAATCTCCTTTACAAAAGAGAAAGGCTACTTACCAATATTTACATTACTGTTGGTTTTTCTAAAGGACTGAGAGACGGGTACAACGTGGTGGAAGGGGTCAGATGTTCAGTGAGGCACAGGAGGCAGCAATAATAAACTTGGTTTTGGCAAATAATGCCATAA
>JAACJT020000034.1:14311504-14329605 GCA_009936485.2 Gymnarchus niloticus
CTGGCTTCAACCTCACCAAAACCAGGAGAAGGGGAAGAAACATCATTGGTCACAGAGCCATTGTGGATGTTCCTGGCATACGTGGGGGAAACATTACAATGTGTGCTGCCATCACAAGTAATGGAGTTCACCACAATGCCAACCTCGTTCCATACAACACAGACCTTATCCTGATGCTTTTGGACAGAATGGGTGACATTCTACAACAGGCAGACCACATGGATGATGAAGGGCAGCACAGATATGTAGTAGTGTGGGACAATGTAAGTTTTCATCGTGCATCCATGGTTCGAAATTGGTTTGTTAACAACCCACAGTTTACAGTCTACCTTCCCCCATACTCTCCATTTCTAAACCCCTTAGAAGAGTTCTTTTCGGCATGGCGGTGGAAGGTCTATGACCGTCAACCCCATGTGCATGAGGCAATGGAGGAGGCGTGTGAGGAAATTGACGTGGGTGCTGTCCACGGGTGGATAAGACGCTCCCGGCACTTCTTTCCTCGCTGTCTAGCGGGGGAAGATATCACATGTGATGTAGATGAGGTGCTTTAGCCAGACCCAGCTAGATGACAAGATGCTGTATAATTTTCTTTCCTTTTCTGTATTGTTTTTTTTTCTCAATGTATTTTTTTTTTGTTTGTTTTCCAAAAGCTGGGATTTTGGTAGAATATCCTATGCATTTTTGTGTTATTTGTTGTGGATTAAAATAAATGGTTTTGTTTCAATTAGATTTGTTTCTGCACATATGTCTGTAAACTTGAACAATTTCTAACTGTACAGTCCTCAGCATACAGTTATGATAATCCTTTTTGATTACTCATAGCAGTGTTTAGTTGGTTAGAGAAAAAATTTAGGCATGGGAATGATATATTTACTATTCGGTGCAAAAGTTTGGTTTTGGTGTTTATATAGTTTTGAATGCAATGCTTCATTTTGCAGAATATGTAAGGTGTTTTGCTCTTTGGGTTTGTGGTTTTGTGAATTGTGTTAAGTGATTTGAAAAAATGAGCCCTGTTTTCAAAATGGTGCTTAAGCAATTGTAAAAAACTGTAAATGATAGGTCTTTTTCTTGGTGTTCCTCCTCATCCACCACCTCTGACACGCACTCCTCTTCCTCTTCTGTTGTAGCGCTCCATTGTTGAATTCACAATCTAACTCACTCATGCCACTTGCATTTGACCTGGCTTATATCCTTTTTATTGATTGTGTTCCACACATCACAGATTGGACACCTGTGCTCAATTTTGAGTGGTAGTGTGTTAATGATGAAAACAGGGTGTTAGTTGTGTGTAACTTTTGGAGTCTGTGTGTGCCATTCTGGGTTTAAGTGCACCACACTACTAAATGTTTTGTGAATGAGAATGTGTTTAGAGTTTTGCGAAATGGGAGGTTTAGATTTGCAAATCGTGTCTAACCAGATCAACAGTGTTTAAGGTTTTGCCAATGATGGGATTGATTTGATGGAGTTTTGACAGTTTAGTTTTTAAAAAGGGGTTTAGTGTTTTAGCAATTCAGAAAAACTGTAATGAACTACAGCCCCAAATCAGAAATAGTTGGGATGGTATGGAAAATGCAAATAATAAAAAAAATGCCGTGGTTCTTAAATTTACTTTTACTGTATTGCAGACAGTATGAACCCAAGCTATTTCATGCTTTTTCAACTTGATTTCATTTGTTACATTTTTTTTTCTGAATGCTTAAACACTAACAGTGATTCTTGAAGCACTATCTCTGAAACCATTATCACGTCTAGCCAATGCATTTACAAAGTGTGCCAAAGTTATTGCACATTCTCTGCTTTACCCTCAGTTTGTAATTTTACAACACACTTCCAACAAGACTGTAAACATTGGTCTCTACATTCCTACACTAGTTTGCCAATTGCCTTTCGACACTGACACCTGTGAAAACACTTTTAAATAATGAGTCCACTTACAGATCACACCTTGGGCAGTATAAATAGGCCACAGGTAAACATTTGGTTTGGACAACAATGGAGGCCAACATTGGATGGAGAGTAAGAGGGGTGAGAACTAGAGGAGGAAGAGGAGGAGTAGTAGAAGGAAGAGGTAAAGTAGGATGGGGAAGATGAAGGGGGGTTAGGAACACAATAACTGATGAACTAAGAGCGACTGCGGTTGATCATGTTGTCAACCATGGGATGAGCATAAGGGAGGCTGGGCAACGGGTTCAACCAAATTTGAGCCGCTATAGTGTTGTAGGTATCATCCGGATATTTCGAAATGAGAACCGGTTACTGTAAGTACTTTAGTCTTACTGGTACAGTAATATGCACTGTACTTTCATAATGAGAAGGATCTATCACTAAATCCATTCAAATGTTGTCACAGAACTGCAGGAAAACCAGCATCTTGTGGAAGAGGTCTACTGTTCACCCCAGAGCAGGAGACCCACAATGTAAGTATGGTCATTGCAAATAACTGCATCAGACTCAGAGAACTGCAGGACCACATAATAACACATAACACCATATTCCAATATGTCAACAGAGAGAATCTTTCTTCTCTGTCTCGTCTACTAAAACGCAATAGGATTAGGATGAAGCAGCTATACAGAGTCCCTTTTGAACGAAACTCAGACCGTGTTAAACAGCTGAGATATGAATATCTGCAGGCAAGCTATACTATCCTATCGTTGCTACTGGATCTGGAAGTGTATGGTGCTACATCATATTATCTGATCCCCGTCTTTTCGAACTGCGCTACATCGTTTTGTCTTGCCCCTTTCAGACAGTCATGGAACTAGGAGCAGATGCAGTACATCGTGAGCTAATATATGTGGACGAGGCAGGTTTCAACTTCACAAAAACAAGGTCCCGTGGCAGAAATACCATCGGACACCATCCAATTATAAATGTCTCAGGACAATGTGGTGGTAACAAAACAATGTGTGCGGCTATCAGTCAAAACAGCGTCCTTCACCATCATGCAATCCTAGGCCCATACAACACTACACACGTTATCACCTTTCTGGAGACCCTCCACAACAGACTCATTCCTAATGACCAGGGGCCAGAGCAGCCCAGGTACGTTATCATCTGGGACAATGCTAGTTTTCTCCGGACCGCTGTGGTCTGCAATTGGTTCACAGGTCACTCACGTTTCATGGCACTCAGTCTCCCCCCATACTCTCCGTTCTTGAATCCCATTGAGGAATTTTTCTCTGCATGGCGTTGGAAGGTTCACGATGGCCAACCCCATCAACTCATACCCCTTCTACAAGCAATGGAGAAGGTTTGTGGAGGCATCGATCAGGGGGTCCTGCCAGGCCTGGATGCGGCACTCCAGGCGATACTTTCCACGCTGCTTAGCTCAAGACAACTTCCTATGTGACGTGGATGCAGTCTTATGGCCAGACCCACAAAAAAGATGAGATTCAGCCTAATTTATTTCTGTCCTTTTTTTCCTAGCACAAATGATTTTATTTTCATCTGATGTACTTTTGTTGTTTGGCAAGTGTTAGAACATTTTGAAAAAAATAAATACCTTTAACCCGTTATTTGTATTGATAGAGTGTTATGTTCCGAATACACATCCATACTTTACACATTGAGATACCTGTGTGTATGTGTGTTTTTTACATGTATGATAGCACTTTTTTGCAAACTGTTATGTCCTGTCCTCAGGAAATGCTAAAGCCACAAGTGTAACATGTCTTATGGTGTGCAACAATACAATTGTCATTGTCACATTTTTTGTTTCAAAATTCTCTATTCTCCATTGGGGACAGGTCAGGACTGCAGGCAGGCCAGTCTAGTACCCATACCCTCTTCTTCCACAGCCATGCCTTTGTAATGTGTGCAGAATGTGATTTTGCATTGTCTTGTTGAAAAATGCTTGGACGTTCCTGGAAAAGATGTTGTCTTGAAGGCAGCGTATGTTACTCTAAAATCTCAATGTATTTTTCTGCATTAATGCTGCCATCACAGGAGTATAAATTACCTTTGCCAAGGGCACTGCAAAAACCTTATACCATGACAGACCCTGGCTTTTGGACTTGTTATTGATAACAGTCTGGATGGTCCTTTTCATCTGTGGTCATGAAGCACATGGTGTCGGTTTCTTCCAAAAAAGAAAGGAATACTGATTCGTCTGACCACAGTACATGTTTCCACTGTGTGATGGTCCATTCCAGATGCCTCTGAGCCCAGAAAAGTTGACACCACTTTTGGAAATGGTTAACATAAGGCTTCTTTTTTGCACAGTAAAGTTTTAAGTGGCATTTATGAATGTAACTCCGTATTGTAGTACTTGACAAAGGTTTGCTAAAGTAATTCCTTGCCCATGTGGTTATATCAGCTATTGATGAATGACGGTTCTTGATTCAGTGCTGTCTGAGGGATCGGAGATCACGGCTGTTCAGCTTAGGCTATCACCCTTACCCTTTATGCACTGAAAATCCTCCAGATTCCTTGAATAATTCAATGATATTATGCACTATCAAGGGAGAAATATGCAAATCCCTTCCAATCTTTCTTCGAGGAACATTGTTTTTAAACATTTCAATAATTTTCTCACACATTTGTTGACAAACTGGAGATCCTCTGCCCATCTTTGCTCCCCAAAGACTCGGCCTTTCGTGGATACTGATTTTGTACCAAATCATGATTACAAATCACCTGTTAACATCACCTGTTTGAAATCACATCATTATTTCTTTTTTTTTACCTCATCACTAGCCCTAAATTTCCCCTGTCCCAACTTTTTTTGGAATGTGTTGCAGGTCTGAAATGCAGGAATGGATGTGTATTAACAAATGAAATGAAGTCGACCAGACAAAACATGAAATATCTTGGGTTCAAACTGTCTGCAATGAAAGAAAAGTCAAAGTAAATTTAAATCACTGCATTTCTTATATAGTGTTTGCTATAATTAGCATTTGTGATTGCATGAATAAAACTAATGTTTCGAATTTTGAAAGATTAACAAAAAGACTGAGCAACATTAGCTTTCAAGCATTCTTTGTTATTTACCTAGCAGCCAGCATGCTATATTGAATGTTTTAATGTGAAAACTGGTGGTTAATTACAGCCAGCTCATATTCAAACCTTTATAAAAATCCAATGCCAGGCTGCATGGCTGAAATTAGAAGTCATTTGTAATAGGTTTCAAAAACAGTATATTGTTTCCATAATGTTAGAATAATTGAAGTTAGCCAAGTGCACTGTCTGGTAATGTATGTATGTCAGGTTTATTTACATGTTGAGGCAACTCCATAGTTATCCATCTAGGAGTACTCCTGGAATTAACATTAGGAATTCAGGACTCAGAGCATGGAGGAAAATTCTGGAAACATGAGCTGATAATTGCCAGCTAGATGCTGTGAAATTAATTCACAAGAAATGGTGTCTATGGTTGTTTTGCTTTCTATATTAATTACAATCAGAATTGTTCAACATCCAGAGACAATATGTTCTTTGTGCCATTTTTGGTGGTATAATGGTTTTGGATACAGAGCCTGCTCCTCTCACCGTGGAAAACAGAAGATTGACATCATCAGTTTCCAATACAATGGAGGTGTAGCCAGGAAAGAAAGCCAATGCCATATGTTACTGAACTGCCAATGTTGAACATGAACTTTAGCAGGGTCTCTCACCTTTTAGTGCATCACCTAGCAGTGACAGTCATGAGATTTTGGCTCATTTTTCTTGTGCGCTCATCAAGATGAATTGATAATATAATATAATATAATATAATAATCACAAACAAGCTCGAACAAAGGTCAGCAAACAAGGACAAAAGGGAAACGGGTTTCATTTGTTTTTATAAGATGTGTTTTTAAAAGCTGAGAAGGAATCAGGTGGGAGCCAGTGAATAGATCTATCTCCAGGTCATGCTGCTGGTTTGCTTAGCCTCTTCCCGCACTCTCCATCCCATGTTTAGCTTGACTGCATAACTTATCAGCAAGCCTTCTATTGCCCCAGGTTCATTTCATCTGAATGTTGTGCCTGATGCAGGAATGACACACTGGGAGACTTACCCATACCTGTATCCACTGTACCTCTGCTAGCTTGATACTGATGAGTTGATTTAAACTGCCCTGACACACAGGCAACTGAAACAATAGGAGAGCATTCACCTTCATCATGGATTAACTGATCTTTCCGCATTGTTCCCAGCATGAAGTCCATCCCCCTGTGTTACAGAAAGCCATAGCCTGTCCATATTAACTGCCTTTGCCTCAAGTCAATGAACGGCATAGCTGCTATTAAATGGCAAAAAATTTTACTACATTTATCATATCTGCCAAAAATAATTTAGAAGGAGACACCTGATTTAAGATCTAAACCTCAAGATCAGTTCCATAATGTAACCTCATATGAAGCTCTATTATATAATATGTTGACTGTTCTGTGCTGCTGTTGGTCTAGCATCTGTATCTAAACTTTAGGAAACGCTCCCCTCCCAACTCTATACAGAACTGGGTCACAGCAGATCCTGTTTGGGGTGTAACCATCAGCAGGGCAGAGGTGAAATTGAGTGAAATATCTGCAATGTCAGCATTCTGTTTCTGGGTGTCTGCTGGCACCTTCCTCTCTCGCACTGTCATGCTCTCTTTGGCTTGATTCATGTCCCAGAGCCCCTAGGAGGAAGGTCGAGGAAGAGAATTTGCAAGGGTTTAATAGCTCCTACTCCACCATCAGCCAATCACACACAATAAGCACACAGCACAGATGTGGTGGTTTGTTTATTTTATTTTTCATTACATTACATCAGGCTTCAATATATATGTAAGTTACATTTTACCCCAGTCATATACCGTAAGATGTACAGATCAAACACTGCATAAAATGCCAAGCTCTGTGCCAGAATTCACTAGCTCTCAGTTTGCACATAACTGTAAACCTAGAAATTTACAATTTTGGGAAACAATGAAAACATCTTTTGTACCTCAAAAGTAGGTAAAATTTCATTTTTGCAGAAAGAAAAGCATGTGTGTTTGGCTGCATATTAGGACAACTAACTTACAATGTTGTTTTTTATGATAATATTTGTACAGCTTTGGGAGTTATTCCAATGCACTATTATAAATACGTAATTGTTGCAAATTTATTTTACAGTTATCCCAGTTTTGATCACAGATGGCTCCCTGTAGTTAGGCCTGAGTTCCTGTCAATATAGAATATGTAATTGTCAGTTTATGCAAAATCTTAATTGCATATTGGTTAATCCATACTCCATTTTACTATACTCCTTTATTATACATAATCAGCCGATTTAATTTTAGTCTTAATGACAGTTTTGTCAATTCAGTTCCTGTTAGGTTTTAAATGCTTGCATCCTCACCAGTTCTTAAAGCAAGTCCATGATAGTCACTACAGTCATCCATTTTGATTTTATACGCATTTGGTTGCTAGGCCCGTAAAGGCATTTAGCATATATAAATACTTTAAGTAGCGGTAAAATACATTGTTGCAGTGGTAAATACTGGCTCTAAAAATAAAAGCCAATAAAGTTAGTTATTATGATTATTGGTCAGTGTGCCAATGTTTTCCAGAAAGTGACCACCACTATTTTTGCAAGAGGATGTCGATGCAATAAATTCTTTTGGCAGATCAAAAATTATTTCCTAAACTGGTGTTGCTACTTTGTTGAAAAACTACATCATCAGTGACTGGTAGGCAATTGAAACTGTGAAAGTGAGAAATGGCTTCCTTCACAACACTGCCAGTTATTATGTGTGAGTTTAAAACTCATCAGTGCAATGGGAATTTTTTTGGCTAGAAGTCTAATCTATCATAGCACCAAGGCTCACTGTTCCAAAACAATTAGAACTTGCAAAGGAGTGACCTCGTTAAAAATGTTGGTCAGTGGTGGTGTACTTTGATACATCAAGCTTGAGCATTGCCTGGGATCATTTCTGGTACACTATAAACTTATAGACAGGGCCGATGGCCATGTGGGTACCCTGTGCAATTTTGTGTTCCACCTCAGATTATGGTGTCAATTAGCCAGTTCATTAAAATCATGTCATGTTTTTTCTGACCTGGATGAACTTTTGATTTATAACTCTTGGACATATTCTGGATGCCATATGTAATTCCTCAGTTTTTCCATGAATGCATTATTTATGCTCTTCATAACCTCCCCTCAATCCTTTGACACCAAATTGAATTAAGAGTCGTCTGAATCGGGTCTTATAGATGCAAGAAATTAAAATAATTACCTGGAAACAAATTAATGCTCAGTTTGACAATGAATATTTATGAAAATATATATTTATAATCCCCTCCATGAATTGTGATTGCAAAGAGGTGGGGGGTTTGTGTGCCTAAATGACTTACAGAGCTAATATCATTTGAAGCTTTGCTCCTCATAGAGCCTCCCTGGGTGAACAAGTCTGTAAGGAGGGGCCAGACAAACTACAGTTCAATAAAGACCCCCACTGATGGCACTAACGTGAACCAGAGTATCCTGCCCAGAATAAGGTTACCGGGACCCATCCATGGAGCCAGACCTAGGGGTGGTGTTCACCAGCAAGCACTTGGTGGCCAGCCCACCCACAGAACTCAGGTGGTCTCAGCCCAAAATGGCAATGTAGAGCCATCTTGTGGGCTCACCAGTCAGAAGATGAGATGTGAGGGTCTGATGCAGTGCCATTTGGGCAGCAGAAATGAACAGGAACGATCCAGATGATTAAACCTTTGCAATGGACACTGGCTTTGGGAAGGCGGAACGTCACCTCTGTGGTGGGGATGGAGTCTGAGGTAGTATGGGAGATAGAAAGGTATTGACTAGATATAGTCAGCCTTAACTCCATGCACAGTGTGGACTCTGGAACCAGACCTCTTGATCAGGGGTGGAGTCCAATAAGGGAGCTGTTCCAGGCACATCTCCCTGGGTGAATGCCATGAGGAAGACCCAGGATATGTTGAAGAGATTACATCTCCCAGCTGGTTTGCGAATATCTGGGGATCCCCCAGAGGAACCTCAACTTTGAGGCCATGGAAAGAGATGGGTTGTCTGACCTGATCAGCATGCTGCCACTGTGACGCTCACCAGGAGAACACACCTCCAGATTTTTTCAAATCCCACTCCTGCTCTGAGTGTGTGGGTCCTCTGTTCTCTCCATATTGCATGGGTTTTTTTCCTGCAGTCCAAAGGCATGCATTTAGGTGAATTTCCCATCTCTGAATTGCTGATTGGGTTTATACACCCTGTTTAGGACTGGAATTCCATCCATGGTGTGCACTATGCTACCTGGGATATGCTCTAAGCTCACCATTTTATTACAAGGGTAATGTTTTTAGATTGTGGGCAGAAACCATAATACACTGGTATGTTTGATGGTAACTGTAAAATCTGGGGTGACCCGAAGAGATGTTTTGAAATATGTAAACTGACACACATAGACCAACCAATGACTTAGTTTTGCACCAACATGAACATGATTTAAAGATTATCTTCATTCTCTGCCTGAGACTTTTTCACAATAATATGTACATATACAGCATATATTTTTTATCTGCCCAAATCTGAAGACACACTGAAGCAGAGGTAGTATGAATATTTGAGAGCATCTGCGCCCGCAGAAAGGATGTGAATTTCTCCAAGACCATCGATGGTGAGACTGCAGTCCGTGGTGATTCCATTGGCCCAAAGCAAATGGGATGACTAACTCTTTCAGCAGTGGATTAAACTACCACAAACTTCATTTTTACCATGAATCAGGTGGTCTGTCTCGAGAGACTTGCCACTCACCAGCTCCAAAACAATGCTTTCTTTGAATGACAAGGAAAATTATTCATATTACTGCACAAATCAATGAACATCATGAAATAATATTGCAAGATCCTATGCAAGGTTTTTATGTATAATACATTGCTGTATATTTACATGTCTTTTTATAATTGAATAATACTATATCTGCTTTGGGGTGTACAAGAAACTTTATTTTGAGTAATTTCCTCTTACATGTTTTTGAAATGTCATATTGTTTAGAATGATCATATGGGCAAACAAAATGTTTTATTGGACCTTAGAAATCTGGTAAGTTACTGAACTCTCCCTTAATGGAGTCACCCTTGTGATTGAGGGTGGGTTGTTACAAGGACAGACTCAGGTGAACAATTTCATACTTTGTTGCAAAAACAAGGAGACAACAGCTGGCACTTTCCTTATGGGTTATAGGGCACAGTGCTCGGTGGGAATATAATCATTCAGTTCCTTCTTCAGTTCCTCAAGTGTCCTCATGATGACCTCTCATTTGGAAAATTATTGCCCAGATGGTCACATGTATAACCTGGCCAAGCATCCATACTTTGTGTCATTGTCCAGGTTTTAAAAATTATTGTTCATTTTTGTTCTCCAAGGTACTCAAGAGATACATGCTTCTTTAATTCAATCTACTTGAGAAGAATGACAGCTGAACAGTTTGCATGTGGTGGTAAAAGAGGTGAGACATAAAAGTAATCACTTGAGAAAAACAGGCAGTCTTTTTAATTTAAATTCAAATTTGAGTTCAATGCAGCCTCTTTAAGTTATATCAACGTGACTGTATGGTAGAAGGCAAAGCATTGAATAAGTTAAAGCAATTTGTATGCCATTCCAATTAACAGTAAAAAAAAAAAATTTTTTTTTGACACTTTGGCATCAATAGTTTAAATGTTTTTTTAGACATCTTTAATAGGTCATGCCCACAGTAAGCCAGCCACGCCCACCTTACTCTCATTCCTCCTCGCCCGAGTACTGACAGCTGGTTTCAGGTATCTGCTATCTTTAAACTCCCCCAGCTCCTACCTTTCATTGTGAGGTATGGTGTGTCAGTCACCTTACTGAGAGGTTCCCTGTTGTGATTTTTGATTGCCTGTTTATGCCTCCTGGATTTTGATATCTGTTTTGCCTGGACTTTGGACTGTTTTATGGATCATGTTTTGGTTTTCTTTGCTGTTTCCTGAAACTCCTGGACACAGAACTTCTGCCTGTTTCTGTACCATTGAGTACTAAGATTACCCCATTATAAATGTCATTAATCTCCACAACTGGATTCTTGCAGTGTATTCCTTACTTAAGAAGAATGCTTACTAAAAGCATTTAATTGCTCTGTCAATCTGAATTCCAAGATGGCTGAAATTGACAGCATGTGATGATTGTAGGTTGAGACTGGTTACATGGTAAATAATCATACTAAATTACTCGTACATTTTCAGATTTACACAACACAATTTGATTTGTGAGGCAGGTAGTGTGATTACTCAAAATACTTGATCAAAATAAACGCAGAGCACTTGTGACGTTATTGGGCAAAATAGTTCCAGCACACTGTGCCAGGCCAGCTGTATATCAGTTAAAGATGGAATATTGTGAAAATTCACTATAAAACCAGAAAGTTTGTCAGAAACATCAGGTAAATGTCACCCAGCTTACACAACGAGTTTATTACCTGGCACCAAACAATGACAAATAATTCATACTGTCAGCAGGAGAAAAACAGAAGGTGGCTGTTGAAGCATTTGTAAATGTCACAACAATAGAAGATTGTCAATCATTCCATCACATCTGTCTTAATTCTTAGGCTAAGAAAGGGCTCTGGGCGAGGATACAGTGATGAGTGCGTACAACCCAATAAATGAAACCATCTGCTCTAAATCAGCTCCATCCCTGGTTGAGCTTTGAACATGGGGACACCCTTCAGCAAACCTTGAGCTGAGCTCCAGTTCATCAGTTTTAACTGATCATATCTCCATGCTAGGCCATGTGAGGCAGTTTTGGCAGATTTTAACCAGAAGGGACACAGAGCCCACTATGTGGAAGACACAAATCTACCATTTAGAGCAGAGAGCTACTCCTTAAGCCACTCTAAAGGTTAACGATACAACAAAACCCTTTATCAGCTACACACGACTGCATTTATTTTGTATATGACTTATTCCAAAACAGTGATTCATATTCAGCAAGGGATTTTAGATTTTTACTTTTACATTCACAAAGTCACAAGGGATATCTTTGAGGCATCTAGCTAGTAGGCCATTTGGGATTTGAGCTGATGACTTACTGACTCCAATGGCCTGCCAACACCTCATGTTTCGTTTGTGGTATTAATAAATAAAAATATGGGGTTATGTTTATCCTGGTTACTCTCTCGAAAGGCTGACTTTCAGTCCAGGGGATGTAGCGCTGCGCCAGCCTACCCAAAACCTCAGATAATACGATTAGCTCTGATAATGCGAGCTGTCGGGCGCAAAAGCGGACTCGTTTATCTCTCGGCGCCAGGAGGTGAGATGTGCACAGGCTGCACTGTTTTTTTAGCTGTGCAGCTTGGCTCGCTACCCCATGGCAGAATTTCCAACTGACTGATCTGGCTACTGCGACTCAAGGTAAAACACAAGAACATCAACACGAGAAGATCATTTACATAACTTATGTAGTTATTGCTTGAAAATGACTCACTCTATAGTAATTACATACCAAACAGCTTGCACACATGCAAATTATGACGAAAGATCATAACCCATTGCTTACCACTTGGTTATGTAGTGCACCCTATTAAATTAAGAACCATTACATTTGTAACTATTACAGGTTTTTATTTTTTTGTGTGTTATGTTTATTTAAATTATAGGTAAATTTAAGATCTTTGTCTTGCAAGCTATATGACGTAATGTGCGTTATGTGATTTTTTTGTGTTTCATTAATGGGTCACTGTTGTGCATTGATATGTATTGATTGTTTTATGCGCTGAGTCATTACAGCCTAGGACAGTAAAGAGCCACATCTGTTACCTGCGTTGAATACCTTAAGGTTAGTTAATATGCCGATACCCTTACTAAAAAGACAAATCTGATTAAAATAATAAATAATAATAATAATAATAATAATAATAAACTTCATTGGCACTGAAACTTTTCCCCAAGAATTCAAAAAGGTACATACCAAAAAGTTTTTGCACACTTCCTTGTTTGGGTTGGATTGGACCCCCAGTCTTCTATAATTCATGTTAATACTTCGATTCAACATTCAGTATTATTTTAACATACTGACAAATCCCTATGATAATTCTTAAAATTCAATGCATGCACCCATTAAAGAAACATTGCATACCAATGAGCATGGCCTGTTTGTGCAGCTCCCTCACAGGTTTACCGGGCTCAGTGTTTCACCCATTAGGCTTTTGTTTCGATTATTCTATTCTGCCCAGTGGACCAGGGAACCAGCAACAGACAGAACTTCATCAGACAGACTTCATCAGACAGAACTCCAGCAACATCATTCACAACACTCGGTGACAGGGACATGACTATAGGTCGCAGTCCTGTCACATATACCCATAACCAGTACTGTTACCCGACATCATTATTCAGACTCAAAGTAGTTGCCAAGCTTCTAAATAAAATGAATTTGGGATACTTTGCCATAAAATGTCACCCTGATGTCCGTGGAGATTTTTATACAGTATCTTTATATGCTGAGTGTGGAGGTGCTACCCCTGCCATGGTGTTCTGTAGACCTATGAAATTGGCAATGGTCACGCATGCATGCATGTACATGTAACAGCTAGAACGTGGGGGACATGGGGATAGAAGAGCCGAGATGCGGCTTTCTTTGGGAGTAGGAGAGGAGACTGGTTCAGCACATGAAGCAGGGGGGCAATGAAAACAATCTACAGCTGCCTTGGCCTTCGAAGTGATAAAAACACACAAATACAGAGTGGGTGACAGGTCAAGGACAAGAACAACTGGATATCAGGACCATCGGACTGGATGTGATTCTGGGCTGGTTGTGGGCCCAGAATCTTGTACAATATAACGATTGGTTCTTAGGCAATGCAAAGTCAAGAAACTTCACCTGAATTCAGGAAGTCCACACCCCCAGCCCATCTCGCAGCACCAATTTAATCCTGATACACATTGCCATGAGAAGGACTGATATTTGCTTATATTTAATTATGTTTACAGTAAACTCTAGTTTGAAATCCTTCAGAATTACTTAAAATGCAAGCAGTCTTGACAGAAATATTTTTTTTTAAGAAACAAGGCAGACTGGGTCTATCAGTATTGTCCAGATTTCAAGGTTTTAGGTACAAATGCCATAAGAGCTAGTGCTGCTCCCCAAAGTTACTTAATCTCTGTCCTAAGACATCAGAACAACAAGTCTGGCCTCTTGGTATCTAGGAGCACCAGACATTCCATGTCATACTTTTCCCACTCATCACTGTCTTGGAACTCTGACTCAGAGCCATGTTTCTCTGTAAGAGAATCACAGGATTGAGAAAAGTCTCCAAAAGCTTAGGCTCTCTGACAGAAGGAGACCCGGATCTTCTGCTGTTGTACCGCCGAGACAGGAGGGAATGCATGCAATTAAAGTTGCTGACATTCTTTAAAGATACAAACAAACTGGAGCAGATTACTTAAAATTCTGTTTTGCTGCGCAATGCACCACAATTTCAATATACACTCACCGGTCACTTCATTAGGTACACTTGTTAAACTCTGTTAAAGCAATAAGAACATAGAGACATAGTCCAGAGGATCTGCTGAAGTTCAAACCAAGCATCAGAATGGGGTGATTTAAGAGACTTTGAATGAGGCATAGTTGTTGGTGCCAGGCAGGCTGGTTTAAACATTTCAGAAACTGCTGATTTACTGGGATTCACACACACACAACCATCTGTAGGGTTTACAGAGAATGGTCTGAAAAAGAAAAAACATCCAGTGAGCAGCAGTTCTTCGGGTGAGAATGCCTTGTTGATGGCAGAGGTCAGAGAAGAATGACCAGATTGATTTGAGCTGATAGAAAGGCAACAGTAACTCAAACAGCCACTCAATACTACTAAGGTACGCGGAAGAGCATCTCTGAATGCACAACACATCGAATCCTGAAGCTGATGGGTTACAGCAGGAGAAGACCACACCAGGACCACTCCTGTCAGCTAAGAACAGGAAACTGAGTCTTGGGCTCCCCAAAATTAGACAATGGGAGATTGGAAAAATGTTGCCTGTTCTGATGAGTCTTGATCTCTGCTGTGACATTTTGATAGTAGGGTCAAAATTTGGCATAAACATCAAGAAGTGTGCACACACACACACGCGCACACACACACTCACTGGCCACTTCATTAGGTACACCTTGGTAGTACTGGGTTGGACCCACAATGGTTTTCAAAACATTCTATATATACTGTATATATATATATGCTTACATCCGTTGTTCATACAGTTATCCTCCCAGATTTAGTCAAATCAATTTGCTCACATCCATGATTCTTTATGTTTTAGATAGTACTTTTTTTAAATGGTGCAAAAGTGCCATATTGTAGAAGAAAAGCATCCATCCATTCATCATTTCATTCATCCGTTCATGTTCTAAGCACTTATCCTGGTCAGCATCCTGGGGAGAAGATAAAAATTTAAAACACAGCCCTCACCAGGACAAGTAGAGTTTCAATGGAAAAAAATAGACAATGACGTACCAGTATTGGAAAATTATACAGTGGACAGTGTAATGGCCCAATCATTTCAAATAAATACTGCCTGTGAACTTAAAACAACTAAATGTGAGTTAATGATTTGTACTTTGCCATATTCTAGGGACCCATAACTAAACATTTTATTGTTACATGTGCTTTCTGAATGTTAATCTTTTTTGCCATTAGACTAAATTTAATCAACATAAAAAATAATCAATTCTTCTGGTGTTGAGTTGATGATTATTCTAGATGATGTGATAATTAAAATCTTGATGGAAGAAGTCATTTTTAAAAGCAGAGGAGCACTGCAGCTCTGGTGCCAAAATTGCATGTCAGAAGCACAACATTGCATACATAATAAGAAAGGTTTCTCATCAATATTCAGCATAATGTATTACACATAAGGGATAATTACAAATCCATAATTTGGTCAGCAGCTCATTATTGAGCTCAGTGACGTTAATGTGGCTGTTGCCCAGCAGGTGGCAGTGTGCCTTTGTCCATAACATTCTGTGCTTTGCCCATTGTACATACACTGCCTGGCCAAAAAAAAAAAGTCACCGTTTCCATTTAAATAAGCAAATACAGTACTTAAGAGCCAGTGGTCTGCTGTAGTCTCAGCAAAGTTACGCAGCAATAAAATGAAATCAGCTGAGTACCTGAATCTACTGAATGGCCAGGTTATCCCATCAATGGATTTTTTTCTTCCCTGACAGTACAGGCTTATTGCAGGACAAAAATGCCAAGATTCTGGGCTCAAATTGTGAAAGATTGGTTCAGGGAGCATGAAGAATCATTTTCATACATGAACTGGCCACCAGAGTCCTGACCTTAACTCCATTGAATGTCTTTGGCATGTGGTAGAGAAGACTTTATGGAGTGGTTCGACTCTCCTGTTGTCAACACAAGATTTGATGAAAAATGAATGCAAATCTAGGATGAAAAAAATGTTGAGACATTGCATAAGCTCGTCCAAACAATACCACGACGAATGCTCCTTAATCAAAGCTAAAGATGGTCAAATGAAAGACTGATGTGTGCGACTTTTTTTTTTGTCGGACATTGTATTTCAGCAATAGTAAGTGAAGACCAAGTTCATCAGACAGGACTTTACACTAAGAGAATATAGTGTCCCTTCAAACAGACCTCGAAAAAGCAATTTCACCCCTTTAGTTAGGGGAGATTATCACAGTTTATGTCCCATCTGTGTGCAATAGAATTTTTAAGTTCTAATTTAAAACCAAAATAGCACATTTTCCAGATTTATGTTTTTGATGTGCATTCATTGTTTTGTAGATTATTTAGATTCATGGATATAAGTAATTTCTGAATTAGAATAATTGTGCTATTATGAATCTATTATTTACTAAAAAAATGCATTTGGGGCATGGCCATTGGCCTTATGGAAATAAAAGATTGCAGTATGGGAGGTAAACTGCAGTTGCTCCCTGAGACAAATTACTACCTTTAGTTAAAAATGAAAATTATTTCTGTAAATATTTCTGTAAATTGGATATAAAAAGCAAATAAAAGTCACATAAAATAATTTTTGCCAAAACTGGAATAACTTTAGTTCTTCACACTTTCATTTGTTTTACAGAACTAAAACATAGAGTACAAAAAAAAAAAACACAAAAGTAACCTTTATCTTACTTATTTTGTTCCGTAAGTTTTGAAGTACAATAAGAGTTTCAGTCTTCCTGTGTGGTAACTATTCTCATTACCAAACATCGATATTAACAAGGCTAAAAATCCATCTCTGAAAACCTTGGCATTCCTATTTCAGCACCAATTCAAGAAGAATAAGAGAAACATTGATCACATATGTCATGTAAGTTTAAACGGAATTGTTGAAAAATCATCACAGAAAATATGCACAACTTGCAAAGACCCAAAGGAGAACCTTTGGAAGTCTCAGTCTACGCCATCCAATCAGACACTCACCCAAGAAGTTTGAAGGTCATGCAAAACCTGAATAAGTAAAAACATTTCTGGAAAAATTAAACAAAAACATTGAACAATATTAAAGTTCTTTGGCAACACAAAGTGATATTTTTATTACAGTTGACCACATGAACAGCCTTGGTACATCAGAGGACATTTACTGTTGCTGCAAGGTGGTTAAGCTCTCTCCGGTATTGAAGGCCTTGAACACATGCAAATCATCATGGAATCTGTGGATCTACAAGGAGTTTTGGAGTGAGGTGTTTTAACCAAAATTCAAAAACTGGGCCTCTGTCTAAGGATGAAGGTCTTGCAGCAGGATAATAATCTGAAACATTAAACACCAATGTCTGGTAAGAAAAAAAGAGAATGGCTTTTGTGCAGGACTTAAAAATGTTTGCAAATAAATGTGCTGAGTTTTAATTTTTTTTGCTTTGTGGTTTTTGCTGCATTTTAACCAGATGTGTCAAGTGGCATTCCTTTTGGTGTTCTTTAGGAAATTGAATGAAGTTTGTGACATTGTCAGTGGTCACAACTGGGCACAAGCGTAAAAATGGTATGTTTTCAGATAAGAAAGAAAATAAATTATTTTATATATTTTAAAAAACAGGCTGCGATGAGATACTAACAGTCAAAAAATTGTAATTTCATCATGCAACAAACTGACGATTATACAGTATGTATATATTCTGGTAGCAATGACAAATCTAGACAGCATATTAAAAAGCAGAG
>JAACJT020000034.1:14329705-14355252 GCA_009936485.2 Gymnarchus niloticus
GAGAGGCGGTGGAGGACAGGGCGGCCTGGCGTGCTGTGGTCCATGGAGTCATGAAGAGTCGGACACGATTGCGTGACTAAACAAAAACAACAAAATATATTCTGGTCTTATATTTTTGATTCACAAGTGTCCAAGAGATTTTTTTAAACCACGGCAATTGTTACACAAGTAGCACAATTTGGAGAAGAACCCTTTTCCATACTAATGATTTATTTAAACCTAGCATATTCATAAATATAGCTCTGTAAATCTTTGATTATTCCATCACTGACTGTCAGACAGGTTAATCTACTTGCAAGCAGATAATTACTTTAAGCCAGAATTACTGACTAAATCATTTGTTGTGTTATTTCTTATGCTTTCTCTCATTCCTTACAGAAGAGAGTAGTTTTACATGAGAAACATTGTACACGTCTACAAAAACCTAAGGATCTCTATCAGCTAGATATGTGTCACATGACTGTCTTGTACATATTGAGTTGCATGTATCATAAAATATGGAGCAAAAACATTGCTGAATTAAATGCAGAATCACACCATTGGTGGGTCATGGCCATTGCACAGCCTGCAGTGTTTACTGTCGAGGACCCTGGGGAAAAAATCGGATTACAGTTAGTAAGAATAAGCCTGGCTTTCATTCGTTCCGGTGATGAGAATATTAGTGTAGGAAGAGCCCAGAGCAGCTGCTGGATAAATAAGGAGTGTATGTATTCTTTATCATTGAATTTGTGCAATTCCATGTATCCAATTGTCCTTTCAGTCTTCAGAGCTACGAAGCCCAATGCATTGGTTTAGAAGCACAGACACCAAGTCAAACACTCTCGTGTGAAAAGCGACACTTCCTGCTGGAGAGAGACCGGCAGATCCCATCCTTTATGCAATCACAATGACTGCACTTTTTATGTTTGCATGTCAGATTTTTGAATCAGATTTTGTTTACAGCAAAAAAAAGGTCATGGTGCAGGTTATTTAGTGCTTGCAATATGGTGACCCTAGTAAAATTTCACGGTCCTCCCGAAGAAAGTATTTCATCTGCATAATTTGAGTATATTTATAATATTACAAATGGGTACAACTCTAAACAGTGTTTTAAATACAAAAACATCCACTATCTTGAAATAACAATGCTGCAGTTGACGGATCATATGAATTATGCATTGACTAACTTTCACTTTGGAAAGCCAGCCTGGTGTTTATTGCACAGCTTAACCCTGTGTTTATTATATATAAGAGCCAAATTCACAGTATGATTAAAAAGCAGGAAGAAAATAAAATGTAAATGCTGCTTCCTCTTGGCCATTAGCACGCAACCACCCTCCCTTACCTGTTATGCTTACTCTTTTCTTGTGCCACAGGGCCAGTGCTTTGCAGAAGTTCTTCACTGAGGCTGAATCACAAAGCTGATGTTTTAGGAAGCACCTGGGCCTGCAGTCCCATTTTTCAGTAACTGGTAGAAAGAAGTTAATAGATAACATGTAATTTTTACCAACATGTGATCCTGGCATCAGTGTCAAAGTACAAAGAAATTGACAGCAAACTGCGTATGAAAGCTCACGGCACGGCTCAGGACTGTTATTAGACTGGAGGAATGATGTCTGTTTGCCTTCTCGTTCTTTAAATGGTTGTATTTATTTATTCTGTTGTTCTCCACATCCAATAACCTTTGCTGTTTTTTTCCCCATGCTAAAAAATTTTTAATTAAAATACCAAATAGACACCTGGAGAAGTGATGTAATGTTCAAAATCATACTTGCCCCAGCAGGCAGCATCACCTCCAACTATGAAAATATTTGCAGATGGCATAAAAAAGCGACATGCTAAACCTTAAGTAACACGTTGTAGTAAGGTCCCCTCCCCTTTCAGTAGACACCAGTTAAAATAGAAATCGATTGCTCTGTGTTGGTATGCTCTGGTCTGATCTCTAGGCTCATTATCCACTGAGCATTTCATTTGATGAAGAGTTGTCCTCTTTGTCACCTAGAGTAAGGGCAGGAGGGACGAAACCTGATAGGCAGGGAAATTATTGCCTCCAAACTTCCCCTGCCTAATCAGATGAAGTGGAGTCCAAAACCTTATAAGGGCTGAAGAAGTGGTCCTGGGGCATTGAGCTAAAACCAACCCAGCTACACCAGCTCCATGCAAACCAAGCTCAACTATCACAGAGCAACAAAGTGTCCCATATCAATAAATGAATGAAGAAAACATTTATTTCTCTCCAAGTTAGGCTGACATATGCAAGCTTTGTCAATGCATAATGCTCTCTGGTATATGACAACACAGGGACAATAACAATTACAAAGATGAACTATGTGACATCACTAGAACAGACAATCCTTGAATAAATTCTTGAAGAATAACTTAGAGCAAAGGCACGATAAGAAGTATTAAAACAATTTAATAAATACATTATAATACATTTAACTGGGGCAACTGTGTGATCCTTAGCAAATATTTACATGATGACTACAATTCATAGCCAATTCACTTTTTCATGTGTGAAATAGTAGATGATTCTGAACTAAACCTACACACCCTCAATTGAGTTTAAAAACCGAGTTTTAATACCAAATACAAAATCTGCATAAAGTTTATGTTATAAAATGTCCAGCTATCAATCATCCAAGTGCTCTTTCCTGTCAGAGCAGTGGAGAGCCAGAAGACCATTCTTGGCAACACAGGGTGCAATGCTGGGAATGGGATAATCTACGGATGGGATGCCCCTGTTCTAAAATGTAATGTTGTTAAAATATCTTAGGATACCGTACGAAGACACAATTTTATTTTCCGATTTCAATTCAGTTTTACTGGCAGAGATTTTAATAACAAAAACATGTTCTGAAGAACAGGTGTAACGGTCTTCATTTGTCACTTACGAATGAATTTACAGTTTCAGGGGACTAAACACGGTACACCAAGTGAAGCAATTTGAAGGCAAAAATAATGTTTAATTTTGATGATTGCATTCAAGTTACATGATTGCAGTCACTGAATTGGTACTTAAATATTTGCAGTGCTGAGAAATAATTTGAAAGGCTTTCATAACAACATTGGGGAAATCATGCATGAAAACAACTTTGAGCCATTTTGAGAAATTCATGCCTAATGGGAGGAAAGATTATACTGAAAATAACTGCAGTATATATGGAGAAAAATAGGTGAATAAAATGCTGAGCCATTCTATTAGTAATGAATTTGGTGTGCTAATTTTTTGTGATTCCTGGTAAAATTGTGAGGGCTTTTATATACAGTATAATCTTCTATTTGACATTAAATTGAATCAAATGCCTGCCCTGTAAATCACACATGCTGTCAAAACCAGCACTATGGACTGTGGAGCTCAGCGGTAAACGTGTGCATTTAGTGCTAATAAAATGAATATTTAAAAGGTGAATAGATTATTTAGCTGCTTTATGACAGAAAGAGACATCATTTAGCGCTGGTGTTTCTACTCTGTAACAATGCTGCAGACTTGCAGACTTAGTGTATGAAAGGTGATGATGATAACTAACCTTAATGAATCCCAGTTAAACACAAAGTAAAATTTAGTCACCACACTGCAGACAAAAGTCGGCAGGTCAAATTCAATTGTTACACTTTGACTGAACCACTCCACGCACCCCGTGTGACCTGGTACTGAACCGGAAGACAGGGTCTCAAACAGCTATTTAGACTGAACAGGCCACTCTGCTTGGGGCTCAGACAGTCAGTATTGGAAAAAAGCAGCACTGACAACAGCAGCCAGACACGCCCCAAGCTGCGGGGCCAGGTCTTCTGCCTATCAGACTGTTCCTCTTTGACAGGCAGGTCTCCAAGTGCTCAGTGCTGATAGGACTCAGGCCGCTGACTGTGACATGCACAGGTTAGACAGCTCGGATGGACTTAAGAGCTAAGTTGCAAGGAGTAACAGAGGACAAGATCAAAGATCAAAGGAGGGTCAGGCAAGCAGCAAACAGAACCAAGGATTCAAGGCTTGACAAAGAATCAAGGGACAATGCAGAGGTCAAACCAGAACTAAAAGTACTAAGGCAAATAGCTAAGCCACATAAAAATGGGACACCAAAGATTCAGAAAACCTGACTACAAGACTAAGCAGATAAACATGACCCAGATTGACTGCCAGCAGATGTGCATGGGTGGCTATTGATTGTTGCCATCTAAAGTTGGTGTGGGTCTGGCCGATGATCAGACCTGTGGAAGGTAACGTATACTAGATTTTGGACTGGATATGACAGACGTAGCAGGCATTAACACACTATGTTTGCCTTCATGACTTTTTAAACTGACTAATATTATTACAGAGAGTAATGTTAGTCAACTAAATCTAAATAAACCCAAAGTCACAGTGACCTGCTCTAAGATCATTGCTAGTCCCTACATTGCTCTTTCGGAAATCAAAAGTGATGTATTTGATGCATTTTGAAATAAAGAGTCAAGCTTATTTTGATGAATGAATAGTTTTATGAAGCTCAAAACACAAATTTGTATTTCTGCTCTGCCTTAATGGGTGGATGACTCTACAGGTGGGTTTTTGTGTTCCCAATCCCACTCACCATTACGTAAGCATAACTCTCCATCCTGACTGGCTGATTCCCAGTTTAAAGATGACCGTTTCCTTTAAAAATCTAACCAGACAGTGAAGCAGGAGATGATTATTTTGAATTCATCTGACTGTTTGTGGTGGTAAACTTTTTGTAAACCTATCTGAGACTGAGCATGAATATGTTTGACCCTTTCGCCTGCTGTGTGCCCAGTTATGTGTAGCCCTCGTGGATTTAGTTTGCCTAGATCTTTGGGGGCTTGTTTTCAATCTTTAGACTCTATAAAATCCCTGAGCTGTGTCACCCTGGTATGCAGCTGTCTGAGCATAAGAAGAGTAAAAACTTCACACAGAAAGACCAATTTCTTTGTGGTGAGTTAAAAATTGGAGTAAGAAAAAATCTAACGTAATCCCTTTCCATTTTTTTAAAGCTGTTCTGCTGAAATGCCATGATCTCCCATATGTTCTCTTCAGAGTTTTTAAGATTTAAAATACTTTCATTCTTCCTCCACAGGCGTCTGTAGAACAACCTCTAACCTCAGAGAATCCAATTCCTGTCTATAACTTTCTTCCCAAATGCATGTGAATTTTGTTGCTTAAAAACCTAAATAAAATGACAGTAACCCTTAAAAATGGGAACTTGGATTGTGCAAAACTACAAAAACTGAGAAATGCGGCAGTCTACACCCATTAGCAAAATGATAGCACTGTATAGGATACCTTTCTCACTAAGAGTAGCATAGTGGCAGTCATGGTGGGATAGCATTTAATTAAGGTTTGGTATAAAGCAAGAGTGAAGCATGGAGTTTACTTTACATGGCAGATTCAGAAGCCGATTTTGATCCTAATATCTGACACTACATTCGTAAATTCAGGTGGCCAGATGAAATTCGGGTTAATATTATCTAGTCTGAAATGGTTTATTAGATAAGTGCAATGAGGTTTGGTGATTACATTTATACCTATGATGCCATTTAGTTTTAATTGTGCATCCAAAAATATTTGAATTATCTTGACATCTTCAGGGAAATCAAGCATTACTAAATCAGAGAACTGATAACTCAGTTTAAAATTATTATACTGACCGGCTTCTTCTTTGTTTTAGCTGAGATCCTAGAGTTTCCTAAATTTTTTATGGTTTAAATGAAATGGAGATGGTGTGGGATATCCAAATTCATAGCATATTTTATGGGTTTTCATTTTGCAAGTAAAATTCTATGAGGCTTTTGGTCTGCTTCACCTCATAATCATCTGACTCACATAATAAAAGATGTTCATCAAAGAGAAGAACTGTCCGATAAAATAGTTTAAGGCTATTAGGGTCATAAGTTTAGGAGTAAAATGTGAGTAAAATGTTTGTAAAATCTATTCTTAAAACATTGCTTGATGCTGTATTAAGCCACATCATCATTGATGTTACCTGGAGCCATTGTGTGTTTGTGTCTTTTAGGCACCATTCA
Source organism: Gymnarchus niloticus (assembly GCA_009936485.2). NCBI lineage: Eukaryota > Metazoa > Chordata > Actinopteri > Osteoglossiformes > Gymnarchidae > Gymnarchus > Gymnarchus niloticus. Next base: position 14,335,703 of record JAACJT020000034.1, read on the forward strand.
CCCTCCCCCAGGCAACCTGACCAGGAGTGACCAGATCCTAGCCTGTGCCCTAACATGAATCCACAGATCTTGTCCCTTCATCCAGAGCCAACGTGATGCTTTCTCGGCTCTCTCCATGATGTAGCCCATAACTCCTCTCTTCCCTGCTCCTGTAATGCTGAGCTTGGTAAAAGCTTTGCCAATAGACTTTCTGCAAAACCCTGGCACCCCATCTCCACAGTCCAAGAGCCAAAATAAGAATTACAACAGCAAAAATAGGTTTACCCCAAATGAGGATCTAAAAAACACTTTTCTTGATTTATGTAATTTAGCGCACCATCTCTCTAAAATCTATAGTGATCATTACATATCATTGAAATGTATTTCGATAAAATATAAACAAATAATCATGAATTAAGAGCATTTATTGGTTTCATGCAAAGGGAAATATTAGTGAAGTGAATACATCAATCAGGCTATGTACTGTTAATTGCTAAATGTATTCAGGGATGGCAACGAACATGAGAAGGTCAGGAAGGAAAATAATTTTCATAAATGACTTGCAAATTAATAGTGGAAATAAGCGATGGATGACCAGAACCCGATGAAATGATTGCATTTGGGAGAGAGCATTAATACAAAATCATAATTGTGGAGAAGATTACAGACGGATCATTTATGCCTCAAATTTTCATTAAGCTGATGACCTATAGAGAAGAGCAATTAACAAGCAAGTTGTCATTGTCTTCCCAGTTGAGTTCCCCTAAGCAGATGGTAACAAATAAGTAAACAAAGCTCTTTGGATGGTCTTCACTTGTGTCCAGAAATGGACGGTAAAGGGAGTGTCTACTTGTTTAATACACTGGAACCGGATTGTGACTTCAAGAGGGTCACATTGGAAGAATAACTTCAGTTTTCATTAGACAAATTGAAAAAAAAAAATATATATATGTATATATATATATTTTTTACCAAAAATGCAATGTAGCAATGTAGGTACAAAATCAATTTTGCTTTAAATGTTGAATTTTGAATGACACTTTCCCATTTGTCTTCTATGTAATCTCACAATATTTGTAATGCTATGAAATGACAAGAAAAAGATTACCTTTCTATAACTCCATTATAATCATCTCTCGATTTTTTCAAAAAACTGATTAATTGTTTGAAGAGGGGGGCTAATTAACCCTATCCTCCTGTCTCCCCCTCAACAACCATGCCACCTCATGGAGACAATGATAATTCTTAAAGAGATACCGAAGATTACACCACAGCTCAAATGATGTGTATGCCATCTGTCACTGACATAACCTGACATAGCACACTCCATCAGGAAAGGACTATTGATTCCAGTCACAGCCTTCCCAACCTTAACCATTTATTTAATTTTGTTTGTAGTAATATTTATTTACATTCTAATGTAATTTGTTTACACAATGTTTACTTGTTTACATTATGTGTGTTGTCTTGCATTATATGTTTATCTGATCTTTACCTAGCTGCTGTATGCACAAGAATTTCCCCTGGGATCAATAAAGTTTATCTTATCTTATCTTATCTTATCTTATCTTATCTTATCTTATCTTAACCTGGCTGATGTTACTACAAAGCAATGAGAATAAGGAATACCCAGGCATGTACTCCATTCAACCAGATGTCATAATATTTTTTTTTTATCTGAAGATGTACATGCTAGTGTATTTCTTACATACCTTTGTATTTAAGTCTCATGTCCTGTATTTCTATATTTATTCCTGTCTGTGTTATGTCCTAATTGCTGTTCTGTTCATTGCCATCCGTCTCTAGCAGTAGCAAGATGTGTCAATAAAAATTTCCTCCGGCCTTGGCTGTGTGGCAATAAAGATTCTGATTCTGAAAAAAGTGAATATCGGTACTACTGAACAGAACAATACAGTTTCAAATTCATGATACTCATAAAAATAGTAAAATACCCACTAGAGACACTGCTCTTTAAGAGCTCTCTGTCTTGTATTGCCTTTAAAATACAACGTTCATGCTGTCACACCAGCCTCCATTCAACATCTCCAGTAGCCATACACAACTAGACCATGCTTTGAATATGAGACAGACCTGTGAATATCCCTTGATTAGACTCAGGGTAATATGAGGACCTCTAGGAATTAAAACCTTTATGAAATATTGCACTTGCTCATTATAAATCTTTGACCTCTGCTGGGTTTGAGAATCTCACCTTGTCTTCTGTTGGTGGATTTTAATTTGGTACAAGCCTTGTTTTGCATTGTTCCTGACATTTGCCTGTGTTTTGACTTGGGTCTAAAATTTTGCCTGTTAACCCAGCTTAACACCTCATAATGTTTTTGTTAAACATGTATGCTACAAAAAATTTTGGAGGATCTAGTGGAACAAAACATATCTGTATTGTCTCGTATTATCCATAAGGATAATACGAAACAATTAGTTAAAAAAAAGGTTTTCCATGCAAGCCATTACCTTGTACCCTGTGCTTCCTGGGTAGGCTTCAGCCTCACCCTGCACTGGAACAGCAGTTAAAAGATGGATGGATCAATCAGTGAAGATAATACCATGAAACAATTATCTCTTACAAGAATCTCTTCAGATCCATGAGTGAAAATATTCCCTGTGTGTAGATCAGATCTATCAAGATGTTCCGTATCAATAGTCCATACCGAACTGGCTGAATTGCATGCTGCTGCTTAAATGTTTTCTTCCACACATTTAAAAAATTGCAGAGGTTATTCTAAACATATTAAAAGAACTGCAATCTATCAACCGTGTCCCTCGATGTCAGAAGATGCAGCCACAATGATGACCCCAATTAAATAATATCAATGTCCTGTGTTGGATCATTCAAGTAGAGTTTACATTGAATTAATGGAATATGGCAGTGGTAAATATTAGTGGCAATAGAATCCAGAATAATGGCTGCGTGGTGTTATCTGTCATTGGAAGGGTGCTTGAACAGAGAACCATACCTGATGTGGGATTCAAGAGTGTGACTGATAAAGAATCATCAATCTAATTTCCATTCAGTGTGACAACTCCCTTTCAAGCTGTTGTCTTCCACAGACTAGCTCCAGGTAACTGCAGTACATCCTTGAACAAAAAGCACCACAGACTGATTGTGAAATTAAAATTTATTCCCATTGATAACTGTAAACATTTCTAAAGGAGGTTGCCAATATACTTGAATATACTGCTTCTAACGGGAGTAGTATTGATACTGTTCAGCAACTCGAAGCTTGAAGCTATCGATGGAGAGTTCCCAGCCCAGTGATGTTGGATGTAGCCGCTACTAAAGTATGTTCACTGAAAGTTCTTTAACATTGTCTATCCTATTCATAATTTAATGAATCTATGCCTTTCTGAGGCTAGTCCTGTGAAGAAGAATTACGTTTTGAGTTACCGTCAAATTCCCAGTGTTTTTGTTTCAGTTACTCATGCAGAGACTTCTACATACTTCTTGGCAAAGAATGGATGAAAAGCAAAGACTAACTATGAAGTACGGTGTACCATAGAGACTGCATTTAGACTGCCACAGGAATGCTGAAAGAGAAGCACTTTCTGAGTTTTATAAATGGTGTAGAGTTAAAAATAAAACCCAAAACAGTGTCTGCCACCCCCAGGTAGACACACATTGTCTGAATTGTAACGTGACTCTTCATGAACCTTCTGTGTGCACTTCTCCCTGAAAGGAAAGTGTTTGGTTGAACACCTTCTTAAATCTTGTCCGTGTGAGTAATGTCACATTACGACTACCTGCTGTTGGATGGAAATCCTCACCTTCCTATTGATGCATTACTTGGTCATAAACATGTTGTTGGCAGAAGATGTCTTGACAGGGAGAACTAAAAGGAAAAGAATACACGACTGTATACACAGCTAAGGGAAGCACACTTCCAAATGGGAAAGTATATTGTCCACCTCTTTATCTTGTTCAATTTGTATCCTTTTCCTAAAGTAGTTTCAATAGAAGTAAAATCCAGAACTCGCAGAGATAATCTGTTTATAGAGTTGGTGATACACCGATCAGCCACAATGTTAACACCACCCCCTTGTAGAACAATTGGCTGTTCCCCACAGCTAGGTGGCGCACCAATAAGGATACAAATGAGAAAGGTGATATAAAAGGACTGGCAGAAGCTATCCAGAAGCAGGTCTATTGATCACTCCAAGTCACATGTCCATCCTGGCAAACCAGATACACCCCTTCATGATGAGTCTCCATCCCGATGACACAGGTTGATTCCAGCAGGATAAATACCCTTGCCATGTTGTTAGGAGTGTGTGTGCAAATGGTTTGAGGAGCATGACAGTGAAGCTGAGTGTGACATAGAATCTCAGTATGAGATGCAGACAGAGGAGCTATGTGCTTAAACACAGCCCTGCTCCATCTGGTTTATGACGAGATGTGAGATGTTCTCTGATCCTCTGTTGTACTGTGTAGATGTATTTCTTAGTGTTTTTTCTAATCTGCAGATATCAACAAATGTACTGTAGAGCTGATCCACCGATGCAGCCAGTTTTGAAACTATACCCAAAGACTCTGATAGGAGACAAGAGAAGTTGTTTCAAGGCGGTCTGGTACAGTATTCACCCCTGGCTTAAATGCTCAAAAAATTTGGACTCATATTGTTTCGCCTGCAGACGCTTGAGCCCTCCCAAAAGCTGCGAGGCTGTATTTGACTCGCCATCAAGATTTAACAACTGTAATGAATAAAACTAAACACAAGCAGAACATATATGCTCTATTAAGTAGAAGTCAAAATCATTGGATGTAAATATGTTGATACGTTAATGCTAGAATAAGAACCATAATAGTTCTACAGAATACAAATGTAAAAAATGTCACGTTTCTGAAATAAACATTTCATTAAAATATTCACTGGTTTTCATAGCTGCATTTTGCTTCCTAATGCGTGTAATCTGGTGTGGTTAATAAATACAGAACAGTAAAGTCCAATGATCTGGTCCCTCTAATAGAACAACTGGCCTCAGTGTGTCCCCCCCCCCCCCCCAGTTCTCCAGTCCAAAGACACTGATTAGGCTAATGGGCATCTTTAAATTGCTAATAGTGTATTACTGTAAGTGTAGGCATGTTTGTGCCATGCAAAGGACTGCTATCCCATCCAGGGTGTTCCCAACCTTATGCCCTATGCTACCTGGAGATAGGCTCCAGACATCCCGTTACCCTGAGCAAAATAAACACTTAGAAACTGGATGGATGAAGAATTTGACATTATTCCATAATTATTATGTCTTCACTGTAATTCTAAAAGGCAGGCTATAATGAAAATGACGCCATCTACGTGTCCAAATGTTTGACTCTTCGTGTCAAGAGTAGTTACACATCAGGGCTAATAGATAGTAAAAGGCATTTAGCATCAGAAATGTCAAATGTAAAATCATTAAGTATTTAGCATCCATTTGTATTTAAGTGCTTATAACTGTGGTCCATCTGACCATTGGTCTCCCTCATCCTCTTATCCAGTGCAGGGTTGCGGTGTGTAACGAGATGTGCATGTAGCATTTAATAACTGAAACAAGTCAAACTGCTTCTACACAGGCCATAAGCCATAAGCAAAAAATAATAATTATTGTGTGTTAGAAGGACAGCAACTTAATTCATCTTCTGGTTTAACCCCCACAGAGTTGTGGGTAAGAGCAATAATTATTTTCTTCTGGGTAAAGTTTATTCATTGTGTTTAATGTTATACTTTCTGACACCAGAATAATTGATTTTTATTTAGAAAAATCGTAATTCTTAACTGATCAAACATCGCGTCCTGATGCAACTTACGACTGAGTTAATGTTTTTATAATTCGTTTTTGTTTCTCCGTGCTGGTCAAAGCACACTACCTTTTCCTTGTGTCTGAAATCGAATAGAAGAAAGATGAATAGAAGGACAAAGAGAGATCTGGGTTTAATTTGAAATTTCTTTAAATAAATCACAGTATAACAAAGAGAATAATTTTTCCTAATAATTGAAATAGATTGGACGCCTATTTAGTTTGACTTTGAGTGCTCTATAGAGTAAGATTTTCCCAATTATGATGGTGATGATGATTAATATTGCTGCACAGACATAATTTTGGCCCTCACTGTTGAAATGTCTCTAAGTATAAATGTGTATAAAGCAAACAACCAGCTGGGGCAATGCTGGATACCTTTAAAGGTTGTGTAGATCTATCTATCTACCTATCTATTAGTCAATTGCTCAGTGAAAATGTATGAATTTCCCACCAGTTTCAGGCTGCGCACAATTTCTTAGAGCGTTGGAAAGCTGTATAGCAAAGGATATAAAATTTGTTTTGCAAAATGGCACATAGCAAATGGTAAACAGATATATATATATATATATATATATATATACATAGACTGATAGACATATCAGAGAATGTAATTGCATTTTTATATATGTGTATTTTATTTTTAGAACTATAATGTAGTTAGTCAATACAAGATGTGTTGAATTATCATGTAAAGGTCTTTTTAATTTGTAATATGGAACAAGAAATATTTTTAGTTTTGAGACTGATTGTTGTTGTATATTGAAGATTGTTTTGTTTTTATGTACGTGAGATTGCGTTGGATGGTGAGCCAGTCCCCTGAAGCCCAAGGCCAGAATCGTCTCCGACTACGACAATGTTGAAGCTTGGACTTCTAACAAATAAGACATTTTTTTCCCTTTTTTTTGTATCGGCTACCTACCTCGAATAAGGCCGTTTTTTGGACAGTGTTAATTAGACCCTCTTTATTTCTCTTTTTATTATTATATTCACAGCTCCATTTTTTTATTCATTTAGGGTGTGGTTTAGCAAATTGGGGTGTGTTGTGTGAAAAGGTGGTGAATTGTATATGAAAGTTAAATTACGTTCTAGTTCCAGCTGCAGATGTTTCCTTGTTTTAGTTTTAGATGTGTAGCTCTGTACCCCAGAAGAAAACACAAGTGCTACACTGGGAAAATTAAACAGCGCTGGGCTGCATAGTCAAGAAGGGCTCTATGATTGTGCATTTAAGGACAAGGTCCTGCATCGCAGCTGTATGGGAGTAGATGGTTCTCCTACTCATTACCCCCAACAGGCTATTGATATGCTCTCTTCATCGATGGCCAAGTCTCAATGGAGCTTCATTAAGCTCCCGTGTAGTTAATGCTAACTACTCATGCCTCACTCCCTTGCCCTCAGGTCCTCTTCTCTCTTAGAGCATCATTAATAAACTGAATGGGTAAATCAATACACTTGCAAAGACTTTAAAAAATTTCAGGTCCATTGAAAGCAAATGGGCCAGGCGTTGGTCGAGAAAATGAATGAACGCTTCACGTCTCATCTCTGATCTTGTGCTGAGGGCTGCCACTGATACATCCATTGTGGGGAGGTCAATATTGCTGTCTAGACAGGGGTTGCCAAAAGGAAGCGGGGAAAACGGTGGCTGAGTGCTTGGCGAGTGGCAGCATCAAAGTAAAGGCACCGAACAAGAAATATCTCAGGAACTGAGATGACGTAGTGAAATGAGCTGGCAGGCCATCGTTTGCTTACCAGAGCAGAGGTGTCACAGATACTCAGGGTCCAGCGATTCACGTTTGTTTTCCCTGCACTTAATCTCCTAGCAGAAGAGCTACATAACTACAGTCCTGATGTAAATGACATTCCAAGGTTACTTACTTTATGGCAGTTATCATTTTAGCCTCAATAGCTTTAAATTAGCATTACTGCAATGTAGAAATTGACTTGGGTTAGAAACAGACATACTAGAACCCAAAAATTGATTCTTGTTATTGATTAACTAGTAGACTTTTCCAGGGCTGCAGAGACACTGCATACTTACATCGCATTTACATTTATTTATTTTGTCCATATAGACAGGTAGATCACAGTATACAGCAGTTAAGGAGCTACCTAAAGGTGTAAGTGCAGCCAGGCAGAGCATCCACTGAGGGACCAGCAACAGCTGCAGGCTAACAGTAAAGCACGAGATATTCAGCATCTTTCAGAGCAAGGTAAGCCTTCCAGAGGTGAGTTACAAATAAAAATCCCTGACTAGTCCTAGGGTTCAAAAACGTTTATACAAAAGAGCATAAACAAAGAGGATGTCACAATACTGGTGGAACACACAGCACTGGTAGACACATGCACACAATCACACCTGGCAAGGCAGAAACTGGTTCTTTGAGCAGCTCAACCCTTTTAAAGACCCAAAGGGCAGGGAGGCATATACATAACCAGAAATGCCAGAGAACACCAGACAGGCAAAACATGGCATGGACGAGGCAGAGCAGAGCGCAGGCACACAGGAATAAGGGAACCTAGAACAGGGGAAGACTTGTCCATTCGTAAGCATCAAGTACCCATTGATCAGGGTGACTCTGAGCTCCATAGACTGGATCACTCTCGGCTACCCACATATAGTAATACCAGCCACTGAGACAGGCAGGCATACTGTAGCAGGGCCTAAGCGTCCGAGGGAGCTAGAAGCTGGCTCAGAACACTTCGTGAGGCAGTATGATCAAGCAGGACCCACCAGGCATGCTTCCAGATCAAGACTGACCCCCAAACCACCAGAGCTGATACAGGAAATAGGCTAGGGAACCAGGCAACCACGTGCTTAATGAGGCAACCAGCACCAGGTGCATAACGAGGCAATTAGCATCACCACAGCAACCAGGTGCAGCACGAGGAAACCAGGCAGCAGGGGGAAGAACCAGGGAACAGGAGAGAGAGGGCATGACAGAGGAGTCAGTGACAGGAAAGGTGAGAACAGGATACATGTCCATCTCAGGACGTAATTTGACACCTATCAGTAATCTGAGACACCAAATCATGTTAAAACATGAATCATAACTAAATGTCTATTTTATGGTCATGTATGGATTGTATAAAATTTAACATTGAAGATAGATGCAGAATAGAGAGCTCCGACCTATCTAGGGTTGGACTGCAGTCCCAGAGACAGCCCTATAAGAGAGTTGGCTTGGAGACATGCAGGGTTAGTCAATGTGTGATCATTAATGATGCTTGCTTGGTAAGGAGGTGATGTAGAATCTGCTATTGACATAAAGATTGAGCAGTGTACGAACACCAGTGAGCCCAGCAAGAATGAATGCTGTTCGCTCGCGGCTTTCAGGCTATCATATCTTTCTCTCACCAAATAATGTTGACACTGATGATGGGCTTCAGGGTATTAGGAGTCAAACAGATGGATGGAAGGCTAATCTTCCTAGGAGGTCCATCTTATCTACCCCATTATGTATGAATCCTGGTTGAATGAGGATGTTACTGATCACTTAGGGTCAAAAGCAACATTGATTGCAGAGCAGCAATAGGAAGGCATCTATCTGTCTTTTTCTATGAATACAACAAAACTACTCTATATGTTTCTATAGTTCAGCAATGCACCATAAAATGCATGCACAAAAGTACTCTTTGTAGATAAATGCAGCTTTTAGAATGCTAAGGATCAGAGCGAATTAGTTGTCAGTCTCTCCCGTCAAACAATTTCACATGTCTCGCATAATGGGAAAGTAGAAATTCTGACATAATTGTTTGATATGGAACAAACGGTAGCACGAATGACACAGTCCATGGTTTTTCTTATAATAAATAACTATTTCTGGTCTCTTCTTGTTTTCACTTGCACTTTAAACCCCAGTAAGTTTTTTGTTGGTGCAGGTAACAAGGCAACTTATTAAATCTGTCACTGATGCAAAATGACTACTTTGCCATTCAGTGCTACTTCCTGGAGATGTGTTACATAACACGGATCAAAATCAATAGTTTTCTTAGTGACAAAAATGAATAACTTTTCAAATGTGTCATGTCTTGCTTACAAGAGAAAAACAAAACTGCATCTCAGTTACAATTGTATTCTCTATCACCTTAGGATTCTGTGATTACCAGAGACTTTATAATTACAGGTGTGTAACATAAGCAGCACTTAACGTGTTCTGGGTTTTACTTTACCGACATATAAATGTCAATTAGCACCCCATTCCCATCCCTCTGCCACTAAATGTAGCTGATTTTCAGAGTGAAAGGTTGAGAAAGGGCTCATTGGTTAGTTATTGTTTATTAACAACCTCTCAGATTGTAATTAACCTTGAGAAGCAAATGGACTTGGGAAATGCTGGAGTCCACCGCAAAAAATTAATCATGACAAAATGAATTTCATTTTTTCCTCAAGTGCTAAGAGCTGCTGTTGCGTTACAGAGAAGCTTGGAAAACACAATGAAAGAACTGATAATGAAAGTGATGTGTGTGACTTTGTAAATGTGAAAATTTTGGATATTAAAATGAGGAGCAGACTGAAATTTCACTGGCGCATAGCACTGAGACTGTTTCACTAAGAGCCACAAAGTTATTGTTTGAATTTCAGTATAGAGAGGGTGTGATGTGATTTATGGCCAATGTTTGTTTTTCACAACAGCTTATTGCCCCTTGGTTTACTTTGTTAGAACAGCAATAAAAATTGTGTTTATTTCATGCAAATTGTGAAATGGACATAGCACAGTATATATATCATTGCATTTTTCTATTTTTCCATGAAACTTGCTGAGGGAAAATTTCAAAATTAGTATCAGAGAAACAAAATACGTTTAATTTTGGCTTTCCTTTCAAAATAAAAATGAAATAGAGTGGGAATAACAGAAGTTACCAGCTGCCACTAAAGCTTCTGTCATATGTAATTATTTTGGTGCGCTTTCATTGTGAAAAGGAGCCAAACCATCCATAGCTTTTCACAGTCAGCGAAGAGACAAATGGACATATAAACAATAAGATGGAGACATAAAAATGCAGGTGGATTTATATTGATGAACTGAAAGGGAGGCTAGCAGACAAAACCATTTTCAAATTCTCATAAAACTTTCTTTCAGATGTTATCAGAGCATAACAAAACTTCAGATAGCTCAGAGATCAGTTGCTCCATTTTTGTATGAAGCGTTTGACACAGAAAACAGAAATACAAACAGTATTGTTCATTCTACCCTAGAGAAAAATATTGTGTGGCTTCATGTTTTATTTCTTGTAATAATAAATCTTATTGGAGTCAAACTTGATGTTTTACAATTTGATTGCAGTTTCTTGTACTTGTGTATCTCAGTGTGATCTAAAAAATATACCTCAATGCCATCTTGACATAGTGCAATTCTATCTTCAATGCATGTGTTTCAGTAAATACCAAAATGAAGATCTCAAACAAGATGCATGATGAACATCGTGAGAGTGTCTTTTTTCTGTTCCATCACTGAAGAGGTTTGCCAGCCATGCACAGAAGGACTAATTAATAATCCATTTAAAACATGTTTAATGAAAGTGCTTGGTAATGCTCAGAAGTTAATCTCTTTTCTACAGGAATTTCCAATTTCTTAGGATCAGACAGTCATGGGTGGATTTAAGGGGTGGCCAAAGTAAAATCCTGGCTGCCCGTGTTGCTATCACACATTGTTTTTTTTTTTTTTTGTTTTGTTTTTTAATTTCCTATGCAGAATCATCAAAAATCAATTGTCAAAGTTAGGGCTTTTTCATCTGTGTTATTGAGAGAAGGTTAAAACTAGTGAATAATTTTTGTTGTCTTAATGTTTTACTTAGAGAGAGATTGCATGACTAGTCAGCCATTCTGGGGAGTTTTATTTATATTTGCAGCTCATTTGTCAGTCTAAGTAGTCAGAGTTTCTCATTGGATGGAGGTCATTCTAGCCCCGCCCCGTTTGCAATTGGAGAGTAGTGGGAAGAATAGAATGCAGGCTAAGAGAATAGTTTTGAATGTGAGAAGAACAGGAAATAATTTAGTGAGTTATCTGAAGCAAAAAAAACATTTATAACCCAGCAACCAAGACCACTGTTGTGTACGATTTACAAGTGGTGCTGTTTTACTCTTTTTAGCTTTTCAGAGTTTTCAGTTGTTTTATGCCTGTAATCAGGAAATGTCAGTTAGCTTTCACTAATTTATTTACTGCTCATTTTCATACAAGAATTGTTATGAACCTGTTCTCTGGTTTCATTTTGTATTTTTGAAGACTAATTTACTTCAAGAATACATATGCACATTTCATTTGTATATTTACATTTCATTAAAATGTGATGTGAAAAGAGTCTGCTGTTAAGTGTTTCTTTGCAGATTAGATGTTGTAATTTTATTGGAAATACTACCTTTGTCGATATTTGATTTTCTGCCCCCCCCCCGCCTCCCCTGCTGCCACCAACCCCAGCCACCTCATTCAATCTGTTCTGCCCTGTAGACAATATGAGAGGGCCTTTGCTACAGACTCTTTGTTACTGACATAGAATGAGAAGTATAGTCCGAACAGTATAGTTTTTATTGTCTTGGCCAAACAGAGTTATTCACTGTCATGACAAAGACCAAAACTTAATTACATTTTACATGCACCCCCCCCACATCCACAAATACACAGCATACATATTCAGTTCGATTAATTTTATAGTGCCTTTCACAACACAGTTGTCCCAAGGCACTTAACAGGAGTGTGTTGTAATTACAATGTACGTTGATGACGGAGGAAAAAGGTCAGAAGACAACTGATGAGAGGAAATAAAAAATTTCTCAGCGAGGAGCAAAAAACCTCTGGGGATCTGAGGTCAACTGGCTGCCCTCCCCCTTCAGCAAGTTACCATTATACAAAGCAGGGAAAGATACAAGAATATGATGCCACATGTGACACTACCAGTCAAAAGTTTTTGCACACACTAAGATTTTCTACATTGTCAATGTAGAACACAGAATTTTCACAAACACACACATGGGAATGAATAAGTGAAATGCAGGGACTTTAAGCATAAACACATTTTGTTTTAACCTTAACAGTGAGGCAGTACTGCTGATGAATGGATCTACGGTGGGAAAACAGCCACTTAACTGGACTGGCAGTGAATGAGGTGCTCTAAGAGCCACAGTGATGGAGTTTTAGAGACTATAAATTGCTGAGACACAAAAGGATTCAAGAAATTACCGCTAAGATGACTGTGATTTCTAAAGGGCATTATTTTTCAGAATTGGAGTGGTTATTGATTTGACCCAATTTCAGCAAATTTAAAATAACTGCTACATGAAATAGTCTGTTTTTGTTTGCTTTTGATTATTGTAAGAAAATGCCCAAATGGCTAGGATGTCCTATTGCCATTTGCCATCAACTTTAAGTGAGTGATGGCAGTAATCTTAAACAAACAAGGCACAGGAACATCTTGAAAAAGACCAAATGGTGATCCAGTCCAGAATGTGCTGCTCAAGCCTCTCATTCTGACCCACAACAAAGCTTCTTTATTTCATTTAAAGACCCATACAAAGAGTCTCCAGAAGTATCCAAAAATCATTCACAATTAATACACAATTAATACAATTAATGTGAATCATAAAACGGTACTTTCACACCCATAACCAATCAGTTGTGCCTGGTTGACCATCGATCCCTCTCCCCTGAGTATTAACACCTGTGGACTATGCCTCAGTTTACAAAATGTCTCACAACACTTCACTTAGTTGCCATGTACTGGCTTTCACAACCATACTGACTGTTCTTTCCTCAGCTGCCTTACTGCTGTATGAACCTTGCTAGTTATTTATCGTTTTGGTTTCTGCTTGTCGATCTGTGTATGATTGTCTTACGGTTTGCCCCGTCTGGTCCTCGAGTTCTGGCTTATATCCTTGACTATGATTTGGATTTCCCCTCAGTTTTGGAAAGTGATGGTTCTCCTGGTTTTGACCCCGCCTGGCTACGATATCCGGTTGGCCTGCAGTTAAAGTTGCTGTCTATAGTTTGATCCTATCCGCATCTTCATTACAGGTAGTGACCTAATATTATCTTTTCTTTTCCAACAAACTATACTTTAAATATTCAAATTGTTATGCATTCAGTAGAAAATCAGAGAATTATGTTTCGAAATTCATATTCTTTCTGAAAAAGTTAAAACGTCATATTAAATACGTTTAATAAAAGTTACGAGTGTATTAAAAATTCATAAAAGGTGCATATGAAATTATCATTAATTTAAGTCCAAATTCAGTCAGGGGTGGTGTGGTGGTGCAGTAGACAGCACTGTCACCTCACACACCCAGGGCTGTGGGTCCTAAGTCCAGCCCCTGCTCTGTATGTGGAGTTTGGATGCATTGTGCAGGTTTACTGAGGGTGCTCCGCCCCCCCCCCGGCTGTATAAGGATGCATAGATAGGGGAACTGGTGCCCCTTCATTTCCCACTCTGTGAGTTTGTCCTGTGAGGGGTTGGAATTCCATTCAGTGTATTCCTCTGCTGTTTGAGACCTGCCCTGCCTCCCCCACTGACATTACACTGATTTCTAAGTGAAGTGACTGCAGCATCTGGTGAGAAAGTTTCTATACATATTTAGGATATTCATAACGACATATTCATTAGGCCACTAGTCATTCAGCAGCTATGCAGGTAGTGAAAAGGGCATGTGATATTTTTATGTTTTATTTGTATTGTTAATGAAATTTTGACAAATAACGCAAAATGCCTGCTAGTATGTCAGTTTTGTTTTTTTCATGTCCTGCTGACCTTCAGGGCAAACGTGGTCAAAAACAGTACAGGTTAGTTGTGTTGAGACTTATGTAGACCAATTTGAATTGGAATGTTTTCTAGTCTTAACATACCATTCTTCATTATACATTGAAATATAATTATGCATGCAGATTAATATGTAATCCATAATAGCAACAGTATATTAAACGCAACTAAACACCAACATTTTTTATGTTTATAACCAGCTATTTATAGTCTTGAAAACAAAGGAATGTACACAGCATAGAATTCTTTCATGTTTTTTATGAAATGGATGCTTAAATAAAGTTAATAAATGAATCTGAAAATGCCCCAGACTTTCTGAGTTAAACCTGGCCCCTCAAAGAAGAAAGACCAGCTGTATTAAATATTCTGCACTAAGTGGTTGGTTTAGCTTATCATTTTCTCACAGTCATCAGCCATCCTTTTCAGTCTTCAGTGTTGGTTGGATATGAATAACTCCTCGATGATTTTCCCTTGGATCCACAGTCTAGTCTATCGATAGTGTCATTCACAGTGCAACATTATTTCTTTTTTGGAAATGTGACATATGGAAAGATTTAGCAATTAAAGTGAAATATTTAGCAATTAATGTATTTTTAAAGAGGCCTTCTCTTCAAGGGACATTAAGAGTATCCTGTTCAGGGAGCGTAATTCTCATTCAACTAAGAAGACTTTTGTGCTTCTGTGATGCTACAGGGGCAACAAAGGAGTACAGCTGCCCACTACCATCACAAATCTCAGTATTTCCCCATGACCCTTAATCCCTCAGCAGCAAGCCCCCCCAATGTTTCGTCGGGGGAACAAAATTTACATTTATATAGCCTAATACATAGAAAACAGAGCACATAGAAGCTGGTGAATTATTTCTTGTTGCAACACAGAGAGACAATCTCACTCACCCAGCCACATACACAAGGGGAATTTAGAATCAACAATGAATCTGATAGCACTGGATTGTGGGAAAGGCAAAAGGCCTGGAGGAAGTCCATCTGAACACGGAGAAAACATGCAGGTCCAATACAGACAGATTTCGGGCCAATTCAGAACCCATTAGCATGAACCTATGAACTCATAGTGGGCGGTGTGGTGGCTGAATGGTTAGTATGTCTGCCCCATCGCAAGAAGGCTCTGGGTTCAATTCTTGGCTAGGGCCTTTCTGTGTTGTGTTTGCATGTTCTCCCCAAACCTGCATGGGCTTCTTTCCACAGCCTAAAAACATGCATTGTAGGCTAATTGGCTGCACTGAAAAAATGCTATGAGTTAGTATCAGGTTAGTGACCCATCCTTATAAAACAACAAGCACTCAATGAGTGTGCACGTTTCCCTATGTTGTTCATGGCATGGGGATCTGAGTATGAAGAAACAATGGCACTGCCTGCACGCTCTTCTCCTTGGCTGCCAATCATAATAGTAGGAATTCTTGCTCTGCCTTCAATAAATCAGACTGCAACTTTCTCTGTATTTCTTGCTTCTGTGCCTCTACATGCATCAAGTAACATAGGAAAGACAATAAATTGAGTATATACTCTTTTATAACACATATCTGCCACATTACCGCAGCTCATTTGCTAGAACACCACTGTGAGCAATATATTTCTGCATTTACATGCTATATTTATGCATACATTGAAGTATGGAAAGAGGTACGTGGAACCCACAACTAGTATGGTAACATATACAATCGCAAGAAATTCTGCTGCATCAATCACTTGTTCTGAGTCACACGAAGCAAGCCTCAGCTATACTAGCCTGCATAAGTTCCTTACTTGATTGGTTTCACTTTCTCTTGGGGATCTTCTTCAATGTGCGACCAAGTTTTAGCCAGTTGAGGCCTCTTTATGGGATGCTGGTTCCTAAAGCAGGTGAAGGAACTGTCTGATTTTTCTTGTTTTTTTATGGGCTCCTGCCCTGGGACTGCTATTCTACCCTTCACACAGGTGACAGATGCAGAAATAGGCGGGTGAATGCAACACTTAGTGTTGTGATGTTTGCACCCTGTGTTAAAGCAGTAACCATTATGGGTTTCTATTGTCAGCCGTGTCTCGCTGTGAAAATCGAAAAGCACTTTGAAATGCCACTGATGTTGCCTTTCACCCTCTCGCTCTTTAAGCAGCAGCTAAATCTGATATCGGTTCAGAATGACACTTGCTTCTATTTTGCTCAACAGAATTAAAGCAATTCCAGCTCACCCTAATCAAAAACTCAACAAATGATGGATTTTATGAAATGCATGATCTTAGAAATGAAACATTTATAGGTGACCCTGGAGACAATAGTGTTGAAGAAAAACAGAATCAGTAGACAATCGCTGGTATATTTTGGCAATTAAGGGTTCAAATTCAAAATGATTTACAGAGATTTGTGCCACAGGAGATCATAGTAGGTGGCGGCAGCAGGAATTTTTATGTAGTTATCCCATTAAGAAGGAGTGAGAGGTTGTCTTCTTTCTTAATCACTATCCCTTTGTCAAATTGTACCGTGAAACAGTTATTTTTTGAATCTAGTTTGTATGGGGGTGGTGTGATGTGGAAACATAATTATCAAGCTCTTGGTCCAACAGACGATGACACAGTGTCCTTACATCTGCAGGGTTATGGGTTTGAATCATACTTTTTTCTCCAGATAATCCTGTTTTTCCATCTTTCTGTCCTAAAACATGCCAGTAGACTAGCTGGCATCTCTAAAGTGGATATAATATCTGATGGTGTGCATGCAAAATGGATTGAAAATGTCTACACGTCCCTATCAAAATTGCAGGTTTTTGTGATGTAAACCCAGAATTCTAGATTAATAATGTCGCACATTGTTCCACATGTAATGTGATCTTGCAACTAAAATTCAAGAGAAAATAAAGATAATGAGGAAGATTAATAATAAGAAACCGAACTACACCCAGGTCGAATAAACGTGCACACCCCACCCCAAAGTATTGATTACAACTGTAAATTTCTGCGTATAATTCTGTATAAGTTAGATTGCCAGGGGATTTCCAGTGCAAAACCTTCTTTAGGTTATTCCACTGGTTTTCCATGGGATTGTGGTCTGAGTTTTCACTGGGCCAACTCAAGACATTGATCTTCCTCTTTTTGACCCATTTCTTGGTTAATTTGGATGTGTGCTTTGGGTCAAATCATGTTGGGAGGTGAAATTCCTCTTCATCGTCAGCTTTCTGAAAGAGCACAGCAGGTCTTGCCATAATATCTAGATATTATCCCATCTATCTTGACTAAAGCCCCGGCACCACTTGAAGAGAAGAGGGAAAGCCCTAAAGCACGATACTTCATACTAGATATGGTTTTCTTTGAAGGAAGAGCTGTGTTGTCTTTACGCCAAACGTATCTTTTACAATTAAAGCTAAAATGGTCAACCTCTGTCTTATCAGACCGTTTTCCTGCATGGTACAGTGGTGATTGAATGAATTTCTTTGCTCAATTTATATGCTTGGATGTCCTTTCTTTTTTTGTGAGAAATGTTTTCCTTCTTTCTACCTGACCCCATAGCCCAGTCATGTGTAAAATATGACAGATTGTTGTCATATGCAAGGGGGGAACAGTAACTGACAGAAATTCCTCCAGCTCTTTTACTGTTTTAAGGCCTCTTTTGACCCCTGTTCCACTGACCAAACAGGTTCAGTATGTTTACACCAATGAATAACTGTTGGCCATGTCAAAAAATGGGTTTGGGGACCTGCACACAAAACTTGCTGGTTTAGAAACAGGAACCCGTAACATGAAGAACTGAGGGGTGGGACAAACTGCACAGACACTGTGCTTGGTTCTTCATTAGTAAACATTGCTAGCTACATGATCTTATAAACATTAAATTTCTGACAATCTTTTTGAACAGGGAAAAGACACTGAATAAGCTGTTTTTGGATTAGGGATGGTTCAATACCATTTTTTAATCTCTGATACCAATAACACAACCTTAAATATCAGCCAATCCAACTGTCTTTTTGTTTCCGCTTAAACAACATTTTAGCCATTTGTATGCTATATGTAATATTCTCATCAAAAATGCTCAAATTGTGAAACAAACAATACCCTAAAGGAATAATTATAATATGAAAATCCTGCTTTGGCAACGTGAAGCGAGGCTTGCCATGTATCATATTGGATCATAACTTCCCAGTGTATTTGGGCATAATATTGAATTGCTGCATCCCAAATCTGGATGTGAAAATGTGCTGTTGAAGCCAAGAGTAATGGATGGAAACAGAGGACGTGGTCTGCTATGTTGTTTTGTGTAGCCGCTGGAGCAGGTCTGTCACACTGAAGGATCCAAGGGCAGAGAGAAACTCAAGACAGGGAGTGCAGAGACACAGGACTTGCTGGGACGTGGAACAGAGAAACAATGACTGAGTGAAAGTGCTCAGGTCAGTCTCCCTTAAATAGTCTCTGGATCCAGCCGAGGGCATGTCAATGGTGGGTTCTTCTGCAGGGAACAAGGGGGGAGAGAAGCCATACATACATTCAAATTGTGACATCCCCATTGCAGCCGACTCGTGGACGTTATGAGCGAGTTCAGCCCACATCAGGTAATGGCTCCAGGTGCGCGGGTTGGAGGAGACGAACTTACAAAGGAATTGCAGAAACTGGTGGTTAGCCTTCTCTGCCTGGCCATTAGACTGAAAATAGAACCCTGAGGTCAGGCTACGAGTAAGGTACAGAAGGTCCACCAGAATCAGTGTAAGGGTGAGCCGCCCCCTGGCTCAACATCGGAATCCAAGTGGACAGCCGAAGGTATAAATGCGGATAGGTCCTTCCGTGCGCATCTGGAAAGGGCTTAAAACCTTAGTTAAACTGAATATAAGATAAACATATTTTAATCTGACTCCATATAACTTATTAATTTATAATGCAGTGGCCTTGATCTCCAATAAATTTAGGTTGGTTCTGATAATGTCAAGACATGCCTTACTCTCAGTTACTCTCGTCTCCGGGCACTGGTATCATTCAGGGCTTTGCTCCCGGCCGGTTGAGCAAAGCCCAGCGCAATATGGAACCAGGCAGACGGTTCAGGGACTGGGTGATAACTAC
>JAACJT020000034.1:14355352-14373392 GCA_009936485.2 Gymnarchus niloticus
TCATTTCAGCACTGTGATGTAGGTAAAGGGTAGCTCTCCTCTTTCATTTCAGCACTGTGATGTAGGTAAAGGGTAGCCCCCCTTTTTATTGTTGCACACTGTAATGCAGGTAAATGGTTGCCCTTCTCCAGGTTTGGGAGGGTTTCTACTAAAGTGTGTTCCATTACAGATAATTGAATACACACCCTAAAATGTATTTTGTAACCTGTTAGATTGCACAATGTAAGTAACGTAATCTAATGACTTTTGATTACTTCTATGCTGTTTAGAATTTTAAAATGTGTGTAGCTACTTAAAACACGAGTATGGTATATATTGCATTGGTTTCTCAAGTAGAGATATCATAATTCATCAGAAGTTTTTTGTTTGTTTGCATCTATTTTAATAACCCAGTTACTGCGTTTACACGACTATAGCTGCAAAACCGGGTTCCTGAAAGAAGTTCTTTTTTGAGTCGCCCTAGGAAATAGAATTGTTCACTTCTGTTGTTACTGTTTTCGCTGTAATGAAGGCAATTTTGAACAACTGATCCACAGCCAGCATATTTGTTTTACTGTTCACACAAACTCGGCTTCCCTCATTCCACTTTTGAGTTCTTTTTCAGAAATTTCAGCATTTTAGGCACCCAAAAAAATTTTATTTGTATATTTTTGACAAAATAATACTCCCTGTGCTTCCAGGACCTGAACATGTTGCGCTTGGGCCTTTCTGTATCCTCCTCCATTTTCGTGTGTTACAATTGTGTATGGAAAAGGCACACACAAAAACACACTTTGTAGTGAATTTATGCTTTGGAGCACTTTGTGAGGCTTGCCTTATGCAACTTATTTTCTAATTAAATTGAAGTAATTCCTTCAGTAAGCTGCATTTTTGAAAATGTAACTCTATTGGATTACCACCAATTTGAATGGTAACTCTAACGAAACACAGTTGCTCATGTTTTGTATTCTAAATACATAATGTAGTTACATGTATTCCATTACTGCCCAACCTTATTCTCATCTTTTTCTTTTACACTGTGATGTAGGTAAATGGTAGCCCTTCTCTTTGATTTTGCCTCTCAGTCACCTGACTGACAACCACGCTTCCCTTTGTGTTTCTAGAAATGGCTTTTTTGTGAAAACTGTTTGTATTGTGTTGACCCCTTTCCAGATCCCATTATTGAATAAAAGAAAACCCAAATAAATCTTTCCCTGCCCAATCGCCGTGCCACCTGTTTCAGAATTCTTCTCAAATGCTCTTGTAATGGAAATGCAGGCAATAATCAATGATCATTATCTGTTTTTACATTAAACCTATATCACAATAAGACAGTAAAATGATTAACAGTATGTTGAGTGATTAAAGGTTTGAGAGGGGGAATGCTTGAAAAAACTAGTCATAGCTACCGAGGCAACATTTTTCCTGTAGGAATTTGTACAGTTCGAATCAATGTAAAGTTATAAGAATTAGCTCTGCCAATCCCTTCTACAGATAATTCACTTTAGAACTAGCCTGAGATATTGAGATGCTTTAGAAAATTGATTCAATGTCAATTTAATCTGTTGCCGTTAGACTAATACTAACACATTTATCATCTTGAATGATAAAAGATGAAAAACTACTTCATATAACATGCATTGAGTACTACTGGGTTGCCCAGCGAACCCATTTATCTAAAATGACATAGGTAAACAATACAGATGAAGTTATTCAGGTTAGGTACAGTCTTAAATCTAGCTACAAATTTAGACCAGTATTGGGTGCTGTCTTTAGATACAATGGACTGATGACAATGCAATGTATACTGCTATCTTTAAATTCAGGGAAATAAAATGCTTAAAAGTATCTTCTAAGCAATAAGTAAGTATCACCTACCCATTTTCTTTAGCAGAGTCTGCTGGGAGCAGCAAAGCATAAGCCTTAACTTGCACTCTGAATAAAATCAAAACATAAAATAAAGAAACAAAGCATCCATTAGCCATTGATAAGAAGCTACAAATGCCAAAATAGTTTGAGATACTATGTTCCTACCTTGCCTCTGTGGAAGGAATCATTTAGTCCATGGGTCTTGAGCAATACATGACCAAGAATAACAGACAGACTGCCATACTTTCCATCTATCCAACTTCTACCTGCTAATTTTGGTCAGGGCCACAGGGCATCCTGAAGCCTACCCCAGCACAGTTCACCAGGCTGTGAGATGCCTTGGATGCCAGTCCATGGCAAGGTCCCTGCATGCCAGCAATCATACACTATGGTGAATTTAGAGATGTGAATTAGCCTAACCTCATGTCTTTGAACTGTGAGAGAAAACCAGAATATCCAAAAGAAACTTGGGGAGAATGAGCAAACTCCTTATATAGAGAGCAGAGGTGGGATTTAAACCCATACCATGGAAGTGTGATGTAACAGTGCTATCCGCCATCATCCTTCGTGCACCAATATCGAAAAAAAAGAAAAAAAAAACAATTTAGTAGGCTTCTAGAAACATGGATTGCTCTTTGGCTTTTAAATAAGTCTTTTGTCAAGATTCTAAATAATTCACAGCTTTCTGCCACTGACCAGTTGTGTCTAAGATAACAATGCATTGTGCAATAACAGTAAAAGATAGGAAAGAATAAGGTTTTTGAATTTATAAGGTACATATAACTGTAAACAATGATTTGGATAACATTGCCCTTTCTATTAGGCAGCTTCTCTGTGAATGTTTAAATTTAAATGTGTTTTTGTGACTTAAAATATAATTTATTTGTTGTAATCTTCACTGTGACCCTGAATAGGATGGCAGATGGATGGCTGAATAGTTGCATGCTATGTGTCCATATAAAAAGGCTTCTTGTTTAACTGGTTTATGGTAACTGATAAAGTACACCCATAACTGGATCTTAGTACAGTCCTCCTGTCATAGAATGACAATATCCCGAGGGTCTGTTGTTGTTCTTGACAGCAGACTATCCAGAGTCAGAGACAGACTGTGAAATAAAGACTCTGATCCTCTAAAGCAGTGGTTTTCAACCTGGGAACCAGGGGGCAGAAGAGGTACTGTGGGGGACCCCAAAGTACCAAGCCTGTTGTAATTTATTTTCTAAAAAGTAATAATGCAAATATATGTTAGAACTACATATTGTCAGCATAAATGAATAGAATGATGTATATTGAAAAAAACATCAAATCATTGCTGCAGGTGATAACCCTTGGGCAAAATATCACACCTACCATCTTTGAACAAAGCGTCAAATTATGACTACTCTAATGGACGCCACCCCAGCCCTTGGCCAATACGTCATAGCAGTGATCATTGAATGATGCTTATTTCTTTTGATTCTTTGAAATAAAAGGCATCTTGGCATGGTGCTTGCATATCTGAAAATACATAATACCTACAATTTGTGTACATGCTTGAGCATGTAAGACCAATTATGTTTACTACCAAATGTCTTTTGTTTGCTTTATCTGTAACAGACAATGACAAATACAGATTGCCCAGTTTAGCCTCTGTGTTGTTCAATGACTAGTTAAGGTTAGATAAGCCCATTGCCAGTGATTATCAATGTACATAAGCGCAATTGTGTTGCAATAATATCGCTGTGTTTTAATTCTGTCTTTTGGGCCACAAAGTCCTTCGTGCTTGTCTGAGTGGGCTGTGCGATGGTAAAGCTTGGAAAGCACTGCTTGAAAGGAATAAAATTAAATGCTGGTTTGGAAGCCTTGTACGAGTCTGCCTCATATTGTAGTATCAGAATAAAACTTTATTTTTTTGCTGATGCTGACTATCGGTTTGGCATCTCCATAATCATAATTACAATAAGCAGTTATGAACTAAACAAACCAAGGGAAACAATAGCAATGCTATGACATGTAAAGTTATGTAAAAGGAAGATTATACAAAAAATACGGGACAAATGGCATTGCATACTGGTTGAATAAGGGACATGTGCTTGTCACATACTTTTGACCTTGCACAGGACTCAATAACCAGGCGTATACTGAGCAGGTAACAAAGTGTGGCTCTTTACATTTTGCAGGCTGAAACAATTCACTGCACATACAAATCAATGTGCATTCACATAATAAATACATATCAATTGTGAAATAAAGGCAATATCAATAGTAACAATACCGGCCATTAATGAAGCACACATATAGTGCAACCATATATGGCATACAACAGGACACAACATTTTGTTTTTTTAATATGGACAATACCATAATATATAGTATGAATGGCAACTCTTCAAGGTATTGATGCAGTAGATACTTGCATCTACCAGTGCTAACAGAACTGATATTGCCGGAATCAATGGTGTGTTTCAATTTTTAGTTATTTTTGAGAGTTGACGTGTGCCAGTGGTAAGCAAATTCATCCTCCCACTAGTAGTCAAGTCAAGTCAAGTCATCTTTATTTATATAGCACATTTAAAAGACAGGCAAGTGTCGACCGAAGTGCTGCACAATAAGATCAACTACATAAAATAACATTAAAACAATTAACAAAGACGTAGCAAGTAAATTGCGTTTACCAAGAAATCTGGGAAGGATTTATAATAAAGTTTGCCATTTAAAAGACCAGTTGCCATATTCTCCATCTCTTAGTCATAAAATACACTGCTTGAGCATCTGGCTATACTAAAGAGCTATGGACAGTACAAAGGGTTAAACCAGAAGAATACATTAACGGTGTTAACCAGTAGAATTGATGGTGTTATGCACACATTTACTTTGATATCCCAAATATATATATATATATATGTATATACACACATACCTGGTTATATACATATGTGTGTGTGTGTAAACAGAGAGAGAGTGACAGAAAGGCATTTGTCTTGTCAGACAACACCAACTGCCTCTTAAACACAATGCTGCCAAAAAAGGTCAAGACTGTTTGTATTTTTTTGTTGGCTTTGCCATATGTGTGATTTCTACTAAAACAAGGTTTTGTGAAAAATCCAGGTCTGTCAATCACTATTGTAGATATTTCTTTATAGTCAGATGTCAACACCTTAGATATTATGGTGGACCAAATGATATTTTTTTTTTTTTTAGTGATAGATGGTTTCTAAGCAAGTAAAAGACAGCTATCTTGTGCCTGGGCTACAAAACTATATTTATTTCTTGACTTGTAGGGGTAAGCCATATATAACTTATTTCAAAATAATTTACACACATTTACTCACAGTTCCTGAGCGTTTATGGTGAAGAACAGCATCTTTAGTAAAACCTGTGTTATTAACTCATTCACACTTGTAAGTCTCCATGGTACTGGAAAAAAGTCATTGGCCCTACTTTATAAACAGGCTTCAGGCAAGTCCAAAACAGGAGTCAGCAATACATGTGCCTATATTGTGTATGAATACTGTCCTAGGAGGTTCTCTTCATCCTGGTATTTTGTAACAAATCATTGTTTCATCAAAAGGCCATTGAAGCTTTTGAGCAGAAATTAAAATTTCAGTCTTGGAAAAGGAGTGTCATGTGCAGAGGATCTGAGGGCGGAGAAGAACTCATGAAGAACTCAGTCTCCCCTAAACAGTCTCTAGATCCAGGATCTGGGAGATCCCAGACAAGGCACTTGGGAGACCCATGGTGGCGGAAGCAGGAGCCGCAACAGGATCCCCTCCCTATGGATGGTGGTGCGAC
The DNA here is from genome assembly GCA_009936485.2 of Gymnarchus niloticus. Lineage (NCBI taxonomy): Eukaryota > Metazoa > Chordata > Actinopteri > Osteoglossiformes > Gymnarchidae > Gymnarchus > Gymnarchus niloticus. The sequence continues at coordinate 14,360,972 of JAACJT020000034.1, forward strand.
GGATGAGGGCGGTGCGGATGGGTGCGATGAAAATCCCGGATGAGCTCAGGGTCCAAGATATCCCGGGGAGAAACCCAGGTGCGGTCCTCCATGCTGTAGCCCTCTCAGTCCACCAGATACTGGAAGCCTCTCCCCCTGCGTCAACAGTCCACATTACGGCTGACCGTATAGGCAGCGGAACAGTCGATCATCCGTGGCGGCGGGGGCACAGGAACCTGGGGACTTTAGGTGCCACATACGACGGATCAGAGGCAGGAGACGTGGAAGGTAGGGCTGACACGCAGGGGGGAGGGAAGAGCCAGCCAGTGGGTGACCGGGTTGACGCGTCGGGTGACCTGGAATGGACCCATATAGCAGGACTCGAGCTTAACCGACTCTGGCCTGGAAAAGAGATTGCCAGTAGACAACCATACCTGATCCCTGGGGTGGAAGAGCCTGGCTGGATGATGATGCCTGTTGGTTTGATGCGTATAGCAGTCATTAGCCTGCTGGATAGAGTGGCGAGCCTTGCGCCAGGCCAACTGGCAATGTCGCATAGCCACATCTGCTGAGGGCGTGTCGATGGTGGGTTCCTCTGCTGCGAACAGGGGGAAAGAAGCCATACATGCACTCAAATGGTGACATCGCTGTGGCAGCAGTCTCGTGTGTGTTATGGGCCAGTTCAGAACACATCAGGTATTGGCTCCAGGTGTGCGGGTTGGATGAGACGAAATTGTGCAGGAACTGCAGGACCCATAGGTTAGCCCTTTCAGCCTGGCTGTTGGACTGTGGATGTATCCCTGAGGTCAGGCTGACAGAAGCATTGAGCAGGGTACAGAAGGCCCCCCAGAATCAGGATATGAACTTGGGGCCCCCCTCAGAAAACATGTCTGAGGGGAAACTATGAAGCCTCACTATGTGCTGCAACACCAGTTCAGCCGTCTCAGAGGCTGTGGGCAGCTTGGGCAGAGGTATAAAGTGGGCCGCCTTGGAAAAGTGGTCCACCATGGTCAGTATGACTGTATGACCTTGTGATTCAGGCAACCCATGAATAAAGTCCAGTGCCTAGTGCGACCAGGGTCTTCAGGGCACCGGAAGGGGTTTAAGCTCTCCTGCAGGAGCCGTATTATCTGGGCGGTTGCCAGCGCAAATCTGGCAAGCTGCCACAAAGGTCCAGATATCAATGGCTATTTGGGGTTACCAAAATCTGTGCCTCAGGAACTGGAGAGTGGCTTGGGCTCCACCGTGGCCAGCAAGGACAGAGGTATGACCCCACTGAACAATATCAGGCCTGACCGCAGCCGGAACAAACCGTTTTTTCCCTGGGGCATTCCCGATGGGCCTGGGTCAGACTGCAGGGTGCTCAATACCTGGTCCTCCACACCCCAATGAATAGGAGCCACAATTTTGGCAGCGGGCAGGATGGGTGCTGGAGCAGGGTGTAGGTGAGGATGAAATCAAAGTTCTCAAAAAACATGGCCCACCTGGCCTGTCTGGAGTTGAGCTGCATGGTCCACTGGATAGCGAGCAGGTTCTGATGGTCAGTAATGACCTGGAAGAGTGTTGTAGCTCCCTGTAGCCAATGTCGGTATTTCTCCAGGGCCCACAGGACAGCGAGCAGTTCCCCGTCCCCCACAGTATAGTTCCGCTTGGGAGGGGAGAACTTGCAGGAGAGAAATGCACAGGAATGTAGAGCACCTGCCCCATCCCTCTGCAAGAGGACCCCGCCTGCACCCACATCCGAGGCATTGACCTCAACTAGGAAGGCATGGGACGGATCTGAAAGGGCCAGGACCGGTGCAGACGTGAAGGCCACTTTGAGATGAGCCTCAAAGTCCTCTGCCTCTGGGGTCCAAGTGAAGGAACACGTACCATGGGTGAGCTGTGTGAGGGGGCCCACGATGGAACTAAAACCATGGATAAACCGTTTGTAAAAGTTGGAAAAGCCCAGAAAGTGCTGCAGCTGCTTAAGAGTACTGGGGTCCATAGAGATCCTGTCAACGGAAATCATGTACCCTAAAAACGATATGGGGGGAGCATGAAAGAGGCACTTTTCAAGTTTACAATACAGGTCATTCTCTAAGAGGCGCTACAAAACTGTCCAGATGTGAATGACATGATTGGTGAGCAAGTGGGAATAAATGAGAATGTCGTCCAAATAGACAAAGACGAGCCGGTTGAGGTAATTTCAGAGAAGGTTGTTCATGAGCGATTGGAAGATGGATGGGCTGTTGGAAAGCCCAAATGGCATAATGAGATGTTCGTATAAACCGTTTGGGGTGATAAAAGCCATCTTCCATTCGTCCCCCTCACACATCCGCACCAGGTTGTACGCATTATGCAGATCAAGCTTAGAAAACACGGTACTGACACACAGTGACTTGATAGCTATGTTCATAAGGAGTAACGGGTAGCGGTTCTTTACCATGATTCTGTTGAGGCCCTGGTAGTCGATGCACGGTGGTGAAAATGCACTATAAGTGCCTCCCGGTTTCAGCCCGTCTCAGTGGCCAGGGTCCGAAACTGAACTGAGTACTTTGCAATTGACTGGTTCCCCTGTTGTAGATGGAGCAATCGGGTGCATGCCTCTTGACCCCAAACGGGGTGATCAAACACATACTTGAACTCAGACATGATGGTCTCAAGGGTGGTAAAGAGTGCTGGGCTGTGGTTCCACACCACTATCGCCCAAGAAATTGCCTGGCCAGACAGCAGCGAGATGATGTATGCGATGCACGCTCTGGGAGTTGGGAAGGCACGTGGCTGGGTCTTGAAACAGAGACTGCACTGGGTGAGGAAGCGGGAGCATCATGAAGGATCTCCGTCATACCACTCTGGGTCTGGAAAACGAATCGTAGATGCACTGGCCATCACAAGCAAAGACTGAGTTTCCTCTCTCTGGGGCAGAGCGGCTCAGAGGCTCCGGATCTCCTGAGCCTGGGTCCAGACTGTATGAGACAAGGTCTCAATGGTAGACTGTTGCTTTTGGATCTAGGTTTGTATGTCGACAGACTCCACCAAAACCAATGTGGGCTCAGTCGTTCTGTCACACACAGAGGATTTTAGGGTGGAGAAGAACTCAGGAGACACAGAGTGATGGAACACAAGACCTTTATTCCTAGGATGAGGAGCAGGACAGGAGACTGGTGAAACAATGACTGAGCATCATAACTATGGTCAGTCTCCCCTAAATAGTCTTTAGATCTGGGATCCAGGAGATCCCAGACAGGGTGCTTGGGAGACCCCTGGTGCTGGGAGGGGGAGCTGCGACAAGGGGCTCATTAACATGCTGGAGAGTCCATACTTTAAAAGAGAATGAAGTTCAATTAAACTGTACTGTGATTTTTTTATACTGTAATTTGCACTTTTAATTTGTCGTTACCATAATTATGCATGCTTGGATTACAGCTGAGCTGGGATAAAATAGAACTGCCATCATATCCGCTTCAGTAGATGACATTTAGCACCTGATTTTCAAATTCCTGTTTTTTATGACTTTTCCTCTTTCATGACTTAACACAAAACCCAAATGTCAGGACTCTTTTGTCTGTGTGTATGAATAGGCTTGTACACTGTTTACTGAAGATTGATATTTTAATATGGTAAACAACCAGAGCAAAATTGATTTGTTCATATTCCAGACAACAAGGCCTCAACAGCTTCTGGAATGAACAACTAATGTTGGTAATTAGTGAAACATACTGATATGCTGGGGACAATTTGCTGCTTTTGTCCTGCTCAGTGTGCTTTGGTACTGTGTTTCTGTTGGACTTGCAGGTCATATCATAGGAATTCACAGTCCCCCTTTCACTTTCTTTCCACAAAACATTACAGTATGTTACCTGATATGGGATTTTGGCAAGTGCCTTATGTTCTTAAGCTGGGAAGGTTCTGTGTTTTTGTACATTACCTCTGACGGTTTTATGTGGTATCACATGATTATTATTCAACCTAAGTTTTTCAATTAATGCTTCAAACATCATTGTGATCTGTTTATCATTGCAAGCTATCTGTGTTGTAAACTGCAAGTGAACAGAAGTGCATAATGTAAAATTTAGTAATGAATTATTTAGGAAATGTTACTTTATGGTGAGATTAATATGCAAAGTCTGTTTGTGTACTTAAAAATTCAATCTTCGTAACACTGAATCCTAATGAATCATTCCACCTCTAGCCTGGAGTTGCTGGCATCCATTTAATGGGGTGCCTACTACACACAAGCTTATCACCTAATTTCAGAGCTTGTGAAGGAGAACAGGGGGACATCACACAGGGACCACATGCTCGGTGTATAAAGGGAGAGAAGATGCTGGTATGATCAGCATCTCTCAAAAGACAGCTTTTCCCTGGTAGCGGGATCATGTAAATGAGGCTGGGGAGATGCTCGGGCAGACGACTCTGGGACAACACCCAGAGAAGAGTTTTTTATGCAAGGGGTAATTACAACAGCTGTGCGTGAAGAGTCCTCTTCCATGCTACTGGGCAGAGATGTGCATTTAATGGCAATCTCCTGAAGTTAAAAACACAGTGCTAATCAGGCCACAGTGCTTTATTTTGCATCAAAGGCCTTTTTTCTCTATGTGGATCAGTGAGGATGAGTTGGATGGCTGGAGGTACCATGGTAATGCTTTGGTGTTAAAGCTCTCTCTTCTGTGATAGGGCCTTCCCTTCGTCCTCATGATCCTATCCCATAATAACAGGCAGATGGTTGCATCTCTCAAAGTGTGAGAGCAGGGAATCATTTCCTCTCACTCATTGTTGCCAGACTATGCTAATTCTGTCTATTCCTATTTACAAAATCTCTTTGTATATAAGCTTTCATTTCATCTCATATATCCTAAGTATCTCTTTTACTCTTATAAGCAACACTTCCTAAGCAGATATTCAGATACTGGTTGTAAATTATGCACACTAACATAACAGAAGTATCATAGGCTCTGTCACAGAATATTTGTTACCATGCAGGTTTGATGATAGGAAAATGACTACTTAAATACTATTATTAGCAGTACTCAGAGTTCATTCCTGTGTCATGGGGAAACTGGAGCCAGTGGCAAATGTCCGTTCTAACGGACTGGGTACCAACATATACCCCATGGCCAAGACAATATACCAGGCAATGAATCTAAAGAACATTTTGGAAGGGGCAAGAAGGGAAGAATGTTAATAGTGTTCAACAGTCTTCAAGTGTATTCGGGAAGGCCCTCATCAATCCTTATTACATGCATTAAAATGAATTATCCGATAAGCTCCTGGTGTTGTTTTTTTTTTTCTAAAATCTGACACTTTCTAAATTTCATATTTTGTGAATTTTTGAGCGAGTGCTTATTTTAATTAGATTAAAAGATGTTACATGCGCAGTTACAACATTTAGCTGTATTGCAGATCATGGACATAACTTTCTCATAGCTTCTTCACCAGTTGAATAGCAACTGCTGAAATTGGTGCTGAATGAGACTGAAAATTGCCACATCTACACCAACGCTCCAGATTCACAAGGACTGATCAGGTGCCGTGGGTACTCATGTTCACTCGTTTCATTGTTCTGTTCAGTTGTTTTGTTTGGTTTGCTTGGTTTCAGTTTGTTGTTTAGGTTAGGATTGTAGGGTGGTAGTGTTGTCCTTGTAGTTAAGGACATTAGCAATCCGGTTTTAAATTCCTAATCTTGTTCCGGGTTCCCGATCAGGTAAAGCCGTCATCAAATCTGTTTGTATGTTCGCGTCAACAGTCCGAGCCTTAGCTTGTCTAGTTTTGTCCTTGAGGTAATTCCCTTGTGTTCAGGGCAAAGTCTAGGTTGTAGTTTCCTAGGCTGTTCCCACTTGCATTTCCATCCTCACCATTTCTACCTCACGACACCACGACCCAAGTCGGTGGCTGCCCGTGACATAAACGAGGAAGCCTCGTACCATTTTAAAACGTTACATTGCTGACAGTTACGAAAAACATTTTGTGAATATCACACTTTTTCTCAGCATTCATTGTTTGTCCACGGATCAGTACTGTGGGTCCTTCTGTGAGGAAGTCGTGTGGTTGACGCTTCACTCTCTCTCTTCCGTTCGCAATTAATCCAAGAGACCACTTGATGTTTTATTAATGGTCTTTATAGTCATCTAATAATATAGACAAAGTTCTATAAGAGAGGCGAAGTTCAAAAGACCCTCTTTAGTTGGTCGTTTGTATCACAATTAGATCGGATTACAATTGTCTTTGAAAAGGGGCTTAAATGGCTTCAAAACATTAAAGTTATACGGTTAGGATTCCGTCGTCGAGACGACATGGAATGCAACAGTATTAATTTACAGAATATCCATTATGTCACCAAAGCGACAAAGAAGTAAGAATACACTCAACAATGATCAATTAAACGTATTCAGGCTCCTACAAGTACAACTCTGCTGACACTGCAATGAGCTCTCGCAATCTTGTCCAGAATAAATATTGTACCTCGGTGTCCTTGGTCTTAATCTGGCCCAGCCAGCCTTGAATTTGTACTTTTCTCCACTAGTTTGTGAACTCATAATGCAAATCAGGAGGTTTAACAGGTTAAAAAAATGATCAGATATAAAAAGAAAACTATAAATAAAAAGCATTACATAAATAAATCCACAAATACCTATAGTTAAACACTACAATACACTAAAATTCCCATGAAAATGATCATTTTCAGTCTGCAGCGCAAATTATTACCATTAGAAATACCTAATACCTAAACCTAATACCTAATACCTAGAAAAACCTAATAACTAATCAAGACATCAAGGTGCATAATCAAAAATTTATCCTAAAGGTTTGGGAAAATCTCCCTCCTAACATTTACATCAATGGTAAATCAGACACAGTTATGCCATTTAGTATAGTTAGAATACTAATAATATTCTCTATAAAAATGTAACATTCTCATAGAATCCTAAAACATTCACCTATAAATACAATACCTACTTGTATCGTAATACTAAATAGTTTGTCATCATACCAATTCTACCATGCAAACAACCATTCTGAATATTAAACTGTAACAGACAGTGCAGTATAACTATGCCATTCCCCTGCTTATACTTAAAGATGTGAGAAGCTCTGCAAATAGCACAGAACTGAAGTGCCAAAGTAAGATCGAAACGAAACAAAGTTTGGGTACAAAAGTTCACAGCAGACAACACCATTTGGTTATAAAATCAATGCGACTCTCGAACACATATAAATAAATAAACTGTTAATAAACCATCAAAATAAAATAAGTGTTAGTCAGTCCCTTGCATGGAGCCCAATAAAGCTAATAGAAGATGTAAGCATCCATTTAGTGGCAAAATATTGGAGCAGCCTTAATGATATATCGAATAAAAAAACAATGTAAAGATGTGCTTTTCACTGAATATAAAACATAGACTTTAATAGTTTACATAATAAAACTCCAAGAATACTGGTTAGCAGCTCATAGAGCTTGGTATATTCAAACAGAAATAATTGCATTGGAATAATACACTTTACACATTACACATTAAATTCACTAAATATTATTCACTTCTACCAAACATATCAACTAAAAAATATTGTTTCCTGTGCGTTAAAACCTGAAATTACTAGCTTAGCTTACTGTTGTAAGAACAAATTTCTTTAAAGCATAAATGTCCTCTATACCTGACTCATTACGATGACATAGCATAACCTGAACACTAATATATCTTAATGTAACTAGTTCTGTATGACTGTTAGGCCAGTAAACAATCTAAACACATTTCTATTCTGGTTATGGTTTAGAATATGTGATGCACTGTTACAATCCAACCGTGTGTTTAATCTGTGTTAGCATTCCACTTTTTTGTTCTTCACTATTATTTGCAAGTGCCACACCTGGGGAAGCTGGTCTTTATCTTTCTGTTAAAAAATTATGATAACAGATGCTTTAAATTATGTAAAATGAGAAAAAATTGAAACTGTAACAAAAGTTTTATTCGCCATTTGCTCCATTTCATGAAGTTCTTTGGAATGTGTCCTTTTCACATATCCCATGCTCTGCATGAGACATACACACAGAAATACACAGGTGAGAGCAAAGATTAGGGTCAGAGTGTAGGGCCAGCTGTTTATCAAGGGCCACTGTGGCAGTTTTTTAGGTTAAGGCCATGTTCAAGGACCCAGCAGCGATATAGTCACGTTGCCGGCCATGGGATTGTAAACTGACGATCTTCCAGGTATAGGCACAGATATTTAATTTGCCGAGCCACGTATCACCAAAGTCATTGAGCTTGCTTGCATTTACACCAATGAGATGTCTGTGTGTGCATGTGTGTGTGTGTGAATTTCTTTCATGCATTATCCCTGTCTAAGGTAAATCAAACAAGTTAAATATGCCAATTTACAGTATTAATTCAGGGGGAATAAGATGCATTGCTGCAAACCATTGTTAAAAGAAATGCAACATCTGCATGAATTAGCTTTGTAAGAAATATTTATGATGCCATCCACAAGGGAAGGAGCTTTCTGCAAAAGACAACAGCTGAAGAATTGTTCTGCTTTGTATGCTTTCAGCTTATTCATTAACTGTCTCTCTGAGCAGAACGATTAAATATGGGGCAATAACTGCCATACTGTAGAGCCACAGAAGAGTCTCTTGTAAAAACAGGCACAAAAAAGACCAGCTGACAATGTTTCTCAGTCAGGCTAAGTGCAGACCTGAATTTGATTGAATTTGAACACAGAATGACCCAGAGCAAAGCTTGAACTTTAAGGGCTTCTAAACAACGAATACAAAGCACAATCTTTGATAAAGATGGGCTGTTTTTGGATTTTCAGTTTGAAAGGGCAGGGCTGAGATGCAAACCTGGATCTGGAACACTCAAAGAGATCCGATAACATTTTAAAGAGGTTTGTCTATCGCTTCAGGAAAGATGTTCTTTTTGGTCATATTAAAAATAATGTTTTTACATTTAATATGTAAAAAATAGAATAAAAAATAGATAAATGTCTGATTAATCTATAATATCGATGTAAAAAATGAAATATGATAATAAAAAACATGATTGGACTCTGCACTCTGAATCAATATGTTGCGTATGGAATATTGGCAGTTTTTATAACTTGACAGCATAAAATACAATGTAACTCTCTACCCCTCTGCACATATCCATCCATCTATCCATCCATCTTCTAAACCCTTATACTGTTCAGGGTCACGGAGGATCTAGAGCCTATCCCAGGTTGCATGGGCTGTATGAACGGAGGGATGGATGTTCATTGTTGCATTACCATATCCCCTGGAAACATGTTTTAACTCCTGGTCATTAATTGACCAAGACCCTATTCAAAGGGACTCTTTCTCTTGGTCTGTTGTTTCATTAAGGAGGGTTCACAAGATAGCTGTGGGTGACTGCACCTCCAGAGCTCCTGCATGGTACTGTGTGCTTAGCATCTTTAATCTGATCTGTTTTACACCTACTGTGTGCATCCTCTTTTGTATATGTAGTACTCTGACTCTTCCTTTGCATGCTTGGTAGAGTTATCCAGCCAAGCAGACTATTTTAAATAGACCTTTGAATTGTAATTAATGTTTGACATGTCTGCCCAGCAAATGAATTGCTCTGGTTAATTCTTGCTTTTCTGAAATGATTGTCTCTAGTACATTCCTAGGATGTGATGTTATTACAATTTATGGCCAGGATTTGTATATACTAGAGCACAAGCATACCAGCTTTGGGCATACTGTATTACCATTTAAGGACTCTAGGCCACTGACTAATCACTCAGGTCAGTTAAACTGGAGGTGAGTCAATGCATAATATTGTGCAGTATTATAATAGTGATAAAGTGGCCTGCAGACTCTGAGATAGGTCAATCAGATATACTGAACTACAGTCCAAAATCAGTCCCTGAGCTACACTGATCAAACATGCTGCCATTCCACCAGTTTGTGGCCTCCTTGTTGTCCCGGAACCAAGATCAAATTAGTTTCATATGGTATTTATGCATAATTTAGTCAGCCAAGATGCTTTCTGTGCTGCATCAAAATCCAGAATGAATGAGTTTAGTTAAAAGTTATAAGCAATCATAATTATGCAAAGCCGCAAAGTGATCATATCTAAATTCCCTAAACTCAATAACATGAAATATAATAATCTGGAATCACATTTGTTTTAAGCTGAAGTTTAAGTTACTTTTTTTTATAAGCACAAGACAGACCTACATGCATTAAATATGTTCGGCAGCCGAATTGGATTCAATTATCTGGCCTGTAGGTGGTTTACCTTACAGGCACATATCAATGTAAACAGCACATTTTCTAGATTAGATGTGGATGTAAAACCTTCATATAATGAAAATGATATATACAGAACATTTAATTATATTTAATAAATTATTAATGAACAAAAATAAAAACACTACACTCAACCGTTTCAAATATTTTATTGAAAATAAATGAGTAAATGGTTCCTTAGGCTCTCTCTCACAGTTCCCCGAAAGCCGAGGTGGGCCATCAAAAAGACTTCCCACATCAGTATGTGGTGTAGCCACCATTTTAATGTAGCGATGTGACAGGTCTCCTTCACATAGAGCCAATCAGGTTGTTGCTTGTGCCCTGCAGAATGCTGTCCCACTCATCTGCTATAGCTGTGTGAAGCCGTCTGGTATCGGCAGGGGCTGGAATACACCGTCATGCGAGCCAGTTCAGCGCATCCCAAAGACGCTTAGCGGGTGACATGACAGGTGAGTTATGCAAGCCGTGGACAAAGAGAGACATTCTGAGCTGATAGGGAATGCGTACATATCCCTGTGACACGGGGCCCTGCGTTATCGCGCCAAATGGTGCGGTAATGGTGGCTGATCAATAGAACCAAAATTAAGTGTTGCATTTAGATTTTTGCTCAGTGTTTATTAACAATTCCATTGCCATTCAGCACTACTGGCACTCAATAATGTGGACAAGTTATTTTTTTTTTCCATTAATTAAATATGTCACTTTAGAATTGGGGGCTTAGTATTAAATTTATTTACAGAAAGAGGATCTATTTGAAGCACTTAATCTTTGACCTAGTGCAGTTCCCTGAGGCCTCATACATAATCAAACAGCAGCCGACCAATTCATTAGCATGATAAGTCATTGTGATTAACTATTATGTATGGCATGAAGACATGGAGATGAGGTTTAAGGTTTTTTTTTCTTATTATGCAACTTATAAATATATGACACTGGTTAAAACATTAGCTGAACACATACATTAAGGTAATGTGGAAAAAATATTACAATTATAGTTGTGTAAAATTATTACCATAAAACATACTATAACCTAATAACTTTATCTGTACTCTAGCAGCTTTTTTTTTATAAAACTTAAATGAGTATAACTGCCAGTACACTGGTTCTAGAGATACATCATGTCAAGATGAATATAAATTCCAGCAGACCTCTAGAAAACAGTTGTTGATGCCTAATGGTTACAAGGCAAACGCAGATACAAGACATTTCTATGGCTCTGGGCCATACAGCTATATTTTCCAAATGTAGAAAGTCCGGAAGACTAGTGAATCTGTCATGCCAAAATCTCTTTTGACCAACAAGGGCCCTGATATGTCTGACAAAAAAGCGAATCACCCACAAGTGCAGACTGCAATAAAATTTGCAAACCCATCAACTGTGGTGGCAGTAATATAATGGGTTAAGGGTGCTTTGCTACATCAGGACCTGAATGACTTGCCATCCTTGAATGAATAATGGATTCTGTGCTATACCCGAGAATCCCACTGGAGTTTGCAGCTGCGTCAGGACAATCTTAAGCATTCTAGCAGGTCAATATTAAACTCCAATAAAATTAGTTTTCTACTGGCTACATATAGGGCAGAAACACGATGTGTAATTCAGAGACGCCAATTCACTACACTGCAAGCTTTTGAACTTATGAAGTATTTGGTGGAAACCATTGCAACAAAGACAGAAAAATGCTAGAGCTATTATTATTATTGTTATATGTGATTGTTTATGCACCTTGTGATGAACTGGCATTTCCTCCAGTGTGTACCCATGCCTTTTGTCCTACGCTGCCAGGGATAGGCTCCAGGGGGGTATACTACGAAGCGGGGCTACTGGCTTATCCAGGTAACTTCAGGAGTAACTTTGTGACGTTGGGTGTAACTTCCTGATTAACCAGTACTGCGAAAGCTGAGTAGGTTTCCCCCGAGGTATGTTGCTATAGCAATTTACGCCGCGTCTCTAAACTCCTGCGAGCAGTTTATGTTCTTTGTTAACTCGATGTCACCGTATCTAAGCAGCGCCTATTCACGTACAATCCTTTCGAGGAAAATGGCGGCACATTTAGAAGACCCCATTGACACAGTGAGAGGCTCACTCCGCAAATCGATATCTTTCATAAAGAACTTCATCGGGATAAGCTATCGATTCTCATCTGATGGAATTCGGTATCTCTGCCAACTTGTGGGTCTAGACGTCTCTTAA